>CAXIWF010000806.1:0-348846 GCA_964036045.1 Eutreptiella sp. 'Long Island Sound 2002'
AATTTTCCGAGAAATTTTCCGAGAATTTTTCTGAGAATTTTCCGAGGAATTTTCCGAGGAATTTCCCGAGAATTTTCCTGAGAATATCCGAGAATTTTCCGAGAATTTTCCGAGAATTTTCCGGAGAATTTTTCCGAGAATTTTCCGAGAATTTTCTGAGAATTTTCCGAGAATTTTCCGAGAATTTTCCTGAGAATTTTCCGAGAATTTTCCGAGAATTTTCCGAGAATTTTCCGAGAATTTTCCGGGAATTTTCCGAGAATTTTCCGAGAATTTTCTGAGAATTTTCCGAGAATTTTCCGAGAATTTTCTGAGAATTTTCCGAGAATTTTCTGAGAATTTTCCGAGAATTTTCCGAGAAATTTCCGAGAATTTTCTGAGAATTTTCCGAGAATTTTCCGAGAATTTTCCGAGAATTTTCTGAGAATTTTCCGAGAATTTTCTGAGAATTTTCTGAGAATTTTCCGAGAATTTTCCGAGAATTTTCCGAGAATTTTCCGAGAATTTTCCGAGAATTTTCCGAGAATTTTCCGAGAATTTTCTGAGAATTTTCCGAGAATTTTCCGAGAATTTTCCGAGAATTTTCCGAGAATTTTCCGAGAATTTTCCGAGAATTTTCGAGAATTTTCCGAGAATTTTCCGAGAATTTTCTGAGAATTTTCCGAGAATTTTCCGAGAATTTTCTGAGAATTTTCCGAGAATTTTCCGAGAATTTTCCGAGAATTTTTCCGGAGAAATTTTGAGAAATTTTCCGAGAATTTTCGGAGAATTTTCCGAGAATTTTCCGAGAATTTTCTGAGAATTTTCCGAGAATTTTCCGAGAATTTTCTGAGAATTTTCCGAGAATTATCCGAGAATTTCCGAGAATTTTCTGAGATTTTTTCAGAATTTTCGAGAATTTCCGAGAATTTTCCGAGAATTTTCCGAGAATTTTCCGAGAATTTTCCGAGAATTTTCCGAGAATTTTCCGAGAATTTTCTGAGAATTTTCCGAGAATTTTCCGAGAATTTTCCGAGAATTTTCCGAGAATTTTCCGAGAATTTTCCGAGAATTTTCCGAGAATTTTCTGAGAATTTTCCGAGAATTTTCCGAGAATTTTCTGAGAATTTTCCGAGAATTTCCGAGAATTTTCCGAGAATTTCTGAGATTTTTCTGAGAATTTTCCGAGAATTTTCCGAGAATTTTCCGAGAATTTTCCGAGAATTTTCCGAGAATTTTCCGGGAATTTTCCGAGAATTTTCCGAGAATTTTCTGAGAATTTTCCGAGAATTTTCCGAAAATTTTCCGAGAATTTTCCGAGAATTTTCTGAGAATTTTCCGAGAATTTTCCGAAAATTTTCCGAGAATTTTCCGAGAATTTTCCGAGAATTTTCCGGGAATTTTCCGAGAATTTTCCGAGAATTTTCTGAGAATTTTCCGAGAATTTTCCGAAAATTTTCCGAAAATTTTCCGAGAATTTTCTGAGAATTTTCCGAGAATTTTCCGAAAATTTTCCGAGAATTTTCCGAGAATTTTCCGAGAATTTTCGAAGAATTTTCCGAGAATTTTCCAAGAATTTTCCGAGAATTTTCGGGGAATTTTCCGAGAATTTTCCGAGAATTTTCCGAGAATTTTCTGAGAATTTTCCCAGAATTTCCGAGAATTTTCCAAGAATTTTCCGAGAATTTTCCGAGAATTTTCCGAGAATTTTCCGAGAATTTTCCGAGAATTTTCGGAGAATTTTCGGAGAATTTTCCGAGAATTTTCCGAGAATTTTCTGGGAATTTTCCGAGAATTTTCCGAGAATTTTCTGAGAATTTTCCGAGAATTATCCGAGAATTTCCGAGAATTTTCTGAGATTTTTCCGAGAATTTCCGAGAATTTTCCGAGAATTTTCTGAGAATTTTCCGAGAATTTTCCGAGAATTTTCCGAGAATTTTCCGAGAATTTTCCGGGAATTTTCCGAGAATTTTCCGAGAATTTTCTGAGAATTTTCCGAGAATTTTCCGAGAATTTTCCGAGAATTTTCCGAGAATTTTCCGAGAATTTTCCGAGAATTTTCGGAGAATTTTCCGAGAATTTTCCGAGAATTTTCTGAGAATTTTCCGAGAATTTTCCGAGAATTTTCTGAGAATTTTCCGAGAATTTTCCGAGAATTTTCCGAGAATTTTCCGAGAATTTTCCGAGAATTTTCGGAGAATTTCCCGAGAATTTTCCGAGAATTTTCTGAGAATTTTCCGAGAATTTTCCGAGAATTTTCTGAGAATTTTCCGAGAATTATCCGAGAATTTCCGAGAATTTTCTGAGAAGTTTCCGAGAATTTTCCGAGAATTTTCCGAGAATTTTCCGAGAATTTTCCGGGAATTATCCGAGAATTTCCGAGAATTTTCTGAGATTTTTCCGAGAATTTTCCGAGAATTTTCCGAGAATTTTCTGAGAATTTTCCGAGAATTTTCCGAGAATTTTCTGAGAATTTTCCGAGAATTTTCCGAGAATTTTCCGAGAATTTTCCGAGAATTTTCCAAGAATTTTCCGAGAATTTTCCGAGAATTTTCCGAGAATTTTCCGGGAATTTTCCGAGAATTTTCCGAGAATTTTCCGAGAATTTTCCGAGAATTTTCCGAGAATTTTTCTAGAATTTTCCGAGAATTTTCCGAGAATTTTCGGGGAATTTTCCGAGAATTTTCGGAGAATTTTCCGAGAATTTTCCGAGAATTTTCCGTCAATTTTCCGAGAATTTTCTGAGATTTTTCCGAGAATTTTCCGAGCATTTTCCGAGAATTTTCCGAGAATTTTCTGAGAATTTTCCGGGAATTTTCCGAGAATTTTCCGAGAATTTTCCGTCAATTTTCCGAGAATTTTCCGAGAATTTTCCGAAAATTTTCCGAGAATTTTCTGAGAATTTTCCGAGAATTTTCCGAAAATTTTCCGAGAATTTTCCGAGAATTTTCCGAGAATTTTCCGAGAATTTTCGAAGAATTTTCCGAGAATTTTCCGAGAATTTTCCAAGAATTTTCGGGGAATTTTCCGAGAATTTTCCGAGAATTTTCCGAGAATTTTCTGAGAATTTTCCGAGAATTTTCCGAGAATTTTCCAAGAATTTTCCGAGAATTTTCTGAGAATTTTCCGACAATTTTCCGAGAATTTTCCGAGAATTTTCCGAGAATTTTCCGAGAATTTTCCGAGAATTTTCCGAGAATTTTCGGAGAATTTTCCGAGAATTTTCCGAGAATTTTCTGAGAATTTTCCGAGAATTTTCCGAGAATTTTCTGAGAATTTTCCGAGAATTATCCGAGAATTTCCGAGAATTTTCTGAGATTTTTCCGAGAATTTTCCGAGAATTTTCCGAGAATTTTCTGAGAATTTTCCGAGAATTTTCCGAGAATTTTCTGAGAAGTTTCCGAGAATTTTCCGAGAATTTTCCGAGAATTTTCCGAGAATTTTCCGGGAATTTTCCGAGAATTTTCCGAGAATTTTCTGAGAATTTTCCGAGAATTTTCCGAGAATTTTCCGAGAATTTTCCGAGAATTTTCCGAGAATTTTCCGAGAATTTTCGGAGAATTTTCCGAGAATTTTCCGAGAATTTTCTGAGAATTTTCCGAGAATTTTCCGAGAATTTCTGAGAATTTTCCGAGAATTTTCGGAGAATTTTCCGAGAATTTTCCGAGAATTTTCCGAGAATTTTCGGAGAATTTTCCGAGAATTTTCCGCGAATTTTCTGAGAATTTTCCGAGAATTTTCCGAGAATTTTCTGAGAATTTTCCGAGAATTATCCGAGAATTTCCGAGAATTTTCTGAGAAGTTTCCGAGAATTTTCCGAGAATTTTCCGAGAATTTTCGGAGGATTTTCCGGGAATTTTCCGAGAATTTTCCGAGAATTTTCTGAGAATTTTCCGAGAATTTTCTGAGAATTTTCCGAGAATTTTCCGAGAATTTTCTGAGAATTTTCCGAGAATTTTCCGAAAATTTTCCGAGAATTTTCCGAGAATTTCCCGAGAATTTTCCGGGAATTTTCCGAGAATTTTCCGAGAATTTTCTGAGAATTTTCCGAGAATTTTCCGAAAATTTTCGGAAAATTTTCCGAGAATTTTCTGAGAATTTTCCGAGAATTTTCCGAAAAATTTCCGAGAATTTTCCGAGAATTTTCCGAGAATTTTCGAAGAATTTTCCGAGAATTTTCCAAGAATTTTCCGAGAATTTTCGGGGAATTTTCCGAGAATTTTCCGAGAATTTTCCGAGAATTTTCTGAGAATTTTCCGAGAATTTTCCGAGAATTTTCCAAGAATTTTCCGAGAATTTTCTGAGAATTTTCCGACAATTTTCCGAGAATTTTCCGAGAATTTTCCGAGAATTTTCCGAGAATTTTCCGAGAATTTTCCGAGAATTTTCGGAGAATTTTCCGAGAATTTTCCGAGAATTTTCTGAGAATTTTCCGAGAATTTTCCGAGAATTTTCTGAGAATTTTCCGAGAATTATCCGAGAATTTCCGAGAATTTTCTGAGATTTTTCCGAGAATTTTCCGAGAATTTTCCGAGAATTTTCTGAGAATTTTCCGAGAATTTTCCGAGAATTTTCCGAGAATTTTCCGAGAATTTTCCGGGAATTTTCCGAGAATTTTCCGAGAATTTTCTGAGAATTTTCCGAGAATTTTCCGAGAATTTTCCGAGAATTTTCCGAGAATTTTCCGAGAATTTTCCGAGAATTTTCGGAGAATTTTCCGAGAATTTTCCGAGAATTTTCTGAGAATTTTCCGAGAATTTTCCGAGAATTTTCTGAGAATTTTCCGAGAATTTTCCGAGAATTTTCCGAGAATTTTCCGAGAATTTCCGAGAATTTTCGGAGAATTTCCCGAGAATTTTCCGAGAATTTTCTGAGAATTTTCCGAGAATTTTCCGAGAATTTTCTGAGAATTTTCCGAGAATTATCCGAGAATTTCCGAGAATTTTCTGAGAAGTTTCCGAGAATTTTCCGAGAATTTTCCGAGAATTTTCCGAGAATTTTCCGGGAATTTTCCGAGAATTTTCCGAGAATTTTCTGAGAATTTTCCGAGAATTTTCCGAGAATTTTCCGAGAATTTTCCGAGAATTTTCCGAGAATTTTCGGAGAATTTTCCGAGAATTTTCTGAGAATTTTCCGAGAATTTTCCGAGAATTTTCTGAGAATTTTCCGAGAATTATCCGAGAATTTCCGAGAATTTTCTGAGATTTTTCCGAGAATTTTCCGAGAATTTTCCGAGAATTTTCGGAGAATTTTCCGAGAATTTTCCGAGAATTTTCCGGGAATTTTCCGAGAATTTTCCGAGAATTTTCCGAGAATTTTCGGAGAATTTTCCGAGAATTTTCCGAGAATTTTCTGAGAATTTTCCGAGAATTTTCCGAGAATTTTCTGAGAATTTTCCGAGAATTTTCGAGAATTTTCCGAGAATTTTCCGAGAATTTTCGGAGAATTTTCCGAGAATTTTCCGAGAATTTTCTGAGAATTTTTCCGAGAATTTTCCGAGAATTTTCTGAGAATTTTCCGAGAATTATCCGAGAATTTCCGAGAATTTTCTGAGAAGTTTCCGAGAATTTTCCGAGAATTTTCCGAGAATTTTCCGAGAATTTTCCGGGAATTTTCCGAGAATTTTCCGAGAATTTTCTGAGAATTTTCCGAGAATTTTCCGAGAATTTTCCGAGAATTTTCCGAGAATTTTCCGAGAATTTTCGAGAATTTTCGGAGAATTTTCCGAGAATTTTCCGAGAATTTTCTGAGAATTTTCCGAGAATTATCCGAGAATTTCCGAGAATTTTCTGAGAAGTTTCCGAGAATTTTCCGAGAATTTTCCGAGAATTTTCCGAGAATTTTCCGGGAATTTTCCGAGAATTTTCCGAGAATTTTCTGAGAATTTTCCGAGAATTTTCCGAGAATTTTCTGAGAATTTTCCGAGAATTTTCTGAGAATTTTCCGAGAATTATCCGAGAATTTCCGAGAATTTTCTGAGATTTTTCCGAGAATTTTCCGAGAATTTTCCGAGAATTTTCTGAGAATTTTCCGAGAATTTTCCGAGAATTTCCGAGAAGTTCTGAGAAGTTTCCGAGAATTTTCCGAGAATTTTCCGAGAATTTTCCGAGAATTTTCCGGGAATTTTCCGAGAATTTTCCGAGAATTTTCTGAGAATTTTCCGAGAATTTTCCGAGAATTTTCCGAGAATTTTCCGAGAATTTTCCGAGAATTTTCCGAGAATTTTCGGAGAATTTTCCGAGAATTTTCCGAGAATTTTCTGAGAATTTTCCGAGAATTTTCCGAGAATTTCTGAGAATTTTCCGAGAATTTTCCGAGAATTTTCCGAGAATTTTCCGAGAATTTTCCGAGAATTTTCGGAGAATTTTCCGAGAATTTTCCGAGAATTTTCTGAGAATTTTCCGAGAATTTTCCGAGAATTTTCTGAGAATTTTCCGAGAATTATCCGAGAATTTCCGAGAATTTTCTGAGAAGTTTCCGAGAATTTTCCGAGAATTTTCCGAGAATTTTCCGAGAATTTTCCGGGAATTTTCCGAGAATTTTCCGAGAATTTTCTGAGAATTTTCCGAGAATTTTCCGAGAATTTTCTGAGAATTTTCCGAGAATTTTCCGAGAATTTTCCGAGAATTTTCGGAGAATTTTCCGAGAATTTTCTGAGAATTTTCCGAGAATTTTCCGAGAATTTTCTGAGAATTTTCCGAGAATTATCCGAGAATTTCCGAGAATTTTCTGAGATTTTTCCGAGAATTTTCCGAGAATTTTCCGAGAATTTCCGAGAATTTTCCGAGAATTTTCCGAGAATTTTCCGGGAATTTTCCGAGAATTTTCCGAGAATTTTCTGAGAATTTTCCGAGAATTTTCCGAAAATTTTCCGAGAATTTTCCGAGAATTTTCTGAGAATTTTCCGAGAATTTTCCGAAAATTTTCCGAGAATTTTCCGAGAATTTTCCGAGAATTTTCCGGGAATTTTCCGAGAATTTTCCGAGAATTTTCTGAGAATTTTCCGAGAATTTTCCGAAAATTTTCCGAAAATTTTCCGAGAATTTTCTGAGAATTTTCCGAGAATTTTTCCGAAAATTTTCCGAGAATTTTCCGAGAATTTTCCGAGAATTTTCGAAGAATTTTCCGAGAATTTTCCAAGAATTTTCCGAGAATTTTCGGGGAATTTTCCGAGAATTTTCCGAGAATTTTCCGAGAATTTTCTGAGAATTTTCCGAGAATTTTCCGAGAATTTTCCAAGAATTTTCCGAGAATTTTCCGAGAATTTCTGAGAATTTTCCGAGAATTTTCCGAGAATTTTCCGAGAATTTTCCGAGAATTTTCCGAGAATTTTCGGAGAATTTTCCGAGAATTTTTCCGAGAATTTTCTGAGAATTTTCCGAGAATTTTCCGAGAATTTTCTGAGAATTTTCCGAGAATTATCCGAGAATTTCCGAGAATTTTCTGAGAAGTTTCCGAGAATTTTCCGAGAATTTTCCGAGAATTTTCGGAGAATTTTCCGGGAATTTTCCGACAATTTTCCGAGAATTTTCTGAGAATTTTCCGAGAATTTTCCGAGAATTTTCCGAGAATTTTCCGAGAATTTTCCGAGAATTTTCCGAGAATTTTCGGAGAATTTTCCGAGAATTTTCCGAGAATTTTCCGAGAATTTTCCGAGAATTTTCCGAGAATTTTCCGAGAATTATCCGAGAATTTCCGAGAATTTTCTGAGATTTTTTCCGAGAATTTTCCGAGAATTTTCCGAGAATTTTCCGAGAATTTTCGGAGAATTTTCCGAGAATTTTCTGAGAATTTTCCGAGAATTTTCCGAGAATTTTCTGAGAATTTTCCGAGAATTATCCGAGAATTTCCGAGAATTTTCTGAGATTTTTCCGAGAATTTTCCGAGAATTTTCCGAGAATTTTCCGAGAATTTTCCGAGAATTTTCCGAGAATTTTCCGGGAATTTTCCGAGAATTTTCCGAGAATTTTCTGAGAATTTTCCGAGAATTTTCCGAGAATTTTCCGAGAATTTTCGGAGAATTTTCCGAGAATTTTCCGAGAATTTTCGGAGAATTTTCCGAGAATTTTCCGAGAATTTTCTGAGAATTTTCCGAGAATTTTCCGAGAATTTTCTGAGAATTTTCCGAGAATTTTCCGAGAATTTTCCGAGAATTTTCCGAGAATTTTCCGAGAATTTTCGGAGAATTTTCCGAGAATTTTCCGAGAATTTTCTGAGAATTTTTCCGAGAATTTTCCGAGAATTTTCTGAGAATTTTCCGAGAATTATCCGAGAATTTCCGAGAATTTTCTGAGAAGTTTCCGAGAAATTTCCGAGAATTTTCCGAGAATTTTCCGAGAATTTTCCGGGAATTTTCCGAGAATTTTCCGAGAATTTTCTGAGAATTTTCCGAGAATTTTCCGAGAATTTTCCGAGAATTTTCCGAGAATTTTCCGAGAATTTTCCGAGAATTTTCGGAGAATTTTCCGAGAATTTTCCGAGAATTTTCTGAGAATTTTCCGAGAATTATCCGAGAATTTCCGAGAATTTTCTGAGAAGTTTCCGAGAATTTTCCGCGAATTTTCCGAGAATTTTCCGAGAATTTTCCGGGAATTTTCCGAGAATTTTCCGAGAATTTTCTGAGAATTTTCCGAGAATTTTCCGAGAATTTTCTGAGAATTTTCCGAGAATTTTCCGAGAATTTTCTGAGAATTTTCCGAGAATTATCCGAGAATTTCCGAGAATTTTCTGAGATTTTTCCGAGAATTTTCCGAGAATTTTCCGAGAATTTTCTGAGAATTTTCCGAGAATTTTCCGAGAATTTTCTGAGAAGTTTCCGAGAATTTTCCGAGAATTTTCCGAGAATTTTCCGAGAATTTTCCGGGAATTTTCCGAGAATTTTCCGAGAATCTTCTGAGAATTTTCCGAGAATTTTCCGAGAATTTTCCGAGAATTTTCCGAGAATTTTCCGAGAATTTTCCGAGAATTTTCGGAGAATTTTCCGAGAATTTTCCGAGAATTTTCTGAGAATTTTCCGAGAATTTCCGAGAATTTCTGAGAATTTTCCGAGAATTTTCCGAGAATTTTCCGAGAATTTTCCGAGAATTTTCCGAGAATTTTCGGAGAATTTTCCGAGAATTTTCCGAGAATTTTCTGAGAATTTTCCGAGAATTTTCCGAGAATTTTCTGAGAATTTTCCGAGAATTATCCGAGAATTTCCGAGAATTTTCTGAGAAGTTTCCGAGAATTTTCCGAGAATTTTCCGAGAATTTTCCGAGAATTTTCCGGGAATTTTCCGAGAATTTTCCGAGAATTTTCTGAGAATTTTCCGAGAATTTTCCGAGAATTTTCCGAGAATTTTCCGAGAATTTTCCGAGAATTTTCCGAGAATTTTCCGAGAATTTTCGGAGAATTTTCCGAGAATTTTCTGAGAATTTTCCGAGAATTTTCCGAGAATTTTCTGAGAATTTTCCGAGAATTATCCGAGAATTTCCGAGAATTTTCTGAGATTTTTCCGAGAATTTTCCGAGAATTTTCCGAGAATTTTCCGAGAATTTTCCGAGAATTTTCCGAGAATTTTCCGGGAATTTTCCGAGAATTTTCCGAGAATTTTCTGAGAATTTTCCGAGAATTTTCCGAAAATTTTCCGAGAATTTTCCGAGAATTTTCTGAGAATTTTCCGAGAATTTTCCGAAAATTTTCCGAGAATTTTCCGAGAATTTTCCGAGAATTTTCCGGGAATTTTCCGAGAATTTTCCGAGAATTTTCTGAGAATTTTCCAAGAATTTTCCGAAAATTTTCCGAAAATTTTCCGAGAATTTTCTGAGAATTTTCCGAGAATTTTCCGAAAATTTTCCGAGAATTTTCCGAGAATTTTCCGAGAATTTTCGAAGAATTTTCCGAGAATTTTCCAAGAATTTTCCGAGAATTTTCGGGGAATTTCCGAGAATTTTCCGAGAATTTTCCGAGAATTTTCTGAGAATTTTCCGAGAATTTTCCGAGAATTTTCCAAGAATTTTCCGAGAATTTTCCGAGAATTTCTGAGAATTTTCCGAGAATTTTCCGAGAATTTTCCAAGAATTTTCCGAGAATTTTCCGAGAATTTTCGGAGAATTTTCCGAGAATTTTCCGAGAATTTTCTGAGAATTTTCCGAGAATTTTCCGAGAATTTTCTGAGAATTTTCCGAGAATTATCCGAGAATTTCCGAGAATTTTCTGAGATGTTTCCGAGAATTTTCCGAGAATTTTCCGAGAATTTTCCGAGAATTTTCCGGGAATTTTCCGAGAATTTTCCGAGAATTTTCTGAGAATTTTCCGAGAATTTTCCGAGAATTTTCCGAGAATTTTCCGAGAATTTTCCGAGAATTTTCCGAGAATTTTCGGAGAATTTTCCGAGAATTTTCTGAGAATTTTCCGAGAATTTTCCGAGAATTTTCTGAGAATTTTCCGAGAATTATCCGAGAATTTCCGAGAATTTTCTGAGAAGTTTCCGAGAATTTTCCGAGAATTTTCCGAGAATTTTCCGAGAATTTTCCGGGAATTTTCCGAGAATTTTCCGAGAATTTTCTGAGAATTTTCCGAGAATTTTCCGAGAATTTTCCGAGAATTTTCCGAGAATTTTCCGAGAATTTTCGGAGAATTTTCCGAGAATTTTCTGAGAATTTTCCGAGAATTTTCCGAGAATTTTCTGAGAATTTTCCGAGAATTATCCGAGAATTTCCGAGAATTTTCTGAGATTTTTCCGAGAATTTTCCGAGAATTTTCCGAGAATTTTCCGAGAATTTTCCGAGAATTTTCCGAGAATTTTCCGGGAATTTTCCGAGAATTTTCCGAGAATTTTCTGAGAATTTTCCGAGAATTTTCCGAGAATTTTCCGAGAATTTTCGGAGAATTTTCCGAGAATTTTCCGAGAATTTTCGGAGAATTTTCCGAGAATTTTCCGAGAATTTTCTGAGAATTTTCCGAGAATTTTCCGAGAATTTTCTGAGAATTTTCCGAGAATTTTCCGAGAATTTTCCGAGAATTTTCCGAGAATTTTCCGAGAATTTTCGGAGAATTTTCCGAGAATTTTCCGAGAATTTTCTGAGAATTTTTCCGAGAATTTTCCGAGAATTTTCTGAGAATTTTCCGAGAATTATCCGAGAATTTCCGAGAATTTTCTGAGAAGTTTCCGAGAATTTTCCGAGAATTTTCCGAGAATTTTCCGAGAATTTTCCGGGAATTTTCCGAGAATTTTCCGAGAATTTTCTGAGAATTTTCCGAGAATTATCCGAGAATTTCCGAGAATTTTCTGAGATTTTTCCGAGAATTTTCCGAGAATTTTCCGAGAATTTTCCGAGAATTTTCCGAGAATTTTCCGAGAATTTTCCGGGAATTTTCCGAGAATTTTCCGAGAATTTTCTGAGAATTTTCCGAGAATTTTCCGAGAATTTTCCGAGAATTTTCGGAGAATTTTCCGAGAATTTTCCGAGAATTTTCGGAGAATTTTCCGAGAATTTTCCGAGAATTTTCTGAGAATTTTCCGAGAATTTTCCGAGAATTTTCTGAGAATTTTCCGAGAATTTTCCGAGAATTTTCCGAGAATTTTCCGAGAATTTTCCGAGAATTTTCGGAGAATTTTCCGAGAATTTTCCGAGAATTTTCTGAGAATTTTTCCGAGAATTTTCCGAGAATTTTCTGAGAATTTTCCGAGAATTATCCGAGAATTTCCGAGAATTTCTGAGAAGTTTCCGAGAATTTTCCGAGAATTTTCCGAGAATTTTCCGAGAATTTTCCGGGAATTTTCCGAGAATTTTCCGAGAATTTTCTGAGAATTTTCCGAGAATTTTCCGAGAATTTTCCGAGAATTTTCCGAGAATTTTTCCGAGAATTTTCCGAGAATTTTCCGAGAATTTTCGGAGAATTTTCCGAGAATTTTCCGAGAATTTTCTGAGAATTTTCCGAGAATTATCCGAGAATTTCCGAGAATTTTCTGAGAAGTTTCCGAGAATTTTCCGAGAATTTTCCGAGAATTTTCCGAGAATTTTCCGGGAATTTTCCGAGAATTTTCCGAGAATTTTCTGAGAATTTTCCGAGAATTTTCCGAGAATTTTCTGAGAATTTTCCGAGAATTTTCTGAGAATTTTCCGAGAATTATCCGAGAATTTCCGAGAATTTTCTGAGATTTTTCCGAGAATTTTCCGAGAATTTTCCGAGAATTTTCTGAGAATTTTCCGAGAATTTTCCGAGAATTTTCTGAGAAGTTTCCGAGAATTTTCCGAGAATTTTCCGAGAATTTTCCGAGAATTTTCCGGGAATTTTCCGAGAATTTTCCGAGAATTTTCTGAGAATTTTCCGAGAATTTTCCGAGAATTTTCCGAGAATTTTCCGAGAATTTTCCGAGAATTTTCCGAGAATTTTCGGAGAATTTTCCGAGAATTTTCCGAGAATTTTCTGAGAATTTTCCGAGAATTTTCCGAGAATTTCTGAGAATTTTCCGAGAATTTTCCGAGAATTTTCCGAGAATTTTCCGAGAATTTTCCGAGAATTTTCGGAGAATTTTCCGAGAATTTTCCGAGAATTTTCTGAGAATTTTCCGAGAATTTTCCGAGAATTTTCTGAGAATTTTCCGAGAATTATCCGAGAATTTCCGAGAATTTTCTGAGAAGTTTCCGAGAATTTTCCGAGAATTTTCCGAGAATTTTCCGAGAATTTTCCGGGAATTTTCCGAGAATTTTCCGAGAATTTTCTGAGAATTTTCCGAGAATTTTCCGAGAATTTTCCGAGAATTTTCCGAGAATTTTCCGAGAATTTTCCGAGAATTTTCGGAGAATTTTCCGAGAATTTTCTGAGAATTTTCCGAGAATTTTCCGAGAATTTTCTGAGAATTTCCGAGAATTATCCGAGAATTTCCGAGAATTTTCTGAGATTTTTCCGAGAATTTTCCGAGAATTTTCCGAGAATTTTCCGAGAATTTTCCGAGAATTTTCCGAGAATTTTCCGGGAATTTTCCGAGAATTTTCCGAGAATTTTCTGAGAATTTTCCGAGAATTTTCCGAAAATTTTCCGAGAATTTTCCGAGAATTTTCTGAGAATTTTCGGAGAATTTTCCGAAAATTTTCCGAGAATTTTCCGAGAATTTTCCGAGAATTTTCCGGGAATTTTCCGAGAATTTTCCGAGAATTTTCTGAGAATTTTCCGAGAATTTTCCGAAAATTTTCCGAAAATTTTCCGAGAATTTTCTGAGAATTTTCCGAGAATTTTCCGAAAATTTTCCGAGAATTTTCCGAGAATTTTCCGAGAATTTTCGAAGAATTTTCCGAGAATTTTCCAAGAATTTTCCGAGAATTTTCGGGGAATTTTCCGAGAATTTTCCGAGAATTTTCCGAGAATTTTCTGAGAATTTTCCGAGAATTTTCCGAGAATTTTCCGAGAATTTTCCGAGAATTTTCCGAGAATTTCTGAGAATTTTCCGAGAATTTTCCGAGAATTTTCCGAGAATTTTCCGAGAATTTTCCGAGAATTTTCGGAGAATTTTCCGAGAATTTTCCGAGAATTTTCTGAGAATTTTCCGAGAATTTTCCGAGAATTTTCCGAGAATTTTCCGAGAATTTTCCGAGAATTTTCTGAGAATTTTCCGAGAATTTTCCGAGAATTTCTGAGAAGTTTCCGAGAATTTTCCGAGAATTTTCCGAGAATTTTCCGGGAATTTTCCGAGAATTTTCCGAGAATTTTCTGAGAATTTTCCGAGAATTTTCCGAGAATTTTCCGAGAATTTTCCGAGAATTTTCCGAGAATTTTCCGAGAATTTTCGGAGAATTTTCCGAGAATTTTCCCGAGAATTTTCTGAGAATTTTCCGAGAATTTTCCGAGAATTTCTGAGAATTTTCCGAGAATTTTCCGAGAATTTTCCGAGAATTTCCGAGAATTTTCCGAGAATTTTCGGAGAATTTTCCGAGAATTTTCCGAGAATTTTCTGAGAATTTTCCGAGAATTTTCCGAGAATTTTCTGAGAATTTTCCGAGAATTATCCGAGAATTTCCGAGAATTTTCTGAGAAGTTTCCGAGAATTTTCCGAGAATTTTCCGAGAATTTTCCGAGAATTTTCCGGGAATTTTCCGAGAATTTTCCGAGAATTTTCTGAGAATTTTCCGAGAATTTTCCGAGAATTTTCCGAGAATTTTCCGAGAATTTTCCGAGAATTTTCCGAGAATTTTCGGAGAATTTTCCGAGAATTTTCTGAGAATTTTCCGAGAATTTTCCGAGAATTTTCTGAGAATTTTCCGAGAATTATCCGAGAATTTCCGAGAATTTTCTGAGATTTTTCCGAGAATTTTCCGAGAATTTTCCGAGAATTTTCCGAGAATTTTCCGAGAATTTTCCGAGAATTTTCCGGGAATTTTCCGAGAATTTTCCGAGAATTTTCTGAGAATTTTCCGAGAATTTTCCGAAAATTTTCCGAGAATTTTCCGAGAATTTTCTGAGAATTTTCGGAGAATTTTCCGAAAATTTTCCGAGAATTTTCCGAGAATTTTCCGAGAATTTTCCGGGAATTTTCCGAGAATTTTCCGAGAATTTTCTGAGAATTTTCCGAGAATTTTCCGAAAATTTTCCGAAAATTTTCCGAGAATTTTCTGAGAATTTTCCGAGAATTTTCCGAAAATTTTCCGAGAATTTTCCGAGAATTTTCCGAGAATTTTCGAAGAATTTTCCGAGAATTTTCCAAGAATTTTCCGAGAATTTTCGGGGAATTTTCCGAGAATTTTCCGAGAATTTTCCGAGAATTTTCTGAGAATTTTCCGAGAATTTTCCGAGAATTTTCCGAGAATTTTCCGAGAATTTTCCGAGAATTTCTGAGAATTTTCCGAGAATTTTCCGAGAATTTTCCGAGAATTTTCCGAGAATTTTCCGAGAATTTTCGGAGAATTTTCCGAGAATTTTCCGAGAATTTTCTGAGAATTTTCCGAGAATTTTCCGAGAATTTTCTGAGAATTTTCCGAGAATTATCCGAGAATTTCCGAGAATTTTCTGAGAAGTTTCCGAGAATTTTCCGAGAATTTTCCGAGAATTTTCGGAGAATTTTCCGGGAATTTTCCGAGAATTTTCCGAGAATTTTCTGAGAATTTTCCGAGAATTTTCCGAGAATTTTCCGAGAATTTTCCGAGAATTTTCCGAGAATTTTCCCGAGAATTTTCGGAGAATTTTCCGAGAATTTTCCGAGAATTTTCCGAGAATTTTCCGAGAATTTTCCGAGAATTTTCCGAGAATTATCCGAGAATTTCCGAGAATTTTCTGAGATTTTTCCGAGAATTTTCCGAGAATTTTCCGAGAATTTTCCGAGAATTTTCGGAGAAATTTTCCGAGAATTTTCTGAGAATTTTCCGAGAATTTTCCGAGAATTTTCTGAGAATTTTCCGAGAATTATCCGAGAATTTCCGAGAATTTTCTGAGATTTTTCCGAGAATTTTCCGAGAATTTTCCGAGAATTTTCCGAGAATTTTCCGAGAATTTTCCGAGAATTTTCCGGGAATTTTCCGAGAATTTTCCGAGAATTTTCTGAGAATTTTCCGAGAATTTTCCAAGAATTTTCCGAGAATTTTCGGAGAATTTTCCGAGAATTTTCCGAGAATTTTCGGAGAATTTTCCGAGAATTTTCCGAGAATTTTCTGAGAATTTTCCGAGAATTTTCCGAGAATTTTCTGAGAATTTTCGAGAATTTCGAGAATTTTCCGAGAATTTTCCGAGAATTTTCCGAGAATTTTCCGAGAATTTTCGGAGAATTTTCCGAGAATTTTCCGAGAATTTTCTGAGAATTTTTCCGAGAATTTTCCGAGAATTTTCTGAGAATTTTCCGAGAATTATCCGAGAATTTCCGAGAATTTTCTGAGAAGTTTCCGAGAATTTTCCGAGAATTTTCCGAGAATTTTCCGAGAATTTTCCGGGAATTTTCCGAGAATTTTCCGAGAATTTTCTGAGAATTTTCCGAGAATTTTCCGAGAATTTTCCGAGAATTTTCCGAGAATTTTCCGAGAATTTTCCGAGAATTTTCGGAGAATTTTCCGAGAATTTTCCGAGAATTTTCTGAGAATTTTCCGAGAATTATCCGAGAATTTCCGAGAATTTTCTGAGAAGTTTCCGAGAATTTTCCGCGAATTTTCCGAGAATTTTCCGAGAATTTTCCGGGAATTTTCCGAGAATTTTCCGAGAATTTTCTGAGAATTTTCCGAGAATTTTCCGAGAATTTTCTGAGAATTTTCCGAGAATTTTCCGAGAATTTTCTGAGAATTTTCCGAGAATTATCCGAGAATTTCCGAGAATTTTCTGAGATTTTTCCGAGAATTTTCCGAGAATTTTCCGAGAATTTTCTGAGAATTTTCCGAGAATTTTCCGAGAATTTTCTGAGAAGTTTCCGAGAATTTTCCGAGAATTTTCCGAGAATTTTCCGAGAATTTTCCGGGAATTTTCCGAGAATTTTCCGAGAATTTTCTGAGAATTTTCCGAGAATTTTCCGAGAATTTTCCGAGAATTTTCCGAGAATTTTCCGAGAATTTTCCGAGAATTTTCGGAGAATTTTCCGAGAATTTTCCGAGAATTTTCTGAGAATTTTCCGAGAATTTTCCGAGAATTTCTGAGAATTTTCCGAGAATTTTCCGAGAATTTTCCGAGAATTTTCCGAGAATTTTCCGAGAATTTTCGGAGAATTTTCCGAGAATTTTCCGAGAATTTTCTGAGAATTTTCCGAGAATTTTCCGAGAATTTTCTGAGAATTTTCCGAGAATTATCCGAGAATTTCCGAGAATTTTCTGAGAAGTTTCCGAGAATTTTCCGAGAATTTTCCGAGAATTTTCCGAGAATTTTCCGGGAATTTTCCGAGAATTTTCCGAGAATTTTCTGAGAATTTTCCGAGAATTTTCCGAGAATTTTCCGAGAATTTTCCGAGAATTTTCCGAGAATTTTCCGAGAATTTTCCGAGAATTTTCGGAGAATTTTCCGAGAATTTTCTGAGAATTTTCCGAGAATTTTCCGAGAATTTTCTGAGAATTTTCCGAGAATTATCCGAGAATTTCCGAGAATTTTCTGAGATTTTCCCGAGAATTTTCCGAGAATTTTCCGAGAATTTTCCGAGAATTTTCCGAGAATTTTCCGAGAATTTTCCGGGAATTTTCCGAGAATTTTCCGAGAATTTTCTGAGAATTTTCCGAGAATTTTCCAAAATTTTCCGAGAATTTTCCGAGAATTTTCTGAGAATTTTCCGAGAATTTTCCGAAAATTTTCCGAGAATTTTCCGAGAATTTTCCGAGAATTTTCCGGGAATTTTCCGAGAATTTTCCGAGAATTTTCTGAGAATTTTCCGAGAATTTTCCGAAAATTTTCCGAAAATTTTCCGAGAATTTTCTGAGAATTTTCCGAGAATTTTCCGAAAATTTTCCGAGAATTTTCCGAGAATTTTCCGAGAATTTTCGAAGAATTTTCCGAGAATTTTCCAAGAATTTTCCGAGAATTTTCGGGGAATTTTCCGAGAATTTTCCGAGAATTTTCCGAGAATTTTCTGAGAATTTTCCGAGAATTTTCCGAGAATTTTCCAAGAATTTTCCGAGAATTTTCCGAGAATTTCTGAGAATTTTCCGAGAATTTTCCGAGAATTTTCCAAGAATTTTCCGAGAATTTTCCGAGAATTTTCGGAGAATTTTCCGAGAATTTTCCGAGAATTTTCTGAGAATTTTCCGAGAATTTTCCGAGAATTTTCTGAGAATTTTCCGAGAATTATCCGAGAATTTCCGAGAATTTTCTGAGAAGTTTCCGAGAATTTTCCGAGAATTTTCCGAGAATTTTCCGAGAATTTTCCGGGAATTTTCCGAGAATTTTCCGAGAATTTTCTGAGAATTTTCCGAGAATTTTCCGAGAATTTTCCGAGAATTTTCCGAGAATTTTCCGAGAATTTTCCGAGAATTTTCGGAGAATTTTCCGAGAATTTTCTGAGAATTTTCCGAGAATTTTCCGAGAATTTTCTGAGAATTTTCCGAGAATTATCCGAGAATTTCCGAGAATTTTCTGAGATTTTTCCGAGAATTTTCCGAGAATTTTCCGAGAATTTTCCGAGAATTTTCCGAGAATTTTCCGAGAATTTTCCGGGAATTTTCCGAGAATTTTCCGAGAATTTTCTGAGAATTTTCCGAGAATTTTCCGAAAATTTTCCGAGAATTTTCCGAGAATTTTCTGAGAATCTTCCGAGAATTTTCCGAAAATTTTCCGAGAATTTTCCGAGAATTTTCCGAGAATTTTCCGGGAATTTTCCGAGAATTTTCCGAGAATTTTCTGAGAATTTTCCGAGAATTTTCCGAAAATTTTCCGAAAATTTTCCGAGAATTTTCTGAGAATTTTCCGAGAATTTTCCGAAAATTTTCCGAGAATTTTCCGAGAATTTTCCGAGAATTTTCGAAGAATTTTCCGAGAATTTTCCAAGAATTTTCCGAGAATTTTCGGGGAATTTTCCGAGAATTTTCCGAGAATTTTCCGAGAATTTTCTGAGAATTTTCCGAGAATTTTCCGAGAATTTTCCAAGAATTTTCCGAGAATTTTCTGAGAATTTTCCGACAATTTTCCGAGAACTTTCCGAGAATTTTCCGAGAATTTTCCGAGAATTTTCCGAGAATTTTCCGAGAATTTTCGGAGAATTTTCCGAGAATTTTCCGAGAATTTTCTGAGAATTTTCCGAGAATTTTCCGAGAATTTTCTGAGAATTTTCCGAGAATTATCCGAGAATTTCCGAGAATTTTCTGAGATTTTTCCGAGAATTTTCCGAGAATTTTCCGAGAATTTTCTGAGAATTTTCCGAGAATTTTCCGAGAATTTTCCGAGAATTTTCCGAGAATTTTCCGGGAATTTTCCGAGAATTTTCCGAGAATTTTCTGAGAATTTTCCGAGAATTTTCCGAGAATTTTCCGAGAATTTTCCGAGAATTTTCCGAGAATTTTCCGAGAATTTTCGGAGAATTTTCCGAGAATTTTCCGAGAATTTTCTGAGAATTTTCCGAGAATTTTCCGAGAATTTTCTGAGAATTTTCCGAGAATTTTCTGAGAATTTTCCGAGAATTTTCCGAGAATTTTCCGAGAATTTTCGGAGAATTTCCCGAGAATTTTCCGAGAATTTTCTGAGAATTTTCCGAGAATTTTCCGAGAATTTTCTGAGAATTTTCCGAGAATTATCCGAGAATTTCCGAGAATTTTCTGAGAAGTTTCCGAGAATTTTCCGAGAATTTTCCGAGAATTTTCCGAGAATTTTCCGGGAATTATCCGAGAATTTCCGAGAATTTTCTGAGATTTTTCCGAGAATTTTCCGAGAATTTTCCGAGAATTTTCTGAGAATTTTCCGAGAATTTTCCGAGAATTTTCTGAGAATTTTCCGAGAATTTTCCGAGAATTTTCCGAGAATTTTCCGAGAATTTTCCAAGAATTTTCCGAGAATTTTCCGAGAATTTTCCGAGAATTTTCCGGGAATTTTCCGAGAATTTTCCGAGAATTTTCCGAGAATTTTCCGAGAATTTTCCGAGAATTTTTCTAGAATTTTCCGAGAATTTTCCGAGAATTTTCGGGGAATTTTCCGAGAATTTTCGGAGAATTTTCCGAGAATTTTCCGAGAATTTTCCGTCAATTTTCCGAGAATTTTCTGAGATTTTTCCGAGAATTTTCCGAGCATTTTCCGAGAATTTTCCGAGAATTTTCTGAGAATTTTCCGGGAATTTTCCGAGAATTTTTCGAGAATTTTCCGTCAATTTTCCGAGAATTTTCCGAGAATTTTCCGAAAATTTTCCGAGAATTTTCTGAGAATTTTCCGAGAATTTTCCGAAAATTTTCCGAGAATTTTCCGAGAATTTTCCGAGAATTTTCCGAGAATTTTCGAAGAATTTTCCGAGAATTTTCCGAGAATTTTCCGAGAATTTTCGGGGAATTTTCCGAGAATTTTCCGAGAATTTTCCGAGAATTTTCTGAGAATTTTCCGAGAATTTTCCGAGAATTTTCCAAGAATTTTCCGAGAATTTTCTGAGAATTTTCCGACAATTTTCCGAGAATTTTCCGAGAATTTTCCGAGAATTTTCCGAGAATTTTCCGAGAATTTTCCGAGAATTTTCGGAGAATTTTCCGAGAATTTTCCGAGAATTTTCTGAGAATTTTCCGAGAATTTTCCGAGAATTTTCTGAGAATTTTCCGAGAATTTTCCGAGAATTTTCTGAGAATTTTCCGAGAATTATCCGAGAATTTCCGAGAATTTTCTGAGATTTTTCCGAGAATTTTCCGAGAATTTTCCGAGAATTTTCTGAGAATTTTCCGAGAATTTTCCGAGAATTTTCCGAGAATTTTCCGAGAATTTTCCGGGAATTTTCCGAGAATTTTCCGAGAATTTTCTGAGAATTTTCCGAGAATTTTCCGAGAATTTTCCGAGAATTTTCCGAGAATTTTCCGAGAATTTTCCGAGAATTTTCGGAGAATTTTCCGAGAATTTTCCGAGAATTTTCTGAGAATTTTCCGAGAATTTTCCGAGAATTTTCTGAGAATTTTCCGAGAATTTTCCGAGAATTTTCTGAGAATTTTCCGAGAATTTTCCGAGAATTTTCTGAGAATTTTCTGAGAATTTTCCGAGAATTTCCGAGAATTTTCCGAGAATTTTCCGAGAATTTCCCGAGAATTTTCCGAGAATTTTCTGAGAATTTTCCGAGAATTTTCCGAGAATTTTCTGAGAATTTTCCGAGAATTATCCGAGAATTTCCGAGAATTTTCTGAGAAGTTTCCGAGAATTTTCCGAGAATTTTCCGAGAATTTTCCGAGAATTTTCCGGGAATTATCCGAGAATTTCCGAGAATTTTCTGAGATTTTTCCGAGAATTTTCCGAGAATTTTCCGAGAATTTTCTGAGAATTTTCCGAGAATTTTCCGAGAATTTTCTGAGAATTTTCCGAGAATTTTCCGAGAATTTTCCGAGAATTTTCCGAGAATTTTCCAAGAATTTTCCGAGAATTTTCCGAGAATTTTCCGAGAATTTTCCGGGAATTTTCCGAGAATTTTCCGAGAATTTTCCGAGAATTTTCCGAGAATTTTCCGAGAATTTTTCTAGAATTTTCCGAGAATTTTCCGAGAATTTTCGGGGAATTTTCCGAGAATTTTCGGAGAATTTTCCGAGAATTTTCCGAGAATTTTCCGTCAATTTTCCGAGAATTTTCTGAGATTTTTCCGAGAATTTTCCGAGCATTTTCCGAGAATTTTCCGAGAATTTTCTGAGAATTTTCCGGGAATTTTCCGAGAATTTTTCGAGAATTTTCCGTCAATTTTCCGAGAATTTTCCGAGAATTTTCCGAAAATTTTCCGAGAATTTTCTGAGAATTTTCCGAGAATTTTCCGAAAATTTTCCGAGAATTTTCCGAGAATTTTCCGAGAATTTTCCGAGAATTTTCGAAGAATTTTCCGAGAATTTTCCGAGAATTTTCCGAGAATTTTCGGGGAATTTTCCGAGAATTTTCCGAGAATTTTCCGAGAATTTTCTGAGAATTTTCCGAGAATTTTCCGAGAATTTTCCAAGAATTTTCCGAGAATTTTCTGAGAATTTTCCGACAATTTTCCGAGAATTTTCCGAGAATTTTCCGAGAATTTTCCGAGAATTTTCCGAGAATTTTCCGAGAATTTTCGGAGAATTTTCCGAGAATTTTCCGAGAATTTTCTGAGAATTTTCCGAGAATTTTCCGAGAATTTTCTGAGAATTTTCCGAGAATTATCCGAGAATTTCCGAGAATTTTCTGAGATTCTTCCGAGAATTTTCCGAGAATTTTCCGAGAATTTTCTGAGAATTTTCCGAGAATTTTCCGAGAATTTTCTGAGAAGTTTCCGAGAATTTTCCGAGAATTTTCCGAGAATTTTCCGAGAATTTTCCGGGAATTTTCCGAGAATTTTCCGAGAATTTTCTGAGAATTTTCCGAGAATTTTCCGAGAATTTTCCGAGAATTTTCCGAGAATTTTCCGAGAATTTTCCGAGAATTTTCCGAGAATTTTCTGAGAATTTTCCGAGAATTTTCCGAGAATTTCTGAGAATTTTCCGAGAATTTTCCGAGAATTTTCCGAGAATTTTCCGAGAATTTTCCGAGAATTTTCGGAGAATTTTCCGAGAATTTTCCGCAAATTTTTTGAGAATTTTCCGAGAATTTTCCGAGAATTTTCTGAGAATTTTCCGAGAATTATCCGAGAATTTCTGAGAATTTTCTGAGAAGTTTCCGAGAATTTTCCGAGAATTTTCCGAGAATTTTCCGAGGATTTTCCGGGAATTTTCCGAGAATTTTCCGAGAATTTTCTGAGAATTTTCCGAGAATTTTCCGAGAATTTTCCGAGAATTTTACGAGAATTTTCCGAGAATTTTCCGAGAATTTTCGGAGAATTTTCCGAGAATTTTCTGAGAATTTTCCGAGAATTTTCCGAGAATTTTCTGAGAATTTTCCGAGAATTATCCGAGAATTTCCGAGAATTTTCTGAGATTTTTCCGAGAATTTTCCGAGAATTTTCCGAGAATTTTCCGAGAATTTTCCGAGAATTTTCCGAGAATTTTCCGGGAATTTTCCGAGAATTTTCCGAGAATTTTCTGAGAATTTTCCGAGAATTTTCCGAAAATTTTCCGAGAATTTTCCGAGAATTTTCTGAGAATTTTCCGAGAATTTTCCGAAAATTTTCCGAGAATTTTCCGAGAATTTTCCGAGAATTTTCCGGGAATTTTCCGAGAATTTTCCGAGAATTTTGTGAGAATTTTCCGAGAATTTTCCGAAAATTTTCCGAAAATTTTCCGAGAATTTTCTGAGAATTTTCCGAGAATTTTCCGAAAAATTTCCGAGAATTTTCCGAGAATTTTCCGAGAATTTTCGAAGAATTTTCCGAGAATTTTCCAAGAATTTTCCGAGAATTTTCCGAGAATTTTCCGAGAATTTTCCGAGAATTTTCGGAGAATTTTCCGAGAATTTTCCGAGAATTTTCTGAGAATTTTTCGAGAATTTTCCGAGAATTTCTGAGAATTTTCCGAGAATTTTCCGAGAATTTTCCGAGAATTTTCCGAGAATCTTCCGGGAATTTTCCGAGAATTTTCCGAGAATTTTCTGAGAATTTTCCGAGAAATTTCCGAGAATTTTCCGAGAATTTTCGGAGAATTTTCCGAGAATTTTCCGAGAATTTTCTGAGAATTTTCCGAGAATTTTCCGAGAATTTTCTGAGAATTTTCCGAGAATTTTCCGAGAATTTTCCGAGAATTTTCCGAGAATTTTCCGAGAATTTTCGGAGAATTTTCCGAGAATTTTCCGAGAATTTTCTGAGAATTTTTCCGAGAATTTTCCGAGAATTTTCTGAGAATTTTCCGAGAATTTTCCGAGAATTTTCCGAGAATTTTCGGGGAATTTTCCGAGAATTTTCCGAGAATTTTCCGAGAATTTTCTGAGAATTTTCCGACAATTTTCCGAGAATTTTCCGAGAATTTTCCGAGAATTTTCCGAGAATTTTCCGAGAATTTTCCGAGAATTTTCGGAGAATTTTCCGAGAATTTTCCGAGAATTTTCTGAGAATTTTCCGAGAATTTTCCGAGAATTTTCTGAGAATTTTCCGAGAATTATCCGAGAATTTCCGAGAATTTTCTGAGATTTTTCCGAGAATTTTCCGAGAATTTTCCGAGAATTTTCCGAGAATTTTCCGAGAATTTTCGGAGAATTTTCCGAGAATTTTCCGAGAATTTTCTGAGAATTTTCCGAGAATTTTCCGAGAATTTTCGAAGAATTTTCCGAGAATTTTCCGAGAATTTTCCGAGAATTTTCGGGGAATTTTCCGAGAATTTTCCGAGAATTTTCCGAGAATTTTCTGAGAATTTTCCGACAATTTTCCGAGAATTTTCCGAGAATTTTCCGAGAATTTTCCGAGAATTTTCCGAGAATTTTCCGAGAATTTTCGGAGAATTTTCCGAGAATTTTCCGAGAATTTTCTGAGAATTTTCCGAGAATTTTCCGAGAATTTTCTGAGAATTTTCCGAGAATTATCCGAGAATTTCCGAGAATTTTCTGAGATTTTTCCGAGAATTTTCCGAGAATTTTCCGAGAATTTTCTGAGAATTTTCCGAGAATTTTCCGAGAATTTTCTGAGAAGTTTCCGAGAATTTTCCGAGAATTTTCCGAGAATTTTCCGAGAATTTTCCGGGAATTTTCCGAGAATTTTCCGAGAATTTTCTGAGAATTTTCCGAGAATTTTCCGAGAATTTTCCGAGAATTTTCCGAGAATTTTCCGAGAATTTTCCGAGAATTTTCCGAGAATTTTCCGAGAATTTTCTGAGAATTTTCCGAGAATTTTCCGAGAATTTCTGAGAATTTTCCGAGAATTTTCCGAGAATTTTCCGAGAATTTTCCGAGAATTTTCCGAGAATTTTCGGAGAATTTTCCGAGAATTTTCCGCAAATTTTTTGAGAATTTTCCGAGAATTTTCCGAGAATTTTCTGAGAATTTTCCGAGAATTATCCGAGAATTTCCGAGAATTTTCTGAGAAGTTTCCGAGAATTTTCCGAGAATTTTCCGAGAATTTTCCGAGGATTTTCCGGGAATTTTCCGAGAATTTTCCGAGAATTTTCTGAGAATTTTCCGAGAATTTTCCGAGAATTTTCCGAGAATTTTCCGAGAATTTTCCGAGAATTTTCCGAGAATTTTCGGAGAATTTTCCGAGAATTTTCTGAGAATTTTCCGAGAATTTTCCGAGAATTTTCTGAGAATTTTCCGAGAATTATCCGAGAATTTCCGAGAATTTTCTGAGATTTTTCCGAGAATTTTCCGAGAATTTTCCGAGAATTTTTCGAGAATTTTCCGAGAATTTTCCGAGAATTTTCCGGGAATTTTCCGAGAATTTTCCGAGAATTTTCTGAGAATTTTCCGAGAATTTTCCGAAAATTTTCCGAGAATTTTCCGAGAATTTTCTGAGAATTTTCCGAGAATTTTCCGAAAATTTTCCGAGAATTTTCCGAGAATTTTCCGAGAATTTTCCGGGAATTTTCCGAGAATTTTCCGAGAATTTTGTGAGAATTTTCCGAGAATTTTCCGAAAATTTTCCGAAAATTTTCCGAGAATTTTCTGAGAATTTTCCGAGAATTTTCCGAAAAATTTCCGAGAATTTTCCGAGAATTTTCCGAGAATTTTCGAAGAATTTTCCGAGAATTTTCCAAGAATCTTCCGAGAATTTTCGGGGAATTTTCCGAGAATTTTCCGAGAATTTTCCGAGAATTTTCTGAGAATTTTCCGAGAATTTTCCGAGAATTTTCCAAGAATTTTCCGAGAATTTTCTGAGAATTTTCCGACAATTTTCCGAGAATTTTCCGAGAATTTTCCGAGAATTTTCCGAGAATTTTCCGAGAATTTTCCGAGAATTTTCGGAGAATTTTCCGAGAATTTTCCGAGAATTTTCTGAGAATTTTCCGAGAATTTTCCGAGAATTTTCTGAGAATTTTCCGAGAATTATCCGAGAATTTCCGAGAATTTTCTGAGATTTTTCCGAGAATTTTCCGAGAATTTTCCGAGAATTTTCTGAGAATTTTCCGAGAATTTTCCGAGAATTTTCCGAGAATTTTCCGAGAATTTTCCGGGAATTTTCCGAGAATTTTCCGAGAATTTTCTGAGAATTTTCCGAGAATTTTCCGAGAATTTTCCGAGAATTTTCCGAGAATTTTCCGAGAATTTTCCGAGAATTTTCGGAGAATTTTCCGAGAATTTTCCGAGAATTTTCTGACAATTTTCCGAGAATTTTCCGAGAATTTTCTGAGAATTTTCCGAGAATTTTCCGAGAATTTTCCGAGAATTTTCCGAGAATTTTCCGAGAATTTTCGGAGAATTTCCCGAGAATTTTCCGAGAATTTTCTGAGAATTTTCCGAGAATTTTCCGAGAATTTTCTGAGAATTTTCCGAGAATTATCCGAGAATTTTCTGAGAATTTTCCGAGAATTTTCCGAGAATTTTCTGAGAATTTTCCGAGAATTATCCGAGAATTTTCCGAGAATTTTCCGAGAATTTTCCGAGAATTTTCGAAGAATTTTCCGAGAATTTTCCAAGAATCTTCCGAGAATTTTCGGGGAATTTTCCGAGAATTTTCCGAGAATTTTCCGAGAATTTTCTGAGAATTTTCCGAGAATTTTCCGAGAATTTTCCAAGAATTTTCCGAGAATTTTCTGAGAATTTTCCGACAATTTTCCGAGAATTTTCCGAGAATTTTCCGAGAATTTTCCGAGAATTTTCCGAGAATTTTCCGAGAATTTTCGGAGAATTTTCCGAGAATTTTCCGAGAATTTTCTGAGAATTTTCCGAGAATTTTCCGAGAATTTTCTGAGAATTTTCCGAGAATTATCCGAGAATTTCCGAGAATTTTCTGAGATTTTTCCGAGAATTTTCCGAGAATTTTCCGAGAATTTTCTGAGAATTTTCCGAGAATTTTCCGAGAATTTTCCGAGAATTTTCCGAGAATTTTCCGGGAATTTTCCGAGAATTTTCCGAGAATTTTCTGAGAATTTTCCGAGAATTTTCCGAGAATTTTCCGAGAATTTTCCGAGAATTTTCCGAGAATTTTCCGAGAATTTTCGGAGAATTTTCCGAGAATTTTCCGAGAATTTTCTGAGAATTTTCCGAGAATTTTCCGAGAATTTTCTGAGAATTTTCCGAGAATTTTCCGAGAATTTTCCGAGAATTTTCCGAGAATTTTCCGAGAATTTTCGGAGAATTTCCCGAGAATTTTCCGAGAATTTTCTGAGAATTTTCCGAGAATTTTCCGAGAATTTTCTGAGAATTTTCCGAGAATTATCTGAGAATTTCCGAGAATTTTCTGAGAAGTTTCCGAGAATTTTCCGAGAATTTTCCGAGAATTTTCCGAGAATTTTCCGGGAATTTTCCGAGAATTTTCCGAGAATTTTCTGAGAATTTTCCGAGAATTTTCCGAGAATTTTCCGAGAATTTTCCGAGAATTTTCCGAGAATTTTCGGAGAATTTTCCGAGAATTTTCTGAGAATTTTCCGAGAATTTTCCGAGAATTTTCTGAGAATTTTCCGAGAATTATCCGAGAATTTCCGAGAATTTTCTGAGATTTTTCCGAGAATTTTCCGAGAATTTTCCGAGAATTTTCCGAGAATTTTCCGAGAATTTTCCGAGCATTTTCCGGGAATTTTCCGAGAATTTTCCGAGAATTTTCTGAGAATTTTCCGAGAATTTTCCGAGAATTTTCCGAGAATTTTCCGAGAATTTTCCGAGAATTTTCCGAGAATTTTCGGAGAATTTTCCGAGAATTTTCCGAGAATTTTCTGAGAATTTTCCGAGAATTTTCCGAGAATTTTCTGAGAATTTTCCGAGAATTTTCCGAGAATTTTCCGAGAATTTTCCGAGAATTTTCCGAGAATTTTCGGAGAATTTTCCGAGAATTTTCCGAGAATTTTCTGAGAATTTTTCCGAGAATTTTCCGAGAATTTTCTGAGAATTTTCCGAGAATTATCCGAGAATTTCCGAGAATTTTCTGAGAAGTTTCCGAGAATTTTCCGAGAATTTTCCGAGAATTTTCCGAGAATTTTCCGGGAATTTTCCGAGAATTTTCCGAGAATTTTCTGAGAATTTTCCGAGAATTTTCCGAGCTTTTTCCGAGAATTTTCCGAGAATTTTCCGAGAATTTTCCGAGAATTTTCGGAGAATTTTCCGAGAATTTTCCGAGAATTTTCTGAGAATTTTCCGAGAATTATCCGAGAATTTCCGAGAATTTTCTGAGAAGTTTCCGAGAATTTTCCGAGAATTTTCCGAGAATTTTCCGAGAATTTTCCGGGAATTTTCCGAGAATTTTCCGAGAATTTTCTGAGAATTTTCCGAGAATTTTCCGAGAATTTTCCGAGAATTTTCCGAGAATTTTCCGAGAATTTTCGGAGAATTTTCCGAGAATTTTCTGAGAATTTTCCGAGAATTTTCCGAGAATTTTCTGAGAATTTTCCGAGAATTATCCGAGAATTTCCGAGAATTTTCTGAGATTTTTCCGAGAATTTTCCGAGAATTTTCCGAGAATTTTCCGAGAATTTTCCGAGAATTTTCCGAGAATTTTCCGGGAATTTTCCGAGAATTTTCCGAGAATTTTCTGAGAATTTTCCGAGAATTTTCCGAGAATTTTCCGAGAATTTTCCGAGAATTTTCCGAGAATTTTCCGAGAATTTTCGGAGAATTTTCCGAGAATTTTCCGAGAATTTTCTGAGAATTTTCCGAGAATTTTCCGAGAATTTTCTGAGAATTTTCCGAGAATTTTCCGAGAATTTTCCGAGAATTTTCCGAGAATTTTCCGAGAATTTTCGGAGAATTTTCCGAGAATTTTCCGAGAATTTTCTGAGAATTTTTCCGAGAATTTTCCGAGAATTTTCTGAGAATTTTCCGAGAATTATCCGAGAATTTCCGAGAATTTTCTGAGAAGTTTCCGAGAATTTTCCGAGAATTTTCCGAGAATTTTCCGAGAATTTTCCGGGAATTTTCCGAGAATTTTCCGAGAATTTTCTGAGAATTTTCCGAGAATTTTCCGAGAATTTTCCGAGAATTTTCCGAGAATTTTCCGAGAATTTTCCGAGAATTTTCGGAGAATTTTCCGAGAATTTTCTGAGAATTTTCCGAGAATTTTCCGAGAATTTTCTGAGAATTTTCCGAGAATTATCCGAGAATTTCCGAGAATTTTCTGAGATTTTTCCGAGAATTTTCCGAGAATTTTCCGAGAATTTTCCAAGAATTTTCCGAGAATTTTCCGAGAATTTTCCGAGAATTTTCCGAGAATTTTCCGAGAATTTTCCGAGAATTTTCTGAGAATTTTCTGAGAATTTTCCGAGAATTTTCCGGAAATTTTCCGAGAATTTTCCAAGAACCTTCCGAGAATTTTCCGAGAATTTTCCGAGAATTTTCCGGGAATTTTCCGAGAATTTTCCGAGAATTTTCCGAGAATTTTCCGAGAATTTTCCGAGAATTTTCCGAGAATTTTCCGAGAATTTTTCGAGAATTTTCCGAGAATTTTCCGTCAATTTTCCGAGAATTTTCCGAGAATTTTCTGAGAATTTTCCGAGAATTTTCGGACAATTTTCCGAGAATTTTCCGAGAATTTTCCGAGAATTTTCCGAGAATTTTCGGAGAATTTTCTGAGAATTTTCCGAGAATTTTCCGAGAATTTTCCGAGAATTTTCCGAGAATTTTCCGAGAATTTTCCGAGAATTTTCCAAGAATTTTCCGAGAATTTTCCGAGAATTTTCCGGGAATTTTCCGAGAATTTTCCGAGAATTTTCCGAGAATTTTCCGAGAATTTTCCGAGAATTTTCCGAGAATTTTCCGAAAATTTTCCGAGAATTTTCCGGGAATTTTCCGAGAATTTTCCGAGAATTTTCCGAGAATTTTCCGAGAATTATCCGAGAATTTCCGAGAATTTTCTGAGATTTTTCCGAGAATTTTCCGAGAATTTTCCGAGAATTTTCCGAGAATTTTCTGAGAATTTTCCGAGAATTTTCCGAGAATTTTCCGAGAATTTTCCGTCAATTTTCCGAGAATTTTCCGAGAATTTTCCGAAAATTTTCCGAGAATTTTCTGAGAATTTTCCGAGAATTTTCCGAAAATTTTCGGAGAATTTTCCGACAAATTTCCGAGAATTTTCCGAGAATTTTCCAAGAATTTTCCGAGAATTTTCCGAGAATTTTCCGAAAATTTTCCGAGAATTTTCCGAGAATTTTCCGAGAATTTTCCGAGAATTTTCGAAGAATTTTCCGAGAATTTTCCGAGAATTTTCCGAGAATTTTCGGGGAATTTTCCGAGAATTTTCCGAGAATTTTCCGAGAATTTTCTGAGAATTTTCCGAGAATTTTCCGAGAATTTTCCAAGAATTTTCCGAGTTTTTTCCGAGAATTTTCCGAGAATTTTCCGAGAATTTTCTGAGAATTTTCCGAGAATTTTCCGAGAATTTTCTGAGAAGTTTCCGAGAATTTTCCGAGAATTTTCCGAGAATTTTCCGAGAATTTTCCGGGAATTTTCCGAGAATTTTCCGAGAATTTTCTGAGAATTTTCCGAGAATTTTCCGAGAATTTTCCGAGAATTTTCCGAGAATTTTCCGAGAATTTTCCGAGAATTTTCGGAGAATTTTCCGAGAATTTTCCGAGAATTTTCTGAGAATTTTCCGAGAATTTTCCGAGAATTTTCTGAGAATTTTCCGAGAATTTTCCGAGAATTTTCCGAGAATTTTCCGAGAATTTTCCGAGAATTTTCGGAGAATTTTCCGAGAATTTTCCGAGAATTTTCTGAGAATTTTCCGAGAATTTTCCGAGAATTTTCTGAGAATTTTCCGAGAATTTTCCGAGAATTTTCCGAGAATTTTCGGGGAATTTTCCGAGAATTTTCCGAGAATTTTCCGAGAATTTTCTGAGAATTTTCCGAGAATTTTGCGAGAATTTTCCAAGAATTTTCCGAGAATTTTCTGAGAATTTTCCGACAATTTTCCGAGAATTTTCCGAGAATTTTCCGAGAATTTTCCGAGAATTTTCCGAGAATTTTCCGAGAATTTTCGGAGAATTTTCCGAGAATTTTCCGAGAATTTTCCGAGAATTTTCCGGGAATTTTCGGAGAATTTTCCGAGAATTTTCCGAGAATTTTCTGAGAATTTTCCGAGAATTTTCCGAGAATTTTCTGAGAATTTTCCGAGAATTATCCGAGAATTTCCGAGAATTTTCTGAGATTTTTCCGAGAATTTTCCGAGAATTTTCCGAGAATTTTCTGAGAATTTTCCGAGAATTTTCCGAGAATTTTCTGAGAATTTTCCGAGAATTTTCCGAGAATTTTCCGAGAATTTTCCGAGAATTTTCCAAGAATTTTCCGAGAATTTTCCGAGAATTTTCCGAGAATTTTCTGAGAATTTTCCGAGAATTTTCCGAGAATTTTCCGAGAATTTTCCGTCAATTTTCCGAGAATTTTCCGAGAATTTTCCGAAAATTTTCCGAGAATTTTCTGAGATTTTTCCGAGAATTTTCCGAAAATTTTCCGAGAATTTTCCGACAATTTTCCGAGAATTTTCCGAGAATTTTCCAAGAATTTTCCGAGAATTTTCCGAGAATTTTCCGAAAATTTTCCGAGAATTTTCCGAGAATTTTCCGAGAATTTTCCGAGAATTTTCGAAGAATTTTCCGAGAATTTTCCGAGAATTTTCCGAGAATTTTCGGGGAATTTTCCGAGAATTTTCCGAGAATTTTCCGAGAATTTTCTGAGAATTTTCCGAGAATTTTCCGAGAATTTTCCAAGAATTTTCCGAGAATTTTCTGAGAATTTTCCGAGAATTTTCCGAGAATTTTCGGGGAATTTTCCGAGAATTTTCCGAGAATTTTCCGAGAATTTTCTGAGAATTTTCCGAGAATTTTCCGAGAATTTTCCAAGAATTTTCCGAGAATTTTCTGAGAATTTTCCGACAATTTTCCGAGAATTTTCCGAGGATTTTCCGAGAATTTTCCGAGAATTTTCCGGGAATTTTCCGAGAATTTTCGGAGAATTTTCCGAGAATTTTCCGAGAATTTTCTGAGAATTTTCCGAGAATTTTCCGAGAATTTTCTGAGAATTTTCCGAGAATTATCCGAGAATTTCCGAGAATTTTCTGAGATTTTTCCGAGAATTTTCCGAGAATTTTCCGAGAATTTTCTGAGAATTTTCCGAGAATTTTCCGATAATTTTCTGAGAAGTTTCCGAGAATTTTCCGAGAATTTTCCGAGAATTTTCCGAGAATTTTCCGGGAATTTTCCGAGAATTTTCCGAGAATTTTCTGAGAATTTTCCGAGAATTTTCCGAGAATTTTCCGAGAATTTTCCGAGAATTTTCCGAGAATTTTCCGAGAATTTTCGGAGAATTTTCCGAGAATTTTCCGAGAATTTTCTGAGAATTTTCCGAGAATTTTCCGAGAATTTTCTGAGAATTTTCCGAGAATTTTCCGAGAATTTTCCGAGAATTTTCCGAGAATTTTCCGAGAATTTTCGGAGAATTTTCCGAGAATTTTCCGAGAATTTTCTGAGAATTTTCCGAGAATTTTCCGAGAATTTTCTGAGAATTTTCCGAGAATTTTCCGAGAATTTTCCGAGAATTTTCGGGGAATTTTCCGAGAATTTTCCGAGAATTTTCCGAGAATTTTCTGAGAATTTTCCGAGAATTTTCCGAGAATTTTCCAAGAATTTTCCGAGAATTTTCTGAGAATTTTCCGACAATTTTCCGAGAATTTTCCGAGAATTTTCCGAGAATTTTCCGAGAATTTTCCGAGAATTTTCCGAGAATTTTCGGAGAATTTTCCGAGAATTTTCCGAGAATTTTCCGAGAATTTTCCGGGAATTTTCGGAGAATTTTCCGAGAATTTTCCGAGAATTTTCTGAGAATTTTCCGAGAATTTTCCGAGAATTTTCTGAGAATTTTCCGAGAATTATCCGAGAATTTCCGAGAATTTTCTGAGATTTTTCCGAGAATTTTCCGAGAATTTTCCGAGAATTTTCTGAGAATTTTCCGAGAATTTTCCGAGAATTTTCCGAGAATTTTCGGAGAATTTTCCAAGAATTTTCCGAGAATTTTCCGAGAATTTTCCGAGAATTTTCTGAGAATTTTCCGAGAATTTTCCGAGAATTTTCCGAGAATTTTCCGTCAATTTTCCAAGAATTTTCCGAGAATTTTCCGAAAATTTTCCGAGAATTTTCTGAGAATTTTCCGAGAATTTTCCGAAAATTTTCCGAGAATTTTCCGACAATTTTCCGAGAATTTTCCGAGAATTTTCCAAGAAATTTCTGAGAATTTTCCGAGAATTTTCCGAAAATTTTCCGAGAATTTTCCGAGAATTTTCCGAGAATTTTCCGAGAATTTTCGAAGAATTTTCCGAGAATTTTCCGAGAATTTTCCGAGAATTTTCGGGGAATTTTCCGAGAATTTTCCGAGAATTTTCCGAGAATTTTCTGAGAATTTTCCGAGAATTTTCCGAGAATTTTTCAAGAATTTTCCGAGAATTTTCTGAGAATTTTCCGCCAATTTTCCGAGAATTTTCCGAGAATTTTCCGAGAATTTTCCGACAATTTTCCGAGAATTTTCCGAGAATTTTCGGAGAATTTTCCGAGAATTTTCCGAGAATTTTCCGAGAATTTTCCGGGAATTTTCGGAGAATTTTCCGAGAATTTTCCGAGAATTTTCTGAGAATTTTCCGAGAATTTTCCGAGAATTTTCTGAGAATTTTCCGAGAATTATCCGAGAATTTCCAAGAATTTTCTGAGATTTTTCCGAGAATTTTCCGAGAATTTTCCGAGAATTTTCTGAGAATTTTCCGAGAATTTTCCGAGAATTTTCTGAGAATTTTCCGAGAATTTTCCGAGAATTTTCCGAGAATTTTCCGAGAATTTTCCAAGAATTTTCCGAGAATTTTCCGAGAATTTTCCGAGAATTTTCCGGGAATTTTCCGAGAATTTTCCGAGAATTTTCCGAGAATTTTCCGGGAATTTTCCGAGAATTTTTCTAGAATTTTCCGAGAATTTTCCGACAATTTTCGGGGAATTTTCCGAGAATTTTCCGAGAATTTTCCGAGAATTTTCCGAGAATTTTCCGTCAATTTTCCGAGAATTTTCTGAGATTTTTCCGAGAATTTTCCGAGCATTTTCCGAGAATTTTCCGAGAATTTTCTGAGAATTTTCCGGGAATTTTCCGAGAATTTTCCGAGAATTTTCCGTCAATTTTCCGAGAATTTTCCGAGAATTTTCCGAAAATTTTCCGAGAATTTTCTGAGAATTTTCCGAGAATTTTCCGAAAATTTTCCGAGAATTTTCCGAGAATTTTCCGAGAATTTTCCGAGAATTTTCGAGGAATTTTCCGAGAATTTTCCGAGAATTTTCCGAGAATTTTCGGGGAATTTTCCGAGAATTTTCCGAGAATTTTCCGAGAAATTTCTGAGAATTTTCCGAGAATTTTCCGAGAATTTTCCAAGAATTTTCCGAGAATTTTCTGAGAATTTTCCGACAATTTTCCGAGAATTTTCCGAGAATTTTCCGAGAATTTTCCGAGAATTTTCCGAGAATTTTCCGAGAATTTTCGGAGAATTTTCCGAGAATTTTCCGAGAATTTTCTGAGAATTTTCCGAGAATTATCCGAGAATTTCCGAGAATTTTCTGAGATTTTTCCGAGAATTTTCCGAGAATTTTCCGAGAATTTTCTGAGAATTTTCCGAGAATTTTCCGAGAATTTTCTGAGAATTGTCCGAGAATTTTCCGAGAATTTTCCGAGAATTTTCCGAGAATTTTCCAAGAATTTTCCGAGAATTTTCCGAGAATTTTCCGAGAATTTTCTGAGAATTTTCCGAGAATTTTCCGAGAATTTTCCGAGAATTTTCCGTCAATTTTCCAAGAATTTTCCGAGAATTTTCCGAGAATTTTCCGAGAATTTTCCGGGAATTTTCCGAGAATTTTCCGAGAATTTTTCGAGAATTTTCCGAGAATTTTCCGAGAATTTTTCGAGAATTTTCCGAGAATTTTCCGAGAATTTTCCGGGAATTTTGCGAGAATTTTCCGAGAATTTTCCGAGAATTTTCGGAGAATTTTCCGTCAATTTTCCGAGAATTTTCCGAGAATTTTCTGAGAATTTTCCGAGAATTTTCCGAGAATTTTCCGAGAATTTTCCAAGAATTTTCCGAGAATTTTCCGAGAATTTTCCGAGAATTTTCCCTCAATTTTCCGAGAATTTTCCGAGAATTTTCCGACAATTTTCCGAGAATTTTCCGAGAATTTTCCGAGAATTTTCTGAGAATTTTCCGAGAATTTTCCGAGAATTTTCTGAGAATTTTCCGAGAATTATCCGAGAATTTCCGAGAATTTTCTGAGATTTTTCCGAGAATTTTCCGAGAATTTTCTGAGAATTTTCCGAGAATTTTCCGAGAATTTTCTGAGAATTTTCCGAGAATTTTCCGAGAATTTTCCGAGAATTTTCCGAGAATTTTCCGAGAATTTTCCGAGAATTTTCCAAGAATTTTCCGAGAATTTTCCGAGAATTTTCCGAGAATTTTCCGGGAATTTTCCGAGAATTTTCCGAGAATTTTACGAGAATTTTCCGAGAATTTTCCGAGAATTTTTCGAGAATTTTCCGAGAATTTTCCGAGAATTTTCCGGGAATGTTCCGAGAATTTTCCGAGAATTTTCCGAGAATTTTCCGAGAATTTTCCGTCAATTTTCCGAGAATTTTCCGAGAATTTTCCGAGAAGTTTCCGAGAATTTTCCGAGAATTTTCCGAGAATTTTCCGAGAATTTTCCGAGAATTTTCCGAGAATTTTCCGAGAATTTTCCGAGAATTTTCCGAGAATTTTCTGAGAATTTTCCGAGAATTTTCCGAGAATTTTCTGAGAATTTTCCGAGAATTTTCCGAGAATTTTCCGAGAATTTTCGGGGAATTTTCCGAGAATTTTCCGAGAATTTTCCGAGAATTTTCTGAGAATTTTCCGAGAATTTTCCGAGAATTTTCCAAGAATTTTCCGAGAATTTTCTGAGAATTTTCCGACAATTTTCCGAGAATTTTCCGAGAATTTTCCGAGAATTTTCCGAGAATTTTCGGAGAATTTTCCGAGAATTTTCGGAGAATTTTCCGAGAATTTTCCGAGAATTTTCCGAGAATTTTCCGGGAATTTTCGGAGAATTTTCCGAGAATTTTCCGAGAATTTTCTGAGAATTTTCCGAGAATTTTCCGAGAATTTTCTGAGAATTTTCCGAGAATTATCCGAGAATTTCCGAGAATTTTCTGAGATTTTTCCGAGAATTTTCCGAGAATTTTCCGAGAATTTTCTGAGAATTTTCCGAGAATTTTCCGAGAATTTTCTGAGAATTTTCCGAGAATTTTCCGAGAATTTTCCGAGAATTTTCGGAGAATTTTCCAAGAATTTTCCGAGAATTTTCCGAGAATTTTCCGAGAATTTTCTGAGAATTTTCCGAGAATTTTCCGAGAATTTTCCGAGAATTTTCCGTCAATTTTCCAAGAATTTTCCGAGAATTTTCCGAAAATTTTCCGAGAATTTTCTGAGAATTTTCCGAGAATTTTCCGAAAATTTTCCGAGAATTTTCCGACAATTTTCCGAGAATTTTCAGAGAATTTTCCAAGAATTTTCCGAGAATTTTCCGAGAATTTTCCGAAAATTTTCCGAGAATTTTCCGAGAATTTTCCGAGAATTTTCCGAGAATTTTCGAAGAATTTTCCGAGAATTTTCCGAGAATTTTCCGAGAATTTTCGGGGAATTTTCCGAGAATTTTCCGAGAATTTTCCGAGAATTTTCTGAGAATTTTCCGAGAATTTTCCGAGAATTTTCCAAGAATTTTCCGAGAATTTTCTGAGAATTTTCCGCCAATTTTCCGAGAATTTTCGGAGAATTTTCCGAGAATTTTCCGAGAATTTTCCGAGAATTTTCCGGGAATTTTCGGAGAATTTTCCGAGAATTTTCCGAGAATTTTCTGAGAATTTTCCGAGAATTTTCCGAGAATTTTCTGAGAATTTTCCGAGAATTATCCGAGAATTTCCGAGAATTTTCTGAGATTTTTCCGAGAATTTTCCGAGAATTTTCCGAGAATTTTCTGAGAATTTTCCGAGAATTTTCCGAGAATTTTCTGAGAATTTTCCGAGAATTTTCCGAGAATTTTCCGAGAATTTTCCGAGAATTTTCCAAGAATTTTCCGAGAATTTTCCGAGAATTTTCCGAGAATTTTCCGGGAATTTTCCGAGAATTTTCCGAGAATTTTCCGAGAATTTTCCGAGAATTTTCCGAGAATTTTTCTAGAATTTTCCGAGAATTTTCCGACAATTTTCGGGGAATTTTCCGAGAATTTTCCGAGAATTTTCCGAGAATTTTCCGAGAATTTTCCGTCAATTTTCCGAGAATTTTCTGAGATTTTTCCGAGAATTTTCCGAGCATTTTCCGAGAATTTTCCGAGAATTTTCTGAGAATTTTCCGGGAATTTTCCGAGAATTTTCCGAGAATTTTCCGTCAATTTTCCGAGAATTTTCCGAGAATTTTCCGAAAATTTTCCGAGAATTTTCTGAGAATTTTCCGAGAATTTTCCGAAAATTTTCCGAGAATTTTCCGAGAATTTTCCGAGAATTTTCCGAGAATTTTCGGAGAATTTTCCGAGAATTTTCCGAGAATTTTCCGAGAATTTTCGGGGAATTTTCCGAGAATTTTCCGAGAATTTTCCGAGAATTTTCTGAGAATTTTCCGAGAATTTTCCGAGAATTTTCCAAGAATTTTCCGAGAATTTTCTGAGAATTTTCCGACAATTTTCCGAGAATTTTCCGAGAATTTTCCGAGAATTTTCCGAGAATTTTCCGAGAATTTTCCGAGAATTTTCGGAGAATTTTCCGAGAATTTTCCGAGAATTTTCTGAGAATTTTCCGAGAATTATCCGAGAATTTCCGAGAATTTTCTGAGATTTTTCCGAGAATTTTCCGAGAATTTTCCGAGAATTTTCTGAGAATTTTCCGAGAATTTTCCGAGAATTTTCTGAGAATTTTCCGAGAATTTTCCGAGAATTTTCCGAGAATTTTCCGAGAATTTTCCAAGAATTTTCCGAGAATTTTCCGAGAATTTTCCGAGAATTTTCTGAGAATTTTCCGAGAATTTTCCGAGAATTTTCCGAGAATTTTCCGTCAATTTTCCAAGAATTTTCCGAGAATTTTCCGAGAATTTTCCGAGAATTTTCCGGGAATTATCCGAGAATTTTCCGAGAATTTTTCGAGAATTTTCCGAGAATTTTCCGAGAATTTTTCGAGAATTTTCCGAGAATTTTCCGAGAATTTTCCGGGAATTTTGCGAGAATTTTCCGAGAATTTTCCGAGAATTTTCGGAGAATTTTCCGTCAATTTTCCGAGAATTTTCCGAGAATTTTCTGAGAATTTTCCGAGAATTTTCTGAGAATTTTCCGAGAATTTTCCAAGAATTTTCCGAGAATTTTCCGAGAATTTTCCGAGAATTTTCCCTCAATTTTCCGAGAATTTTCCGAGAATTTTCCGAGAATTTTCCGAGAATTTTCCGAGAATTTTCCGAGAATTTTCTGAGAATTTTCCGAGAATTTTCCGAGAATTTTCTGAGAATTTTCCGAGAATTATCCGAGAATTTCCGAGAATTTTCTGAGATTTTTCCGAGAATTTTCCGAGAACTTTCTGAGAATTTTCCGAGAATTTTCCGAGAATTTTCTGAGAATTTTCCGAGAATTTTCCGAGAATTTTCCGAGAATTTTCCGAGAATTTTCCGAGAATTTTCCGAGAATTTTCCAAGAATTTTCCGAGAATTTTCCGAGAATTTTCCGAGAATTATCTGGGAATTTTCCGAGAATTTTCCGAGAATTTTACGAGAATTTTCCGAGAATTTTCCGAGAATTTTTCGAGAATTTTCCGAGAATTTTCCGAGAATTTTCCGGGAATGTTCCGAGAATTTTCCGAGAATTTTCCGAGAATTTTCCGAGAATTTTCCGTCAATTTTCCGAGAATTTTCCGAGAATTTTCCGAGAAGTTTCCGAGAATTTTCCGAGAATTTTCCGAGAATTTTCCGAGAATTTTCCGAGAATTTTCTGAGAATTTTCCGAGAATTTTCCGAGAATTTTCTGAGAATTTTCCGAGAATTTTCCGAGAATTTTCCGAGAATTTTCGGGGAATTTTCCGAGAATTTTCCGAGAATTTTCCGAGAATTTTCTGAGAATTTTCCGAGAATTTTCCGAGAATTTTCCAAGAATTTTCCGAGAATTTTCTGAGAATTTTCCGACAATTTTCCGAGAATTTTCCGAGAATTTTCCGAGAATTTTCCGAGAATTTTCCGAGAATTTTCCGAGAATTTTCGGAGAATTTTCCGAGAATTTTCCGAGAATTTTCCGAGAATTTTCCGGGAATTTTCGGAGAATTTTCCGAGAATTTTCCGAGAATTTTCTGAGAATTTTCCGAGAATTTTCCGAGAATTTTCTGAGAATTTTCCGAGAATTATCCGAGAATTTCCGAGAATTTTCTGAGATTTTTCCGAGAATTTTCCGAGAATTTTCCGAGAATTTTCTGAGAATTTTCCGAGAATTTTCCGAGAATTTTCTGAGAATTTTCCGAGAATTTTCCGAGAATTTTCCGAGAATTTTCGGAGAATTTTCCAAGAATTTTCCGAGAATTTTCCGAGAATTTTCCGAGAATTTTCTGAGAATTTTCCGAGAATTTTCCGAGAATTTTCCGAGAATTTTCCGTCAATTTTCCAAGAATTTTCCGAGAATTTTCCGAAAATTTTCCGAGAATTTTCTGAGAATTTTCCGAGAATTTTCCGAAAATTTTCCGAAAATTTTCCGACAATTTTCCGAGAATTTTCCGAGAATTTTCCAAGAATTTTCCGAGAATTTTCCGAGAATTTTCCGAAAATTTTCCGAGAATTTTCCGAGAATTTTCCGAGAATTTTCCGAGAATTTTCGAAGAATTTTCCGAGAATTTTCCGAGAATTTTCCGAGAATTTTCGGGGAATTTTCCGAGAATTTTCCGAGAATTTTCCGAGAATTTTCTGAGAATTTTCCGAGAATTTTCCGAGAATTTTCCAAGAATTTTCCGAGAATTTTCTGAGAATTTTCCGCCAATTTTCCGAGAATTTTCCGAGAATTTTCCGAGAATTTTCCGAGAATTTTCCGAGAATTTTCCGAGAATTTTCGGAGAATTTTCCGAGAATTTTCCGAGAATTTTCCGAGAATTTTCCGGGAATTTTCGGAGAATTTTCCGAGAATTTTCCGAGAATTTTCTGAGAATTTTCCGAGAATTTTCCGAGAATTTTCTGAGAATTTTCCGAGAATTATCCGAGAATTTCCGAGAATTTTCTGAGATTTTTCCGAGAATTTTCCGAGAATTTTCCGAGAATTTTCTGAGAATTTTCCGAGAATTTTCCGAGAATTTTCTGAGAATTTTCCGAGAATTTTCCGAGAATTTTCCGAGAATTTTCCGAGAATTTTCCAAGAATTTTCCGAGAATTTTCCGAGAATTTTCCGAGAATTTTCCGGGAATTTTCCGAGAATTTTCCGAGAATTTTCCGAGAATTTTCCGAGAATTTTCCGAGAATTTTTCTAGAATTTTCCGAGAATTTTCCGACAATTTTCGGGGAATTTTCCGAGAATTTTCCGAGAATTTTCCGAGAATTTTCCGAGAATTTTCCGTCAATTTTCCGAGAATTTTCTGAGATTTTTCCGAGAATTTTCCGAGCATTTTCCGAGAATTTTCCGAGAATTTTCTGAGAATTTTCCGGGAATTTTCCGAGAATTTTCCGAGAATTTTCCGTCAATTTTCCGAGAATTTTCCGAGAATTTTCCGAAAATTTTCCGAGAATTTTCTGAGAATTTTCCGAGAATTTTCCGAAAATTTTCCGAGAATTTTCCGAGAATTTTCCGAGAATTTTCCGAGAATTTTCGAAGAATTTTCCGAGAATTTTCCGAGAATTTTCCGAGAATTTTCGGGGAATTTTCCGAGAATTTTCCGAGAATTTTCCGAGAATTTTCTGAGAATTTTCCGAGAATTTTCCGAGAATTTTCCAAGAATTTTCCGAGAATTTTCTGAGAATTTTCCGACAATTTTCCGAGAATTTTCCGAGAATTTTCCGAGAATTTTCCGAGAATTTTCCGAGAATTTTCGGAGAATTTTCCGAGAATTTTCCGAGAATTTTCTGAGAATTTTCCGAGAATTATCCGAGAATTTCCGAGAATTTTCTGAGATTTTTCCGAGAATTTTCCGAGAATTTTCCGAGAATTTTCTGAGAATTTTCCGAGAATTTTCCGAGAATTTTCTGAGAATTTTCCGAGAATTTTCCGAGAATTTTCCGAGAATTTTCCGAGAATTTTCCAAGAATTTTCCGAGAATTTTCCGAGAATTTTCCGAGAATTTTCTGAGAATTTTCCGAGAATTTTCCGAGAATTTTCCGAGAATTTTCCGAGAATTTTCCGGGAATTTTCCGAGAATTTTCCGAGAATTTTTCGAGAATTTTCCGAGAATTTTCCGAGAATTTTTCGAGAATTTTCCGAGAATTTTCCGAGAATTTTCCGGGAATTTTGCGAGAATTTTCCGAGAATTTTCCGAGAATTTTCGGAGAATTTTCCGTCAATTTTCCGAGAATTTTCCGAGAATTTTCTGAGAATTTTCCGAGAATTTTCCGAGAATTTTCCGAGAATTTTCCAAGAATTTTCCGAGAATTTTCCGAGAATTTTCCGAGAATTTTCCCTCAATTTTCCGAGAATTTTCCGAGAATTTTCCGAGAATTTTCCGAGAATTTTCCGAGAATTTTCCGAGAATTTTCTGAGAATTTTCCGAGAATTTTCCGAGAATTTTCTGAGAATTTTCCGAGAATTATCCGAGAATTTCCGAGAATTTTCTGAGGGTTTTCCGAGAATTTTCCGAGAATTTTCTGAGAATTTTCCGAGAATTTTCCGAGAATTTTCTGAGAATTTTCCGAGAATTTTCCGAGAATTTTCCGAGAATTTTCCGAGAATTTTCCGAGAATTTTCCGAGAATTTTCCAAGAATTTTCCGAGAATTTTCCGAGAATTTTCCGAGAATTTTCCGGGAAATTTCCGAGAATTTTCCGAGAATTTTACGAGAATTTTCCGAGAATTTTCCGAGAATTTTTCGAGAATTTTCCGAGAATTTTCCGAGAATTTTCCGGGAATGTTCCGAGAATTTTCCGAGAATTTTCCGAGAATTTTCCGAGAATTTTCCGTCAATTTTCCGAGAATTTTCCGAGAATTTTCCGAGAAGTTTCCGAGAATTTTCCGAGAATTTTCCGAGAATTTTCCGAGAATTTTCCGAGAATTTTCCGTCAATTTTCCGAGAAATTTCCGAGAATTTTCCGAGAATTTTCCGAGAATTTTCCGAGAATTTTCCGAGAAATTTCCGAGAATTTTCCGAGAATTTTCCAAGAATTTTCCGAGAATTTTCCGAGAATTTTCCGAGAATTTTCCGAGAATTTTCGGAGAATTTTCTGAGAATTTTCCGAGAATTTTCCGAGAATTTTCCGAGAATTTTCCGAGAATTTTCCGAGAATTTTCCGGGAATTTTCCGAGAATTTTCCGAGAATTTTCCGAGAATTTTCCGAGAATTTTCCGAGAATTTTTCGAGAATTTCCGAGAATTTTCCGAGAATTTTCCGGGAATTTTCCGAGAATTTTCCGAGAATTTTCCGGGAATTTTGCGAGAATTTTCCGAGAATTTTCCGAGAATTTTCGGAGAATTTTCCGTCAATTTTCCGAGAATTTTCCGAGAATTTTCTGAGAATTTTCCGAGAATTTTCCGAGAATTTTCCGAGAATTTTCCAAGAATTTTCCGAGAATTTTCCGAGAATTTTCCGAGAATTTTCCGTCAATTTTCCGAGAATTTTCCGAGAATTTTCCGAGAATTTTCCGAGAATTTTCCGAGAATTTTCCGAGAATTTTCTGAGAATTTTCCGAGAATTTTCCGAGAATTTTCTGAGAATTTTCCGAGAATTATCCGAGAATTTCCGAGAATTTTCTGAGATTTTTCCGAGAATTTTCCGAGAATTTTCTGAGAATTTTCCGAGAATTTTCCGAGAATTTTCTGAGAATTTTCCGAGAATTTTCCGAGAATTTTCCGAGAATTTTCCGAGAATTTTCCGAGAATTTTCCGAGAATTTTCCAAGAATTTTCCGAGAATTTTCCGAGAATTTTCCGAGAATTTTCCGGGAATTTTCCGAGAATTTTCCGAGAATTTTACGAGAATTTTCCGAGAATTTTCCGAGAATTTTTCGAGAATTTTCCGAGAATTTTCCGAGAATTTTCCGGGAATGTTCCGAGAATTTTCCGAGAATTTTCCGAGAATTTTCCGAGAATTCCCCGTCAATTTTCCGAGAATTTTCCGAGAATTTTCCGAGAAGTTTCCGAGAATTTTCCGAGAATTTTCCGAGAATTTTCCGAGAATTTTCCGAGAATTTTCCGTCAATTTTCCGAGAAATTTCCGAGAATTTTCCGAGAATTTTCCGAGAATTTTCCGAGAATTTTCCGAGAATTTTCCGAGAATTTTCCGAGAATTTTCCAAGAATTTTCCGAGAATTTTCCGAGAATTTTCCGAGAATTTTCCGAGAATTTTCGGAGAATTTTCTGAGAATTTTCCGAGAATTTTCCGAGAATTTTCCGAGAATTTTCCGAGAATTTTCCGAGAATTTTCCGGGAATTTTCCGAGAATTTTCCGAGAATTTTCCGAGAATTTTCCGAGAATTTTCCGAGAATTATCCGAGAATTTCCGAGAATTTTCCGAGAATTTTCCGGGAATTTTCCGAGAATTTTCCGAGAATTTTCCGAGAATTTTCCGAGAATTTTCCGAGAATTTTCCGAGAATTTTCCAAGAATTTTCCGAGCATTTTCCGAGAATTTCCCGAGAATTTTCTGAGAATTTTCCGAGAATTTTCCGAGAATTTTCCGAGAATTTTCCGTCAATTTTCCAAGAATTTTCCGAGAATTTTCCGAGAATTTTCCGAGAATTTTCCGGGAATTTTCCGAGAATTTTCCGAGAATTTTTCGAGAATTTTCCGAGAATTTTCCGAGAATTTTTCGAGAATTTTCCGAGAATTTTCCGAGAATTTTCCGGGAATTTTGCGAGAATTTTCCGAGAATTTTCCGAGAATTTTCGGAGAATTTTCCGTCAATTTTCCGAGAATTTTCCGAGAATTTTCTGAGAATTTTCCGAGAATCTTCCGAGAATTTTCCGAGAAATTTCCAAGAATTTTCCGAGAATTTTCCGAGAATTTTCCGAGAATTTTCCCTCAATTTTCCGAGAATTTTCCGAGAATTTTCCGAGAATTTTCCGAGAATTTTCCGAGAATTTTCCGAGAATTTTCTGAGAATTTTCCGAGAATTTTCCGAGAATTTTCTGAGAATTTTCCGAGAATTATCCGAGAATTTCCGAGAATTTTCTGAGATTTTTCCGAGAATTTTCCGAGAATTTTCTGAGAATTTTCCGAGAATTTTCCGAGTATTTTCTGAGAATTTTCCGAGAATTTTCCGAGAATTTTCCGAGAATTTTCCGAGAATTTTCCGAGAATTTTCCGAGAATTTTCCAAGAATTTTCCGAGAATTTTCCGAGAATTTTCCGAGAATTTTCCGGGAATTTTCCGAGAATTTTCCGAGAATTTTACGAGAATTTTCCGAGAATTTTCCGAGAATTTTTCGAGAATTTTCCGAGAATTTTCCGAGAATTTTCCGGGAATGTTCCGAGAATTTTCCGAGAATTTTCCGAGAATTTTCCGAGAATTTTCCGTCAATTTTCCGAGAATTTTCCGAGAATTTTCCGAGAAGTTTCCGAGAATTTTCCGAGAATTTTCCGAGAATTTTCCGAGAATTTTCCGAGAATTTTCCGTCAATTTTCCGAGAAATTTCCGAGAATTTTCCGAGAATTTTCCGAGAATTTTCCGAGAATTTTCCGAGAATTTTCTGAGAATTTTCCGAGAATTTTCCAAGAATTTTCCGAGAATTTTCCGAGAATTTTCCGAGAATTTTCCGAGAATTTTCGGAGAATTTTCTGAGAATTTTCCGAGAATTTTCCGAGAATTTTCCGAGAATTTTCCGAGAATTTTCCGAGAATTTTCCGGGAATTTTCCGAGAATTTTCCGAGAATTTTCCGAGAATTTTCCGAGAATTTTCCGAGAATTATCCGAGAATTTCCGAGAATTTTCCGAGAATTTTCCGGGAATTTTCCGAGAATTTTCCGAGAATTTTCCGAGAATTTTCCGAGAATTATCCGAGAATTTCCGAGAATTTTCCGAGAATTTTCCGAGAATTTTCCGAGAATTTTCCGAGAATTTTCCGAGAATTTACTGAGAATTTTCCGAGAATTTTCCGAGAATTTTCCGAGAATTTTCCGTCAATTTTCCGAGAATTTTCCGAGAATTTTCCGAAAATTTTCCGAGAATTTTCTGAGAATTTTCCGAGAATTTTCCGAAAATTTTCCGAGAATTTTCGGACAATTTTCCGAGAATTTTCCGAGAATTTTCCGAGAATTTTCCGAGAATTTTCCGAGAATTTTCCAAGAATTTTCCGAGAATTTTCCGAGAATTTTCCGAGAATTTTCCGGGAATTTTCCGAGAATTTTCCGAGAATTTTACGAGAATTTTCCGAGAATTTTCCGAGAATTTTTCGAGAATTTTCCAAGAATTTTCCGAGAATTTTCCGGGAATGTTCCGAGAATTTTCCGAGAATTTTCCGAGAATTTTCCGAGAATTTTCCGTCAATTTTCCGAGAATTTTCCGAGAATTTTCCGAGAAGTTTCCGAGAATTTTCCGAGAATTTTCCGAGAATTTTCCGAGAATTTTCCGAGAATTTTCCGTCAATTTTCCGAGAAATTTCCGAGAATTTTCCGAGAATTTTCCGAGAATTTTCCGAGAATTTTCCGAGAATTTTCTGAGAATTTTCCGAGAATTTTCCAAGAATTTTCCGAGAATTTTCCGAGAATTTTCCGAGAATTTTCGGAGAATTTTCTGAGAATTTTCCGAGAATTTTCCGAGAATTTTCCGAGAATTTTCCGAGAATTTTCCGAGAATTTTCCGGGAATTTTCCGAGAATTTTCCGAGAATTTTCCGAGAATTTTCCGAGAATTTTCCGAGAATTATCCGAGAATTTCCGAGAATTTTCCGAGAATTTTCCGGGAATTTTCCGAGAATTTTCCGAGAATTTTCCGAGAATTTTCTGAGAATTTTCCGAGAATTTTCCGAGAATTTTCCGAGAATTTTCCGTCAATTTTCCGAGAATTTTCCGAGAATTTTCCGAAAATTTTCCGAGAATTTTCTGAGAATTTTCCTAGTTTTCCGAAAATTTTCCGAGAATTTTCCGACAATTTTCCGAGAATTTTCCGAGAATTTTCCAAGAATTTTCCGAGAATTTTCCGAGAATTTTTCGAGAATTTTCGGGGAATTTTCCGACAATTTTCCGAGAATTTTCCGAGAATTTTCCGGGAATTTTCCGAGAATTTTCCGAGAATTTTCCGAGAATTTTCCGAGAATTTTCCGAGAATTTTTCTAGAATTTTCCGAGAATTTTCCGACAATTTTCGGGGAATTTTCGGAGAATTTTCCGAGAATTTTCCGAGAATTTTCCGAGAATTTTCCGTCAATTTTCCGAGAATTTTCTGAGATTTTTCCGAGAATTTTCCGAGCATTTTCCGAGAATTTTCCGAGAATTTTCTGAGAATTTTCCGGGAATTTTCCGAGAATTTTCCGAGAATTTTCCGTCAATTTTCCGAGAATTTTCCGAGAATTTTCCGAAAATTTTCCGAGAATTTTCTGAGAATTTTCCGAGAATTTTCCGAAAATTTTCCGAGAATTTTCCGAGAATTTTCCGAGAATTTTCCGAGAATTTTCGAAGAATTTTCCGAGAATTTTCCGAGAATTTTCCGAGAATTTTCGGGGAATTTTCCGAGAATTTTCCGAGAATTTTCCGAGAATTTTCTGAGAATTTTCCGAGAATTTTCCGAGAATTTTCCAAGAATTTTCCGAGAATTTTCTGAGAATTTTCCGACAATTTTCCGAGAATTTTCCGAGAATTTTCCGAGAATTTTCCGAGAATTTTCCGAGAATTTTCCGAGAATTTTCGGAGAATTTTCCGAGAATTTTCCGAGAATTTTCTGAGAATTTTCCGAGAATTTTCCGAGAATTTTCTGAGAATTTTCCGAGAATTATCCGAGAATTTCCGAGAATTTTCTGAGATTTTTCCGAGAATTTTCCGAGAATTTTCCGAGAATTTTCTGAGAATTTTCCGAGAATTTTCTGAGAATTTTCCGAGAATTTTCCGAGAATTTTCCAAGAATTTTCCGAGAATTTTCCGAGAATTTTTCGAGAATTTTCGGGGAATTTTCCGACAATTTTCCGAGAATTTTCCGAGAATTTTCCGGGAATTTTCCGAGAATTTTCCGAGAATTTTCCGAGAATTTTCCGAGAATTTTCCGAGAATTTTTCTAGAATTTTCCGAGAATTTTCCGACAATTTTCGGGGAATTTTCCGAGAATTTTCCGAGAATTTTCCGAGAATTTTCCGAGAATTTTCCGTCAATTTTCCGAGAATTTTCTGAGATTTTTCCGAGAATTTTCCGAGCATTTTCCGAGAATTTTCCGAGAATTTTCTGAGAATTTTCCGGGAATTTTCCGAGAATTTTCCGAGAATTTTCCGTCAATTTTCCGAGAATTTTCCGAGAATTTTCCGAAAATTTTCCGAGAATTTTCTGAGAATTTTCCGAGAATTTTCCGAAAATTTTCCGAGAATTTTCCGAGAATTTTCCGAGAATTTTCCGAGAATTTTCGAAGAATTTTCCGAGAATTTTCCGAGAATTTTCCGAGAATTTTCGGGGAATTTTCCGAGAATTTTCCGAGAATTTTCCGAGAATTTTCTGAGAATTTTCCGAGAATTTTCCGAGAATTTTCCAAGAATTTTCCGAGAATTTTCTGAGAATTTTCCGACAATTTTCCGAGAATTTTCCGAGAATTTTCCGAGAATTTTCCGAGAATTTTCCGAGAATTTTCCGAGAATTTTCGGAGAATTTTCCGAGAATTTTCCGAGAATTTTCTGAGAATTTTCCGAGAATTTTCCGAGAATTTTCTGAGAATTTTCCGAGAATTATCCGAGAATTTCCGAGAATTTTCTGAGATTTTTCCGAGAATTTTCCGAGAATTTTCCGAGAATTTTCTGAGAATTTTCCGAGAATTTTCCGAGAATTTTCTGAGAATTTTCCGAGAATTTTCCGAGAATTTTCCGAGAATTTTCCGAGAATTTTCCAAGAATTTTCCGAGAATTTTCCGAGAATTTTCCGAGAATTTTCTGAGAATTTTCCGAGAATTTTCCGAGAATTTTCCGAGAATTTTCCGTCAATTTTCCAAGAATTTTCCGAGAATTTTCCGAGAATTTTCCGAGAATTTTCCGGGAATTTTCCGAGAATTTTCCGAGAATTTTTCGAGAATTTTCCGAGAATTTTCCGAGAATTTTTCGAGAATTTTCCGAGAATTTTCCGAGAATTTTCCGGGAATTTTGCGAGAATTTTCCGAGAATTTTCCGAGAATTTTCGGAGAATTTTCCGTCAATTTTCCGAGAATTTTCCGAGAATTTTCTGAGAATTTTCCGAGAATTTTCCGAGAATTTTCCGAGAATTTTCCAAGAATTTTCCGAGAATTTTCCGAGAATTTTCCGAGAATTTTCCCTCAATTTTCCGAGAATTTTCCGAGAATTTTCCGAGAATTTTCCGAGAATTTGCTGAGAATTTTCCGAGAATTTTCCGAGAATTTTCTGAGAATTTTCCGAGAATTATCCGAGAATTTCCGAGAATTTTCTGAGATTTTTCCGAGAATTTTCCGAGAATTTTCTGAGAATTTTCCGAGAATTTTCCGAGAATTTTCTGAGAATTTTCCGAGAATTTTCCGAGAATTTTCCGAGAATTTTCCGAGAATTTTCCGAGAATTTTCCGAGAATTTTCCAAGAATTTTCCGAGAATTTTCCGAGAATTTTCCGAGAATTTTCCGGGAATTTTCCGAGAATTTTCCGAGAATTTTACGAGAATTTTCCGAGAATTTTCCGAGAATTTTTCGAGAATTTTCCGAGAATTTTCCGAGAATTTTCCGGGAATGTTCCGAGAATTTTCCGAGAATTTTCCGAGAATTTTCCGAGAATTTTCCGTCAATTTTCCGAGAATTTTCCGAGAATTTTCCGAGAAGTTTCCGAGAATTTTCCGAGAATTTTCCGAGAATTTTCCGAGAATTTTCCGAGAATTTTCCGTCAATTTTCCGAGAAATTTCCGAGAATTTTCCGAGAATTTTCCGAGAATTTTCCGAGAATTTTCCGAGAATTTTCTGAGAATTTTCCGAGAATTTTCCAAGAATTTTCCGAGAATTTTCCGAGAATTTTCCGAGAATTTCCCGAGAATTTTCGGAGAATTTTCTGACAATTTTCCGAGAATTTTCCGAGAATTTTCCGAGAATTTTCCGAGAATTTTCCGAGAATTTTCCGGGAATTTTCCGAGAATTTTCCGAGAATTTTCCGAGAATTTTCCGAGTATTTTCCGAGAATTATCCGAGAATTTCCGAGAATTTTCCGAGAATTTTCCGGGAATTTTCCGAGAATTTTCCGAGAATTTTCCGAGAATTTTCCGAGAATTATCCGAGAATTTCCGAGAATTTTCTGAGATTTTTCCGAGAATTTTCCGAGAATTTTCCGAGAATTTTCCGAGAATTTTCTGAGAATTTTCCGAGAATTTTCCGAGAATTTTCCGAGAATTTTCCGAGAATTATCCGAGAATTTCCGAGAATTTTCCGAGAATTTTCCGGGAATTTTCCGAGAATTTTCCGAGAATTTTCCGAGAATTTTCCGAGAATTATCCGAGAATTTCCGAGAATTTTCTGAGATTTTTCCGAGAATTTTCCGAGAATTTTCCGAGAATTTTCCGAGAATTTTCTGAGAATTTTCCGAGAATTTTCCGAGAATTTTCCGAGAATTTTCCGTCAATTTTCCGAGAATTTTCCGAGAATTTTCCGAAAATTTTCCGAGAATTTTCTGAGAATTTTCCGAGAATTTTCCGAAAATTTTCCGAGAATTTTCCGACAATTTTCCGAGAATTTTCCGAGAATTTTCCAAGAATTTTCCGAGAATTTTCCGAGAATTTTTTGAGAATTTTCGGGGAATTTTCCGACAATTTTCCGAGAATTTTCCGAGAATTTTCCGGGAATTTTCCGAGAATTTTCCGAGAATTTTCCGAGAATTTTCCGAGAATTTTCCGAGAATTTTTCTAGAATTTTCCGAGAATTTTCCGACAATTTTCGGGGAATTTTCCGAGAATTTTCCGAGTCCGAGAATTTCCGAGAATTTTCCGTCAATTTTCCGAGAATTTTCTGAGATTTTTCCGAGAATTTTCCGAGCATTTTCCGAGAATTTTCCGAGAATTTTCTGAGAATTTTCCGGGAATTTTCCGAGAATCTTCCGAGAATTTTCCGTCAATTTTCCGATAATTTTCCGAGAATTTTCCGAAAATTTTCCGAGAATTTTCTGAGAATTTTCCGAGAATTTTCCGAAAATTTTCCGAGAATTTTCCGAGAATTTTCCGAGAATTTTCCGAGAATTTTCGAAGAATTTTCCGAGAATTTTCCGAGAATTTTCCGAGAATTTTCGGGGAATTTTCCGAGAATTTTCCGAGAATTTTCCGAGAATTTTCTGAGAATTTTCCGAGAATTTTCCGAGAATTTTCCAAGAATTTTCCGAGAATTTTCTGAGAATTTTCCGACAATTTTCCGAGAATTTTCCGAGAATTTTCCGAGAATTTTCCGAGAATTTTCCGAGAATTTTCCGAGAATTTTCGGAGAATTTTCCGAGAATTTTCCGAGAATTTTCTGAGAATTTTCCGAGAATTTTCCGAGAATTTTCTGAGAATTTTCCGAGAATTATCCGAGAATTTCCGAGAATTTTCTGAGATTTTTCCGAGAATTTTCCGAGAATTTTCCGAGAATTTTCTGAGAATTTTCCGAGAATTTTCCGAGAATTTTCTGAGAATTTTCCGAGAATTTTCGGAGAATTTTCCGAGAATTTCCGAGAATTTTCCAAGAATTTTCCGAGAATTTTCCGAGAATTTTCCGAGAATTTTCTGAGAATTTTCCGAGAATTTTCCGAGAATTTTCCGAGAATTTTCCGTCAATTTTCCAAGAATTTTCCGAGAATTTTCCGAGAATTTTCCGAGAATTTTCCGGGAATTTTCCGAGAATTTTCCGAGAATTTTTCGAGAATTTTCCGAGAATTTTCCGAGAATTTTTCGAGAATTTTCCGAGAATTTTCCGAGAATTTTCCGGGAATTTTGCGAGAATTTTCCGAGAATTTTCCGAGAATTTTCGGAGAATTTTCCGTCAATTTTCCGAGAATTTTCCGAGAATTTTCTGAGAATTTTCCGAGAATTTTCCGAGAATTTTCCGAGAATTTTCCAAGAATTTCCGAGAATTTCCGAGAATTTCCGAGAATTTTCCCTCAATTTTCCGAGAATTTTCCGAGAATTTTCCGAGAATTTTCCGAGAATTTTCCGAGAATTTTCCGAGAATTTTCTGAGAATTTTCCGAGAATTTTCCGAGAATTTTCTGAGAATTTTCCGAGAATTATCCGAGAATTTCCGAGAATTTTCTGAGATTTTCCGAGAATTTTCCGAGAATTTTCTGAGAATTTTCCGAGAATTTCGAGAATTTTCTGAGAATTTTCCGAGAATTTTCCGAGAATTTTCCGAGAATTTTCCGAGAATTTTCCGAGAATTTTCCGAGAATTTTCCAAGAATTTTCCGAGAATTTTCCGAGAATTTTCCGAGAATTTTCCGGGAATTTTCCGAGAATTTTCCGAGAATTTTACGAGAATTTTCCGAGAATTTTCCGAGAATTTTTCGAGAATTTTCCGAGAATTTTCCGAGAATTTTCCGGGAATGTTCCGAGAATTTTCCGAGAATTTTCCGAGAATTTTCCGAGAATTTTCCGTCAATTTTCCGAGAATTTTCCGAGAATTTTCCGAGAAGTTTCCGAGAATTTTCCGAGAATTTTCCGAGAATTTTCCGAGAATTTTCCGAGAATTTTCCGTCAATTTTCCGAGAAATTTCCGAGAATTTTCCGAGAATTTTCCGAGAATTTCCGAGAATTTTCCGAGAATTTTCTGAGAATTTTCCGAGAATTTTCCAAGAATTTTCCGAGAATTTTCCGAGAATTTTCCGAGAATTTTCCGAGAATTTTCGGAGAATTTTGTGAGAATTTTCCGAGAATTTTCCGAGAATTTTCCGAGAATTTTCCGAGAATTTTCCGAGAATTTTCCGGGAATTTTCCGAGAATTTTCCGAGAATTTTCCGAGAATTTTCCGAGAATTTTCCGAGAATTATCCGAGAATTTCCGAGAATTTTCCGAGAATTTTCCGGGAATTTTCCGAGAATTTTCCGAGAATTTTCCGAGAATTTTCCGAGAATTATCCGAGAATTTCCGAGAATTTTCTGAGATTTTTCCGAGAATTTTCCGAGAATTTTCCGAGAATTTTCCGAGAATTTTCTGAGAATTTTCCGAGAATTTTCCGAGAATTTTCCGAGAATTTTCCGTCAATTTTCCGAGAATTTTCCGAGAATTTTCCGAAAATTTTCCGAGAATTTTCTGAGAATTTTCCGAGAATTTTCCGAAAATTTTCCGAGAATTTTCCGACAATTTTCCGAGAATTTTCCGAGAATTTTCCGAGAATTTTCCGAGAATTTTCCGAGAATTTTCCAAGAATTTTCCGAGAATTTTCCGAGAATTTTCCGAGAATTTTCCGGGAATTTTCCGAGAATTTTCCGAGAATTTTACGAGAATTTTCCGAGAATTTTCCGAGAATTTTTCGAGAATTTTCCGAGAATTTTCCGAGAATTTTCCGGGAATGTTCCGAGAATTTTCCGAGAATTTTCCGAGAATTTTCCGAGAATTTTCCGTCAATTTTCCGAGAATTTTCCGAGAATTTTCCGAGAAGTTTCCGAGAATTTTCCGAGAATTTTCCGAGAATTTTCCGAGAATTTTCCGAGAATTTTCCGTCAATTTTCCGAGAAATTTCCGAGAATTTTCCGAGAATTTTCCGAGAATTTTCCGAGAATTTTCCGAGAATTTTCTGAGAATTTTCCGAGAATTTTCCAAGAATTTTCCGAGAATTTTCCGAGAATTTTCCGAGAATTTCCGAGAATTTTCGGAGAATTTTCTGAGAATTTTCCGAGAATTTTCCGAGAATTTTCCGAGAATTTTCCGAGAATTTTCCGAGAATTTTCCGGGAATTTTCCGAGAATTTTCCGAGAATTTTCCGAGAATTTTCCGAGAATTTTCCGAGAATTATCCGAGAATTTCCGAGAATTTTCCGAGAATTTTCCGGGAATTTTCCGAGAATTTTCCGAGAATTTTCCGAGAATTTTCCGAGAATTATCCGAGAATTTCCGAGAATTTTCTGAGATTTTTCCGAGAATTTTCCGAGAATTTTCCGAGAATTTTCCGAGAATTTTCTGAGAATTTTCCGAGAATTTTCCGAGAATTTTCCGAGAATTTTCCGTCAATTTTCCGAGAATTTTCCGAGAATTTTCCGAAAATTTTCCGAGAATTTTCTGAGAATTTTCCGAGAATTTTCCGAAAATTTTCCGAGAATTTTCCGACAATTTTCCGAGAATTTTCCGAGAATTTTCCAAGAATTTTCCGAGAATTTTCCGAGAATTTTTCGAGAATTTTCGGGGAATTTTCCGAGAATTTTCCGAGAATTTTCCGAGAATTTTCCAAGAATTTACCGAGAATTTTCTGAGAATTTTCCGAGAATTTTCCGAGAATTTTCCGAGAATTTTCCGAGAATTTTCGGAGAATTTTCCGAGAATTTTCCGAGAACTTTCTGAGAATTTTCCGAGAATTTTCGGAGAATTTTCCGAGAATTTTCCGAGAATTTCTGAGAATTTTCCGAGAATTTTCCGAGAATTTTCTGAGAATTTTCCGAGAATTATCCGAGAATTTCCGAGAATTTTCTGAGAAGTTTCCGAGAATTTTCCGAGAATTTTCCGAGAATTTTCCGAGAATTTTCCGGGAATTTTCCGAGAATTTTCCGAGAATTTTCTGAGAATTTTCCGAGAATTTTCCGAGAATTTTCCGAGAATTTTCCGAGAATTTTCCGAGAATTTTCCGAGAATTTTCGGAGAATTTTCCGAGAATTTCTGAGAATTTTCCGAGAATTTTCCGAGAATTTTCTGAGAATTTTCCGAGAATTATCCGAGAATTTCCGAGAATTTTCTGAGATTTTTCCGAGAATTTTCCGAGAATTTTCCGAGAATTTTCCAAGAATTTTCCGAGAATTTTCCGAGAATTTTCCGAGAATTTTCCGAGAATTTTCCGAGAATTTTCCGAGAATTTTCTGAGAATTTTCTGAGAATTTTCCAAGAACCTTCCGAGAATTTTCCGAGAATTTTCCGAGAATTTTCCGGGAATTTTCCGAGAATTTTCCGAGAATTTTCCGAGAATTTTCCGAGAATTTTTCCGAGAATTTTCCGAGAATTTTCCGAGAATTTTCCGGGAATTTTCCGAGAATTTTCCGAGAATTGTACGAGAATTTTCCGAGAATTTTCCGAGAATTTTTCGAGAATTTTCCGAGAATTTTCCGAGAATTTTCCGGGAATGTTCCGAGAATTTTCCGAGAATTTTCCGAGAATTTTCCGAGAATTTTCCGTCAATTTTCCGAGAATTTTCCGAGAATTTTCCGAGAAGTTTCCGAGAATTTTCCGAGAATTTTCCGAGAATTTTCCGAGAATTTTCCGAGAATTTTCCGTCAATTTTCCGAGAAATTTCCGAGAATTTTCCGAGAATTTTCCGAGAATTTTCCGAGAATTTTCCGAGAATTTTCTGAGAATTTTCCGAGAATTTTCCAAGAATTTTCCGAGAATTTTCCGAGAATTTTCCGAGAATTTTCCGAGAATTTTCGGAGAATTTTCTGAGAATTTTCCGAGAATTTTCCGAGAATTTTCCGAGAATTTTCCGAGAATTTTCCGAGAATTTTCCGGGAATTTTCCGAGAATTTTCCGAGAATTTTCCGAGAATTTTTTGAGAATTTTCCGAGAATTATCCGAGAATTTCCGAGAATTTTCCGAGAATTTTCCGGGAATTTTCCGAGAATTTTCCGAGAATTTTCCGAGAATTTTCCGAGAATTATCCCAGAATTTCTGAGAATTTTCTGAGATTTTTCCGAGAATTTTCCGAGAATTTTCCGAGAATTTTCCGAGAATTTTCTGAGAATTTTCCGAGAATTTTCCCGAGAATTTTCCGAGAATTTTCCGTCAATTTTCCGAGAATTTTCCGAGAATTTTCCGAAAATTTTCCGAGAATTTTCTGAGAATTTTCCGAGAATTTTCCGAAAATTTTCCGAGAATTTTCCGACAATTTTCCGAGAATTTTCCGAGAATTTTCCGAGAATTTTCCGAGAATTTTCCGAGAATTTTCCAAGAATTTTCCGAGAATTTTCCGAGAATTTTCCGAGAATTTTCCGGGAATTTTCCGAGAATTTTCCGAGAATTTTACGGAGAATTTTCCGAGAATTTTCCGAGAATTTTTCGAGAATTTTCCGAGAATTTTCCGAGAATTTTCCGGGAATGTTCCGAGAATTTTCCGAGAATTTTCCGAGAATTTTCCGTCAATTTTCCGAGAATTTTCCGAGAATTTTCCGAGAAGTTTCCGAGAATTTTCCGAGAATTTTCCGAGAATTTTCCGAGAATTTTCCGAGAATTTTCCGTCAATTTTCCGAGAAATTTCCGAGAATTTTCCGAGAATTTTCCGAGAATTTTCCGAGAATTTTCCGAGAATTTTCTGAGAATTTTCCGAGAATTTTCCAAGAATTTTCCGAGAATTTTCCGAGAATTTTTCCGAGAATTTTCCGAGAATTTTCGGAGAATTTTCTGAGAATTTTCCGAGAATTTTCCGAGAATTTTCCGAGAATTTTCCGAGAATTTTCCGAGAATTTTCCGGGAATTTTCCGAGAATTTTCCGAGAATTTTCCGAGAATTTTCCGAGAATTTTCCCAGAATTATCCGAGAATTTCCGAGAATTTTCCGAGAATTTTCCGGGAATTTTCCGAGAATTTTCCGAGAATTTTCCGAGAATTTTCCGAGAATTATCCGAGAATTTCCGAGAATTTTCTGAGATTTTTCCGAGAATTTTCCGAGAATTTTCCGAGAATTTTCCGAGAATTTTCTGAGAATTTTCCGAGAATTTTCCGAGAATTTTCCGAGAATTTTCCGTCAATTTTCCGAGAATTTTCCGAGAATTTTCCGAGAAGTTTCCGAGAATTTTCCGAGAATTTTCCGAGAATTTTCCGAGAATTTCCGAGAATTTTCCGTCAATTTTCCGAGAAATTTCCGAGAATTTTCCGAGAATTTTCCGAGAATTTTCCGAGAATTTTCCGAGAATTTTCTGAGAATTTTCCGAGAATTTTCCAAGAATTTTTCCGAGAATTTTCCGAGAATTTTCCGAGAATTTTCCGAGAATTTTCGGAGAATTTTCTGAGAATTTTCCGAGAACCTTCCGAGAATTTTCGAGAATTTTCCGAGAATTTTCCGAGAATTTTCCGGGAATGTTCCGAGAATTTTCCGAGAATTTTCCGAGAATTTTCCGAGAATTTTCCGTCAATTTTCCGAGAATTTTCCGAGAATTTTCCGAGAAGTTTCCGAGAATTTTCCGAGAATTTTCCGAGAATTTTCCGAGAATTTCCGAGAATTTTCCGTCAATTTTCCGAGAAATTTCCGAGAATTTTCCGAGAATTTTCCGAGAATTTTCCGAGAATTTTCCGAGAATTTTCTGAGAATTTTCCGAGAATTTTCCAAGAATTTTCCGAGAATTTTCCGAGAATTTTCCGAGAATTTTCCGAGAATTTTCGGAGAATTTTCTGAGAATTTTCCGAGAATTTTCCGAGAATTTTCCGAGAATTTTCCGAGAATTTTCCGAGAATTTTCCGGGAATTTTCCGAGAATTTTCCGAGAATTTTCCGAGAATTTTCCGAGAATTTTCCCAGAATTATCCGAGAATTTCCGAGAATTTTCCGAGAATTTTCCGGGAATTTTCCGAGAATTTTCCGAGAATTTTCCGAGAATTTTCCGAGAATTATCCGAGAATTTCCGAGAATTTTCTGAGATTTTTCCGAGAATTTTCCGAGAATTTTCCGAGAATTTTCCGAGAATTTTCTGAGAATTTTCCGAGAATTTTCCGAGAATTTTCCGAGAATTTTCCGTCAATTTTCCGAGAATTTTCCGAGAATTTTCCGAAAATTTTCCGAGAATTTTCTGAGAATTTTCCGAGAATTTTCCGAAAATTTTCCGAGAATTTTCCGACAATTTTCCGAGAATTTTCCGAGAATTTTCCAAGAATTTTCCGAGAATTTTCCGAGAATTTTTCGAGAATTTTCGGGGAATTTTCGGAGAATTTTCCGAGAATTTTCCAAGAATTTACCGAGAATTTTCTGAGAATTTTCCGAGAATTTTCCGAGAATTTTTCGAGAATTTTCGGGGAATTTTCCGAGAATTTTCCGAGAATTTTCCGAGAATTTTCTGAGAATTTTCCGAAAATTTTCCGAGAATTTTCCAAGAATTTTCCGAGAATCTTCTGAGAATTTTCCGAGAATTTTCCGAGAATTTTCCGAGAATTTTCCGAGAAGTTTCCGAGAATTTTCCGAGAATTTTCCGAGAATTTTCCGAGAATTTTCGGAGAATTTTCCAAGAATTTTCCGAGAATTTTCTGAGAATTTTCCGAGAATTTTCGGAGAATTTTCTGAGAATTTTCCGAGAATTATCGGAGAATTTCCGAGAATTTTCTGAGATTTTTCCGAGAATTTTCCGAGAATTTTCCGAGAATTTTCTGAGAATTTTCCGAGAATTTTCCGAGAATTTTCTGAGAATTTTCCGAGAATTTTCCGAGAATTTTCCGAGAATTTTCCGAGAATTATCCGAGAATTTTCCGAGAATTTTCCAAGAATTTTCCGAGAATTTTCCGAGAATTTTCCGAGAATTTTCCGAGAATTTTCCGAGAATTTTCCGAGAATTTTCGAGAATTTTCCGAGAATTTTCCGAGAATTTTTCGAGAATTTTCCGAGAATTTTCCGAGAATTTTCCGGGAATTTTGCGAGAATTTTCCGAGAATTTTCCGAGAATTTTCGGAGAATTTTCCGTCAATTTTCCGAGAATTTTCCGAGAATTTTCTGAGAATTTTCCGAGAATTTTCCGAGAATTTTCCGAGAATTTTCCAAGAATTTTCCGAGAATTTTCCGAGAATTTTCCGAGAATTTTCCCTCAATTTTCCGAGAATTTTCCGAGAATTTTCCGAGAATTTTCCGAGAATTTTCCGAGAATTTTCCGAGAATTTTCTGAGAATTTTCCGAGAATTTTCCGAGAATTTTCTGAGAATTTTCCGAGAATTATCCGAGAATTTCCGAGAATTTTCTGAGATTTTTCCGAGAATTTTCCGAGAATTTTCTGAGAATTTTCCGAGAATTTTCCGAGAATTTTCTGAGAATTTTCCGAGAATTTTCCGAGAATTTTCCGAGAATTTTCCGAGAATTTTCCGAGAATTTCCGAGAATTTTCCAAGAATTTTCCGAGAATTTTCCGAGAATTTTCCGAGAATTTTCCGGGAATTTTCCGAGAATTTTCCGAGAATTTTACGAGAATTTTCCGAGAATTTTCCGAGAATTTTTCGAGAATTTTCCGAGAATTTTCCGAGAATTTTCCGGGAATGTTCCGAGAATTTTCCGAGAATTTTCCGAGAATTTCCAAGAATTTTCCGAGAATTTTCTGAGAATTTTCCGACAATTTTCCGAGAATTTTCCGAGAATTTTCCGAGAATTTTCCAAGAATTTTCCGAGAATTTTCTGAGAATTTTCCGACAATTTTCCGAGAATTTTCCGAGAATTTTCCGAGAATTTTCCGAGAATTTTCCGAGAATTTTCCGAGAATTTTCGGAGAATTTTCCGAGAATTTTCCGAGAATTTTCTGAGAATTTTCCGAGAATTTTCCGAGAATTTCTGAGAATTTTCCGAGAATTATCCGAGAATTTCCGAGAATTTTCTGAGATTTTTCCGAGAATTTTCCGAGAATTTTCCGAGAATTTTCTGAGAATTTTCCGAGAATTTTCCGAGAATTTTCTGAGAATTTTCCGAGAATTTTCCGAGAATTTTCCGAGAATTTTCCGAGAATTTTCCAAGAATTTTCCGAGAATTTTCCGAGAATTTTCCGAGAATTTTCTGAGAATTTTCCGAGAATTTTCCGAGAATTTTCCGAGAATTTTCCGTCAATTTTCCAAGAATTTTCCGAGAATTTTCCGAGAATTTTCCGAGAATTTTCCGGGAATTTTCCGAGAATTTTCCGAGAATTTTTCGAGAATTTTCCGAGAATTTTCCGAGAATTTTTCGAGAATTTTCCGAGAATTTTCCGAGAATTTTCCGGGAATTTTGCGAGAACTTTCCGAGAATTTTCCGAGAATTTTCGGAGAATTTTCCGTCAATTTTCCGAGAATTTTCCGAGAATTTTCTGAGAATTTTCCGAGAATTTTCCGAGAATTTTCCGAGAATTTTCCAAGAATTTTCCGAGAATTTTCCGAGAATTTTCCGAGAATTTTCCCTCAATTTTCCGAGAATTTTCCGAGAATTTTCCGAGAATTTTCCGAGAATTTTCCGAGAATTTTCCGAGGATTTGCTGAGAATTTTCCGAGAATTTTCCGAGAATTTTCTGAGAATTTTCCGAGAATTATCCGAGAATTTCCGAGAATTTTCTGAGATTTTTCCGAGAATTTTCCGAGAATTTTCTGAGAATTTTCCGAGAATTTTCCGAGAATTTTCTGAGAATTTTCCGAGAATTTTCCGAGAATTTTCCGAGAATTTTCCGAGAATTTTCCGAGAATTTTCCGAGAATTTTCCAAGAAATTTCCGAGAATTTTCCGAGAATTTTCCGAGAATTTTCCGGGAATTTTCCGAGAATTTTCCGAGAATTTTACGAGAATTTTCCGAGAATTTTCCGAGAATTTTTCGAGAATTTTCCGAGAATTTTCCGAGAATTTTCCGGGAATGTTCCGAGAATTTTCCGAGAATTTTCCGAGAATTTTCCGAGAATTTTCCGTCAATTTTCCGAGAATTTCCCAGAATTTTCCGAGAAGTTTCCGAGAATTTTCCGAGAATTTTCCGAGAATTTTCCGAGAATTTTCCGAGAATTTTCCGTCAATTTTCCGAGAAATTTCCGAGAATTTTCCGAGAATTTTCCGAGAATTTTCCGAGAATTTTCCGAGAATTTTCTGAGAATTTTCCGAGAATTTTCCAAGAATTTTCCGAGAATTTTCCGAGAATTTTCCGAGAATTTTCCGAGAATTTTCGGAGAATTTTCTGAGAATTTTCCGAGAATTTTCCGAGAATTTTCCGAGAATTTTCCGGGAATTTTCCGAGAATTTTCCGAGAATTTTCCGAGAATTTTCCGAGTATTTTCCGAGAATTATCCGAGAATTTCCGAGAATTTTCCGAGAATTTTCCGGGAATTTTCCGAGAATTTTCCGAGAATTTTCCGAGAATTTTCCGAGAATTATCCGAGAATTTCCGAGAATTTTCTGAGATTTTTCCGAGAATTTTCCGAGAATTTTCCGAGAATTTTCCGAGAATTTTCTGAGAATTTTCCGAGAATTTTCCCAGAATTTTCCGAGAATTTTCCGAGAATTATCCGAGAATTTCCGAGAATCTTCCGAGAATTTTCCGGGAATTTTCCGAGAATTTTCCGAGAATTTTCCGAGAATTTTCCGAGAATTATCCGAGAATTTCCGAGAATTTTCTGAGATTTTTCCGAGAATTTTCCGAGAATTTTCCGAGAATTTTCCGAGAATTTTCTGAGAATTTTCCGAGAATTTTCCGAGAATTTTCCGAGAATTTTCCGTCAATTTTCCGAGAATTTTCCGAGAATTTTCCGAAAATTTTCCGAGAATTTTCTGAGAATTTTCCGAGAATTTTCCGAAAATTTTCCGAGAATTTTCCGACAATTTTCCGAGAATTTTCCGAGAATTTTCCAAGAATTTTCCGAGAATTTTCCGAGAATTTTTCGAGAATTTTCGGGGAATTTTCCGACAATTTTCCGAGAATTTTCCGAGAATTTTCCGGGAATTTTCCGAGAATTTTCCGAGAATTTTCCGAGAATTTTCCGAGAATTTTCCGAGAATTTTTCTAGAATTTTCCGAGAATTTTCCGACAATTTTCGGGGAATTTTCCGAGAATTTTCCGAGAATTTTCCGAGAATTTTCCGAGAATTTTCCGTCAATTTTCCGAGAATTTTCTGAGATTTTTCCGAGAATTTTCCGAGCATTTTCCGAGAATTTTCCGAGAATTTTCTGAGAATTTTCCGGGAATTTTCCGAGAATTTTCCGAGAATTTTCCGTCAATTTTCCGAGAATTTTCCGAGAATTTTCCGAAAATTTTCCGAGAATTTTCTGAGAATTTTCTGAGAATTTTCCGAAAATTTTCCGAGAATTTTCCGAGAATTTTCCGAGAATTTTCTGAGAATTTTCGAAGAATTTTCCGAGAATTTTCCGAGAATTTTCCGAGAATTTTCGGGGAATTTTCCGAGAATTTTCCGAGAATTTTCCGAGAATTTTCTGAGAATTTTCCGAGAATTTTCCGAGAATTTTCCAAGAATTTTCCGAGAATTTTCTGAGAATTTTCCGACAATTTTCCGAGAATTTTCCGAGAATTTTCCGAGAATTTTCCGAGAATTTTCCGAGAATTTTCCGAGAATTTTCGGAGAATTTTCCGAGAATTCTCCGAGAATTTTCTGAGAATTTTCCGAGAATTTTCCGAGAATTTTCTGAGAATTTTCCGAGAATTATCCGAGAATTTCCGAGAATTTTCTGAGATTTTTCCGAGAATTTTCCGAGAATTTTCCGAGAATTTTCCGAGAATTTTCCGAGAATTTTCCGAGAATTTTCCAAGAATTTTCCGAGAATTTTCCGAGAATTTTCCGAGAATTTTCTGAGAATTTTCCGAGAATTTTCCGAGAATTTTCCGAGAATTTTCCGTCAATTTTCCAAGAATTTTCTGAGAATTTTCCGAGAATTTTCCGAGAATTTTCCGGGAATATTCCGAGAATTTTCCGAGCATTTTTCGAGAATTTTCCGAGAATTTTCCGAGAATTTTTCGAGAATTTTCCGAGAATTTTCCGAGAATTTTCCGGGAATTTTGCGAGAATTTTCCGAGAATTTTCCGAGAATTTTCGGAGAATTTTCCGTCAATTTTCCGAGAATTTTCCGAGAATTTTCTGAGAATTTTCCGAGAATTTTCCGAGAATTTTCCGAGAATTTTCCAAGAATTTTCCGAGAATTTTCCGAGAATTTTCCGAGAATTTTCCCTCAATTTTCCGAGAATTTTCCGAGAATTTTCCGAGAATTTTCCGAGAATTTTCCGAGAATTTTCCGAGAATTTTCTGAGAATTTTCCGAGAATTTTCCGAGAATTTTCTGAGAATTTTCCGAGAATTATCCGAGAATTTCCGAGAATTTTCTGAGATTTTTCCGAGAATTTTCCGAGAATTTTCTGAGAATTTTCCGAGAATTTTCCGAGAATTTTCTGAGAATTTTCCGAGAATTTTCCGAGAATTTTCCGAGAATTTTCCGAGAATTTTCCGAGAATTTTCCGAGAATTTTCCAAGAATTTTCCGAGAATTTTCCGAGAATTTTCCGAGAATTTTCCGGGAATTTTCCGAGAATTTTCCGAGAATTTTACGAGAATTTTCCGAGAATTTTCCGAGAATTTTTCGAGAATTTTCCGAGAATTTTCCGAGAATTTTCCGGGAATGTTCCGAGAATTTTCCGAGAATTTTCCGAGAATTTTCCGAGAATTTTCCGTCAATTTTCCGAGAATTTTCCGAGAATTTTCCGAGAAGTTTCCGAGAATTTTCCGAGAATTTTCCGTCAATTTTCCGAGAAATTTCCGAGAATTTTCCGAGAATTTTCCGAGAATTTTCCGAGAATTTTCCGAGAATTTTCTGAGAATTTTCCGAGAATTTTCCAAGAATTTTCCGAGAATTTTCCGAGAATTTTCCGAGAATTTTCCGAGAATTTTCGGAGAATTTTGTGAGAATTTTCCGAGAATTTCCCGAGAATTTTCCGAGAATTTTCCGAGAATTTTCCGAGAATTTTCCGGGAATTTTCCGAGAATTTTCCGAGAATTTTCCGAGAATTTTCCGAGAATTTTCCGAGAATTATCCGAGAATTTCCGAGAATTTTCCGAGAATTTTCCGGGAATTTTCCGAGAATTTTCCGAGAATTTTCCGAGAATTTTCCGAGAATTATCCGAGAATTTCCGAGAATTTTCTGAGATTTTTCCGAGAATTTTCCGAGAATTTTCCGAGAATTTTCCGAGAATTTTCTGAGAATTTTCCGAGAATTTTCGGAGAATTTTCCGAGAATTTTCCGTCAATTTTCCGAGAATTTTCCGAGAATTTTCCGAAAATTTTCCGAGAATTTTCTGAGAATTTTCCGAGAATTTTCCGAAAATTTTCCGAGAATTTTCCGACAATTTTCCGAGAATTTTCCGAGAATTTTCCGAGAATTTTCCGAGAATTTTCCGAGAATTTTCCAAGAATTTTCCGAGAATTTTCCGAGAATTTTCCGAGAATTTTCCGGGAATTTTCCGAGAATTTTCCGAGAATTTTACGAGAATTTTCCGAGAATTTTCCGAGAATTTTTCGAGAATTTTCCGAGAATTTTCCGAGAATTTTCCGGGAATGTTCCGAGAATTTTCCGAGAATTTTCCGAGAATTTTCCGAGAATTTTCCGTCAATTTTCCGAGAATTTTCCGAGAATTTTCCGAGAAGTTTCCGAGAATTTTCCGAGAATTTTCCGAGAATTTTCCGAGAATTTTCCGAGAATTTTCCGTCAATTTTCCGAGAAATTTCCGAGAATTTTCCGAGAATTTTCCGAGAATTTTCCGAGAATTTTCCGAGAATTTTCGGAGAATTTTCCGAGAATTTTCCAAGAATTTTCCGAGAATTTTCCGAGAATTTTCCGAGAATTTTCCGAGAATTTTCGGAGAATTTTCTGAGAATTTTCCGAGAATTTTCCGAGAATTTTCCGAGAATTTTCCGAGAATTTTCCGAGAATTTTCCGGGAATTTTCCGAGAATTTTCCGAGAATTTTCCGAGAATTTTCCGAGAATTTTCCGAGAATTATCCGAGAATTTCCGAGAATTTTCCGAGAATTTTCCGGGAATTTTCCGAGAATTTTCCGAGAATTTTCCGAGAATTTTCCGAGAATTATCCGAGAATTTCCGAGAATTTTCTGAGATTTTTCCGAGAATTTTCCGAGAATTTTCCGAGAATTTTCCGAGAATTTTCTGAGAATTTTCCGAGAATTTTCCGAGAATTTTCCGAGAATTTTCCGTCAATTTTCCGAGAATTTTCCGAGAATTTTCCGAAAATTTTCCGAGAATTTTCTGAGAATTTTCCGAGAATTTTCCGAAAATTTTCCGAGAATTTTCCGACAATTTTCCGAGAATTTTCCGAGAATTTTCCAAGAATTTTCCGAGAATTTTCCGAGAATTTTTCGAGAATTTTCGGGGAATTTTCCGAGAATTTTCCGAGAATTTTCCGAGAATTTTCCAAGAATTTACCGAGAATTTTCTGAGAATTTTCCGAGAATTTTCCGAGAATTTTCCGAGAATTTTCCGAGAATTTTCGGAGAATTTTCCGAGAATTTTCCGAGAACTTTCTGAGAATTTTCCGAGAATTTTCCGAGAATTTTCTGAGAATTTTCCGAGAATTTTCCGAGAATTTTACGAGAATTTTCCGAGAATTTTCCGAGAATTTTTCGAGAATTTTCCGAGAATTTTCCGAGAATTTTCCGGGAATGTTCCGAGAATTTTCCGAGAATTTTCCGAGAATTTTCCGAGAATTTTCCGTCAATTTTCCGAGAATTTTCCGAGAATTTTCCGAGAAGTTTCCGAGAATTTTCCGAGAATTTTCCGTCAATTTTCCGAGAAATTTCCGAGAATTTTCCGAGAATTTTCCGAGAATTTTCCGAGAATTTTCCGAGAATTTTCTGAGAATTTTCCGAGAATTTTCCAAGAATTTTCCGAGAATTTTCCGAGAATTTTCCGAGAATTTTCCGAGAATTTTCGGAGAATTTTGTGAGAATTTTCCGAGAATTTCCCGAGAATTTTCCGAGAATTTTCCGAGAATTTTCCGAGAATTTTCCGGGAATTTTCCGAGAATTTTCCGAGAATTTTCCGAGAATTTTCCGAGAATTTTCCGAGAATTATCCGAGAATTTCCGAGAATTTTCCGAGAATTTTCCGGGAATTTTCCGAGAATTTTCCGAGAATTTTCCGAGAATTTTCCGAGAATTATCCGAGAATTTCCGAGAATTTTCTGAGATTTTTCCGAGAATTTTCCGAGAATTTTCCGAGAATTTTCCGAGAATTTTCTGAGAATTTTCCGAGAATTTTCGGAGAATTTTCCGAGAATTTTCCGTCAATTTTCCGAGAATTTTCCGAGAATTTTCCGAAAATTTTCCGAGAATTTTCTGAGAATTTTCCGAGAATTTTCCGAAAATTTTCCGAGAATTTTCCGACAATTTTCCGAGAATTTTCCGAGAATTTTCCGAGAATTTTCCGAGAATTTTCCGAGAATTTTCCAAGAATTTTCCGAGAATTTTCCGAGAATTTTCCGAGAATTTTCCGGGAATTTTCCGAGAATTTTCCGAGAATTTTACGAGAATTTTCCGAGAATTTTCCGAGAATTTTTCGAGAATTTTCCGAGAATTTTCCGAGAATTTTCCGGGAATGTTCCGAGAATTTTCCGAGAATTTTCCGAGAATTTTCCGAGAATTTTCCGTCAATTTTCCGAGAATTTTCCGAGAATTTTCCGAGAAGTTTCCGAGAATTTTCCGAGAATTTTCCGAGAATTTTCCGAGAATTTTCCGAGAATTTTCCGTCAATTTTCCGAGAAATTTCCGAGAATTTTCCGAGAATTTTCCGAGAATTTTCCGAGAATTTTCCGAGAATTTTCGGAGAATTTTCCGAGAATTTTCCAAGAATTTTCCGAGAATTTTCCGAGAATTTTCCGAGAATTTTCCGAGAATTTTCGGAGAATTTTCTGAGAATTTTCCGAGAATTTTCCGAGAATTTTCCGAGAATTTTCCGAGAATTTTCCGAGAATTTTCCGGGAATTTTCCGAGAATTTTCCGAGAATTTTCCGAGAATTTTCCGAGAATTTTCCGAGAATTATCCGAGAATTTCCGAGAATTTTCCGAGAATTTTCCGGGAATTTTCCGAGAATTTTCCGAGAATTTTCCGAGAATTTTCCGAGAATTATCCGAGAATTTCCGAGAATTTTCTGAGATTTTTCCGAGAATTTTCCGAGAATTTTCCGAGAATTTTCCGAGAATTTTCTGAGAATTTTCCGAGAATTTTCCGAGAATTTTCCGAGAATTTTCCGTCAATTTTCCGAGAATTTTCCGAGAATTTTCCGAAAATTTTCCGAGAATTTTCTGAGAATTTTCCGAGAATTTTCCGAAAATTTTCCGAGAATTTTCCGACAATTTTCCGAGAATTTTCCGAGAATTTTCCAAGAATTTTCCGAGAATTTTCCGAGAATTTTTCGAGAATTTTCGGGGAATTTTCCGAGAATTTTCCGAGAATTTTCCGAGAATTTTCCAAGAATTTACCGAGAATTTTCTGAGAATTTTCCGAGAATTTTCCGAGAATTTTCCGAGAATTTTCCGAGAATTTTCGGAGAATTTTCCGAGAATTTTCCGAGAACTTTCTGAGAATTTTCCGAGAATTTTCCGAGAATTTTCTGAGAATTTTCCGAGAATTATCCGAGAATTTCCAAGAATTTTCTGAGATTTTTCCGAGAATTTTCCGAGAATTTTCCAAGAATTTTCCGAGAATTTTCCGAGAATTTTCCGAGAATTTTCCGAGAATTTTCCGAGAATTTTCGGAGAATTTTCCGAGAATTTTCCGAGAATTTTCCGAGAATTTTCCAAGAATTTTCCGAGAATTTTCCAAGAATTTTCCGAGAATTTTCCGAGAATTTTCCGAGAATTTTCCGAGAATTTTCCGAGAATTTTCGGAGAATTTTCCGAGAATTTTCCGAGAATTTTCTGAGAATTTTCCGAGAATTTTCCGAGAATTTTCTGAGAATTTTCCGAGAATTATCCGAGAATTTCCGAGAATTTTCTGAGAAGTTTCCGAGAATTTTCCGAGAATTTTCCGAGAATTTTCCGAGAATTTTCCGGGAATTTTCCGAGAATTTTCCGAGAATTTTCTGAGAATTTTCCGAGAATTTTCCGAGAATTTTCCGAGAATTTTCCGAGAATTTTCCGAGAATTTTCCGAGAATTTTCGGAGAATTTTCCGAGAATTTTCTGAGAATTTTCCGAGAATTTTCCGAGAATTTTCTGAGAATTTTCCGAGAATTATCCGAGAATTTCCGAGAATTTTCTGAGATTTTTCCGAGAATTTTCCGAGAATTTTCCGAGAATTTTCCAAGAATTTTCCGAGAATTTTCCGAGAATTTTCCGAGAATTTTCCGAGAATTTTCCGAGAATTTTCCGAGAATTTTCTGAGAATTTTCTGAGAATTTTCCAAGAACCTTCCGAGAATTTTCCGAGAATTTTCCGAGAATTTTCCGGGAATTTTCCGAGAATTTTCCGAGAATTTTCCGAGAATTTTCCGAGAATTTTCCGAAAATTTTCCGAGAATTTTCCGAGAATTTTCCGGGAATTTTCCGAGAATTTTCCGAGAATTGTACGAGAATTTTCCGAGAATTTTCCGAGAATTTTTCGAGAATTTTCCGAGAATTTTCCGAGAATTTTCCGGGAATGTTCCGAGAATTTTCCGAGAATTTTCCGAGAATTTTCCGAGAATTTTCCGTCAATTTTCCGAGAATTTTCCGAGAATTTTCCGAGAAGTTTCCGAGAATTTTCCGAGAATTTTCCGAGAATTTTCCGAGAATTTTCCGAGAATTTTCCGTCAATTTTCCGAGAAATTTCCGAGAATTTTCCGAGAATTTTCCGAGAATTTTCCGAAAATTTTCCGAGAATTTTCTGAGAATTTTCCGAGAATTTTCCAAGAATTTTCCGAGAATTTTCCGAGAATTTTCCGAGAATTTTCCGAGAATTTTCGGAGAATTTTCTGAGAATTTTCCGAGAATTTTCCGAGAATTTTCCGAGAATTTTCCGAGAATTTTCCGAGAATTTTCCGGGAATTTTCCGAGAATTTTCCGAGAATTTTCCGAGAATTTTTTGAGAATTTTCCGAGAATTATCCGAGAATTTCCGAGAATTTTCTGAGAATTTTCCGGGAATTTTCCGAGAATTTTCCGAGAATTTTCCGAGAATTTTCCGAGAATTATCCCAGAATTTCTGAGAATTTTCTGAGATTTTTCCGAGAATTTTCCGAGAATTTTCCGAGAATTTTCCGAGAATTTTCTGAGAATTTTCCGAGAATTTTCCGAGAATTTTCCGAGAATTTTCCGTCAATTTTCCGAGAATTTTCCGAGAATTTTCCGAAAATTTTCCGAGAATTTTCTGAGAATTTTCCGAGAATTTTCCGAAAATTTTCCGAGAATTTTCCGACAATTTTCCGAGAATTTTCCGAGAATTTTCCGAGAATTTTCCGAGAATTTTCCGAGAATTTTCCAAGAATTTTCCGAGAATTTTCCGAGAATTTTCCGAGAATTTTCCGGGAATTTTCCGAGAATTTTCCGAGAATTTTACGAGAATTTTCCGAGAATTTTCCGAGAATTTTTCGAGAATTTTCCGAGAATTTTCCGAGAATTTTCCGGGAATGTTCCGAGAATTTTCCGAGAATTTTCCGAGAATTTTCCGAGAATTTTCCGTCAATTTTCCGAGAATTTTCCGAGAATTTTCCGAGAAGTTTCCGAGAATTTTCCGAGAATTTTCCGAGAATTTTCCGTCAATTTTCCGAGAAATTTCCGAGAATTTTCCGAGAATTTTCCGAGAATTTTCCGAGAATTTTCCGAGAATTTTCTGAGAATTTTCCGAGAATTTTCCAAGAATTTTCCGAGAATTTTCCGAGAATTTTCCGAGAATTTTCCGAGAATTTTCGGAGAATTTTCTGAGAATTTTCCGAGAATTTTCCGAGAATTTTCCGAGAATTTTCCGAGAATTTTCCGAGAATTTTCCGGGAATTTTCCGAGAATTTTCCGAGAATTTTCCGAGAATTTTCCGAGAATTTTCCCAGAATTATCCGAGAATTTCCGAGAATTTTCCGAGAATTTTCCGGGAATTTTCCGAGAATTTTCCGAGAATTTTCCGAGAATTTTCCGAGAATTATCCGAGAATTTCCGAGAATTTTCTGAGATTTTTCCGAGAATTTTCCGAGAATTTTCGGAGAATTTTCCGAGAATTTTCTGAGAATTTTCCGAGAATTCCCGAGAATTTTCCGAGAATTTTCCGTCAATTTTCCGAGAATTTTCCGAGAATTTTCCGAAAATTTTCCGAGAATTTTCTGAGAATTTTCCGAGAATTTTCCGAAAATTTTCCGAGAATTTTCCGACAATTTTCCGAGAATTTTCCGAGAATTTTCCAAGAATTTTCCGAGAATTTTCCGAGAATTTATCGAGAATTTTCGGGGAATTTTCCGAGAATTTTCCGAGAATTTTCCGAGAATTTTCCGAGAATTTTCCGAGAATTTTTCGAGAATTTTCGGGGAATTTTCCGAGAATCCTCCGAGAATTTTCCGAGAATTTTCCAAGAATTTACCGAGAATTTTCTGAGAATTTTCCGAGAATTTTCCGAGAATTTTTCGAGAATTTTCGGGGAATTTTCCGAGAATTTTCCGAGAATTTTCCGAGAATTTTCTGAGAATTTTCCGAGAATTTTCCGAGAATTTTCCAAGAATTTTCCGAGAATCTTCTGAGAATTTTCCGAGAATTTTCCGAGAATTTTCCGAGAATTTTCCGAGAAGTTTCCGAGAATTTTCCGAGAATTTTCCGAGAATTTTCCGAGAATTTTCGGAGAATTTTCCAAGAATTTTCCGAGAATTTTCTGAGAATTTTCCGAGAATTTTCCGAGAATTTTCTGAGAATTTTCCGAGAATTATCGGAGAATTTCCGAGAATTTTCTGAGATTTTTCCGAGAATTTTCCGAGAATTTTCCGAGAATTTTCTGAGAATTTTCCGAGAATTTTCCGAGAATTTTCTGAGAATTTTCCGAGAATTTTCCGAGAATTTTCCGAGAATTTTCCGAGAATTATCCGAGAATTTTCCGAGAATTTTCCAAGAATTTTCCGAGAATTTTCCGAGAATTTTCCGAGAATTTTCCGGGAATTTTCCGAGAATTTTCCGAGAATTTTTCGAGAATTTTCCGAGAATTTTCCGAGAATTTTTCGAGAATTTTCCGAGAATTTTCCGAGAATTTTCCGGGAATTTTGCGAGAATTTTCCGAGAATTTTCCGAGAATTTTCGGAGAATTTTCCGTCAATTTTCCGAGAATTTTCCGAGAATTTTCTGAGAATTTTCCGAGAATTTTCCGAGAATTTTCCGAGAATTTTCCAAGAATTTTCCGAGAATTTTCCGAGAATTTTCCGAGAATTTTCCCTCAATTTTCCGAGAATTTTCCGAGAATTTTCCGAGAATTTTCCGAGAATTTTCCGAGAATTTTCCGAGAATTTTCTGAGAATTTTCCGAGAATTTTCCGAGAATTTTCTGAGAATTTTCCGAGAATTATCCGAGAATTTCCGAGAATTTTCTGAGATTTTTCCGAGAATTTTCCGAGAATTTTCTGAGAATTTTCCGAGAATTTTCCGAGAATTTTCTGAGAATTTTCCGAGAATTTTCCGAGAATTTTCCGAGAATTTTCCGAGAATTTTCCGAGAATTTTCCGAGAATTTTCCAAGAATTTTCCGAGAATTTTCCGAGAATTTTCCGAGAATTTTCCGGGAATTTTCCGAGAATTTTCCGAGAATTTTACGAGAATTTTCCGAGAATTTTCCGAGAATTTTTCGAGAATTTTCCGAGAATTTTCCGAGAATGTTCCGGGAATGTTCCGAGAATTTTCCGAGAATTTTCCGAGAATTTTCCGAGAATTTTCCGTCAATTTTCCGAGAATTTTCCGAGAATTTTCCGAGAAGTTTCCGAGAATTTTCCGAGAATTTTCCGAGAATTTTCCGAGAATTTTCCGAGAATTTTCCGTCAATTTTCCGAGAAATTTCCGAGAATTTTCCGAGAATTTTCCGAGAATTTTCCGAGAATTTTCCGAGAATTTTCTGAGAATTTTCCGAGAATTTTCCAAGAATTTTCCGAGAATTTTCCGAGAATTTTCCGAGAATTTTCCGAGAATTTTCGGAGAATTTTCTGAGAATTTTCCGAGAATTTTCCGAGAATTTTCCAAGAATTTTCGGAGAATTTTCCGAGAATTTTCCGGGAATTTTCCGAGAATTTTCCGAGAATTTTCCGAGAATTTTCCGAGAATTTTCCGAGAATTTTCCGAGAATTTTCCGAGAATTTTCCGAGAGGTTTCCGGGAATTTTCCGAGAATTTTCCGAGAATTTTCCGAGAATTTTCCGAGAATTATCCGAGAATTTCCGAGAATTTTCTGAGATTTTTCCGAGAATTTTCCGAGAATTTTCCGAGAATTTTCCGAGAATTTTCCGAGAATTTTCCGTCAATTTTCCGAGAATTTTCCGAGAATTTTCCAAGAATTTTCCGAGAATTTTCCGAGAATTTTCCGAAAATTTTCCGAGAATTTTCCGAGAATTTTCCGAGAATTTTCGGAGAATTTTCGAAGAATTTTCCGAGAATTTTCCGAGAATTTTCCGAGAATTTTCGGGGAATTTTCCGAGAATTTTCCGAGAATTTTCCGAGAATTTTCTGAGAATTTTCCGAGAATTTTCCGAGAATTTTCCAAGAATTTTCCGAGAATTTTCTGAGAATTTTCCGACAATTTTCCGAGAATTTTCCGAGAATTTTCCGAGAATTTTCCGAGAATTTTCCGAGAATTTTCCGAGAATTTTCGGAGAATTTTCCGAGAATTTTCTGAGAATTTTCCGAGAATTATCCGAGAATTTCCGAGAATTTTCTGAGATTTTTCCGAGAATTTTCCGAGAATTTTCCGAGAATTTTCTGAGAATTTTCCGAGAATTTTCCGAGAATTTTCTGAGAAGTTTCCGAGAATTTTCCGAGAATTTTCCGAGAATTTTCCGGGAATTTTCCGAGAATTTTCCGAGAATTTTCTGAGAATTTTCCGAGAATTTTCCGAGAATTTTCCGAGAATTTTCCGAGAATTTTCTGAGAATTTTCCGAGAATTTTCCGAAAATTTTCCGAGAATTTTCCGACATTTTCCGAGAATTTTCCGAGAATTTTCCAAGAATTTTCCGAGAATTTTCCGAGAATTTTTCGAGAATTTTCGGGGAATTTTCCGAGAATTTTCCGAGAATTTTCCGAGAATTTTCCAAGAATTTACCGAGAATTTTCTGAGAATTTTCCGAGAATTTTCCGAGAATTTTCCGAGAATTTTCGGAGAATTTTCCGAGAATTTTCCGAGAATTTTCTGAGAATTTTCCGAGAATTTTCCGAGAATTTTCTGAGAATTTTCCGAGAATTATCCCAGAAATTCCAAGAATTTTCTGAGATTTTTCCGAGAATTTTCCGAGAATTTTCCAAGAATTTTCCGAGAATTTTCCGAGAATTTTCCGAGAATTTTCCGAGAATTTTCCGAGAATTTTCGGAGAATTTTCCGAGAATTTTCCGAGAATTTTCCGAGAATTTTCCAAGAATTTTCCGAGAATTTTCCAAGAATTTTCCGAGAATTTTCCGAGAATTTTCCGAGAATTTTCCGAGAATTTTCCGAGAATTTTCGGAGAATTTTCCGAGAATTTTCCGAGAATTTTCTGAGAATTTTCCGAGAATTTTCCGAGAATTTTCTGAGAATTTTCCGAGAATTATCCGAGAATTTCCGAGAATTTTCTGAGAAGTTTCCGAGAATTTTCCGAGAATTTTCCGAGAATTTTCCGAGAATTTTCCGGGAATTTCCGAGAATTTTCCGAGAATTTTCTGAGAATTTTCCGAGAATTTTCCGAGAATTTTCCGAGAATTTTCCGAGAATTTTCCGAGAATTTTCCGAGAATTTTCGGAGAATTTTCCGAGAATTTTCTGAGAATTTTCCGAGAATTTTCCGAGAATTTTCTGAGAATTTTCCGAGAATTATCCGAGAATTTCCGAGATTTTTCTGAGATTTTTCCGAGAATTTTCCGAGAATTTTCCGAGAATTTTCCAAGAATTTTCCGAGAATTTTCCGAGAATTTTCCGAGAATTTTCCGAGAATTTTCCGAGAATTTTCCGAGAATTTTCTGAGAATTTTCTGAGAATTTTCCGAGAATTTTCCGGGAATTTTCCGAGAATTTTCCAAGAACCTTCCGAGAATTTTCCGAGAATTTTCCGAGAATTTTCCGGGAATTTTCCGAGAATTTTCCGAGAATTTTCCGAGAATTTTCCGAGAATTTTCCGAGAATTTTCCGAGAATTTTCCGAGAATTTTCCGGGAATTTTCCGAGAATTTTCCGAGAATTTTACGAGAACTTTCCGAGAATTTTCCGAGAATTTTTCGAGAATTTTCCGAGAATTTTCCGAGAATTTTCCGGGAATGTTCCGAGAATTTTCCGAGAATTTTCCGAGAATTTTCCGAGAATTTTCCGTCAATTTTCCGAGAATTTTCCGAGAATTTTCCGAGAAGTTTCCGAGAATTTTCCGAGAATTTTCCGAGAATTTTCCGAGAATTTTCCGAGAATTTTCCGTCAATTTTCCGAGAAATTTCCGAGAATTTTCCGAGAATTTTCCGAGAATTTTCCGAGAATTTTCCGAGAATTTTCTGAGAATTTTCCGAGAATTTTCCAAGAATTTTCCGAGAATTTTCCGAGAATTTTCCGAGAATTTTCCGAGAATTTTCGGAGAATTTTCTGAGAATTTTCCGAGAATTTTCCGAGAATTTTCCGAGAATTTTCCGAGAATTTTCCGAGAATTTTCCGGGAATTTTCCGAGAATTTTCCGAGAATTTTCCGAGAATTTTCCGAGAATTTTCCGAGAATTATCCGAGAATTTCCGAGAATTTTCCGAGAATTTTCCGGGAATTTTCCGAGAATTTTCCGAGAATTTTCCGAGAATTTTCCGAGAATTATCCCAGAATTTCTGAGAATTTTCTGAGATTTTTCCGAGAATTTTCCGAGAATTTTCCGAGAATTTTCCGAGAATTTTCTGAGAATTTTCCGAGAATTTTCCGAGAATTTTCCGAGAATTTTCCGAGAATTATCCGAGAATTTCCGAGAATTTTCTGAGATTTTTCCGAGAATTTTCCGAGAATTTTCCGAGAATTTTCCGAGAATTTTCTGAGAATTTTCCGAGAATTTTCCGAGAATTTTCCGAGAATTTTCCGAGAATTTTCCGAGAATTTTCCGAGAATTTTCTGAGAATTTTCCGAGAATTTTCCAAGAATTTTCCGAGAATTTTCCGAGAATTTTCCGAGAATTTTCCGAGAATTTTCGGAGAATTTTCTGAGAATTTTCCGAGAATTTTCCGAGAATTTTCCGAGAATTTTCCGAGAATTTTCCGAGAATTTTCCGGGAATTTTCCGAGAATTTTCCGAGAATTTTCCGGGAATTTTCCGAGAATTTTCCGAGAATTATCCGAGAATTTCCGAGAATTTTCCGAGAATTTTCCGGGAATTTTCCGAGAATTTTCCGAGAATTTTCCGAGAATTTTCCGAGAATTATCCGAGAATTTCCGAGAATTTTCTGAGATTTTTCCGAGAATTTTCCGAGAATTTTCCGAGAATTTTCCGAGAATTTTCTGAGAATTTTCCGAGAATTTTCCGAGAATTTTCCGAGAATTTTCCGTCAATTTTCCGAGAATTTTCCGAGAATTTTCCGAAAATTTTCCGAGAATTTTCTGAGAATTTTCCGAGAATTTTCCGAAAATTTTCCGAGAATTTTCCGACAATTTTCCGAGAATTTTCCGAGAATTTTCCAAGAATTTTCCGAGAATTTTCCGAGAATTTTTCGAGAATTTTCGGGGAATTTTCCGAGAATTTTCCGAGAATTTTCCGAGAATTTTCCAAGAATTTACCGAGAATTTTCTGAGAATTTTCCGAGAATTTTCCGAGAATTTTTCGAGAATTTTCCGAGAATTTTCGGAGAATTTTCCGAGAATTTTCTGAGAATTTTCCGAGAATTTTCCGAGAATTTTCTGAGAATTTTCCGAGAATTATCCGAGAATTTCCGAGAATTTTCTGAGATTTTTCCGAGAATTTTCCGAGAATTTTCCGAGAATTTTCCAAGAATTTTCCGAGAATTTTCCGAGAATTTTCCGAGAATTTTCCGAGAATTTTCCGAGAATTTTCCGAGAATTTTCTGAGAATTTTCTGAGAATTTTCCGAGAATTTTCCGGGAATTTTCCGAGAATTTTCCAAGAACCTTCCGAGAATTTTCCGAGAATTTTCCGAGAATTTTCCGGGAATTTTCCGAGAATTTTCCGAGAATTTTCCGAGAATTTTCCGAGAATTTTCCGAGAATTTTCCGAGAATTTTCCGAGAATTTTCCGGGAATTTTCCGAGAATTTTCCGAGAATTTTACGAGAACTTTCCGAGAATTTTCCGAGAATTTTTCGAGAATTTTCCGAGAATTTTCCGAGAATTTTCCGGGAATGTTCCGAGAATTTTCCGAGAATTTTCCGAGAATTTTCCGAGAATTTTCCGTCAATTTTCCGAGAATTTTCCGAGAATTTTCCGAGAAGTTTCCGAGAATTTTCCGAGAATTTTCCGAGAATTTTCCGAGAATTTTCCGAGAATTTTCCGTCAATTTTCCGAGAAATTTCCGAGAATTTTCCGAGAATTTTCCGAGAATTTTCCGAGAATTTTCCGAGAATTTTCTGAGAATTTTCCGAGAATTTTCCAAGAATTTTCCGAGAATTTTCCGAGAATTTTCCGAGAATTTTCCGAGAATTTTCGGAGAATTTTCTGAGAATTTTCCGAGAATTTTCCGAGAATTTTCCGAGAATTTTCCGAGAATTTTCCGAGAATTTTCCGGGAATTTTCCGAGAATTTTCCGAGAATTTTCCGAGAATTTTCCGAGAATTATCCGAGAATTTCCGAGAATTTTCCGAGAATTTTCCGGGAATTTTCCGAGAATTTTCCGAGAATTTTCCGAGAATTTTCCGAGAATTATCCCAGAATTTCTGAGAATTTTCTGAGATTTTTCCGAGAATTTTCCGAGAATTTTCCGAGAATTTTCCGAGAATTTTCTGAGAATTTTCCGAGAATTTTCCGAGAATTTTCCGAGAATTTTCCGAGAATTATCCGAGAATTTCCGAGAATTTTCTGAGATTTTTCCGAGAATTTTCCGAGAATTTTCCGAGAATTTTCCGAGAATTTTCTGAGAATTTTCCGAGAATTTTCCGAGAATTTTCCGAGAATTTTCCGAGAATTTTCCGAGAATTTTCCGAGAATTTTCTGAGAATTTTCCGAGAATTTTCCAAGAATTTTCCGAGAATTTTCCGAGAATTTTCCGAGAATTTTCCGAGAATTTTCGGAGAATTTTCTGAGAATTTTCCGAGAATTTTCCGAGAATTTTCCGAGAATTTTCCGAGAATTTTCCGAGAATTTTCCGGGAATTTTCCGAGAATTTTCCGAGAATTTTCCGGGAATTTTCCGAGAATTTTCCGAGAATTATCCGAGAATTTCCGAGAATTTTCCGAGAATTTTCCGGGAATTTTCCGAGAATTTTCCGAGAATTTTCCGAGAATTTTCCGAGAATTATCCGAGAATTTCCGAGAATTTTCTGAGATTTTTCCGAGAATTTTCCGAGAATTTTCCGAGAATTTTCCGAGAATTTTCTGAGAATTTTCCGAGAATTTTCCGAGAATTTTCCGAGAATTTTCCGTCAATTTTCCGAGAATTTTCCGAGAATTTTCCGAAAATTTTCCGAGAATTTTCTGAGAATTTTCCGAGAATTTTCCGAAAATTTTCCGAGAATTTTCCGACAATTTTCCGAGAATTTTCCGAGAATTTTCCAAGAATTTTCCGAGAATTTTCCGAGAATTTTTCGAGAATTTTCGGGGAATTTTCCGAGAATTTTCCGAGAATTTTCCGAGAATTTTCCAAGAATTTACCGAGAATTTTCTGAGAATTTTCCGAGAATTTTCCGAGAATTTTTCGAGAATTTTCGGGGAATTTTCCGAGAATTTTCCGAGAATTTTCCGAGAATTTTCTGAGAATTTTCCGAGAATTTTCCGAGAATTTTCCAAGAATTTTCCGAGAATCTTCTGAGAATTTTCCGAGAATTTTCCGAGAATTTTCCGAGAATTTTCCGAGAAGTTTCCGAGAATTTTCCGAGAATTTTCCGAGAATTTTCCGAGAATTTTCGGAGAATTTTCCGAGAATTTTCCGAGAATTTTCTGAGAATTTTCCGAGAATTTTCCGAGAATTTTCTGAGAATTTTCCGAGAATTATCGGAGAATTTCCGAGAATTTTCTGAGATTTTTCCGAGAATTTTCCGAGAATTTTCCGAGAATTTTCTGAGAATTTTCCGAGAATTTTCCGAGAATTTTCTGAGAATTTTCCGAGAATTTTCCGAGAATTTTCCGAGAATTTTCCGAGAATTATCCGAGAATTTTCCGAGAATTTTCCAAGAATTTTCCGAGAATTTTCCGAGAATTTTCCGAGAATTTTCCGGGAATTTTCCGAGAATTTTCCGAGAATTTTTCGAGAATTTTCCGAGAATTTTCCGAGAATTTTTCGAGAATTTTCCGAGAATTTTCCGAGAATTTTCCGGGAATTTTGCGAGAATTTTCCGAGAATTTTCCGAGAATTTTCGGAGAATTTTCCGTCAATTTTCCGAGAATTTTCCGAGAATTTTCTGAGAATTTTCCGAGAATTTTCCGAGAATTTTCCGAGAATTTTCCAAGAATTTTCCGAGAATTTTCCGAGAATTTTCCGAGAATTTTCCCTCAATTTTCCGAGAATTTTCCGAGAATTTTCCGAGAATTTTCCGAGAATTTTCCGAGAATTTTCCGAGAATTTTCTGAGAATTTTCCGAGAATTTTCCGAGAATTTTCTGAGAATTTTCCGAGAATTATCCGAGAATTTCCGAGAATTTTCTGAGATTTTTCCGAGAATTTTCCGAGAATTTTCTGAGAATTTTCCGAGAATTTTCCGAGAATTTTCTGAGAATTTTCCGAGAATTTTCCGAGAATTTTCCGAGAATTTTCCGAGAATTTTCCGAGAATTTTCCGAGAATTTTCCAAGAATTTTCCGAGAATTTTCCGAGAATTTTCCGAGAATTTTCCGGGAATTTTCCGAGAATTTTCCGAGAATTTTACGAGAATTTTCCGAGAATTTTCCGAGAATTTTTCGAGAATTTTCCGAGAATTTTCCGAGAATTTTCCGGGAATGTTCCGAGAATTTTCCGAGAATTTTCCGAGAATTTTCCGAGAATTTTCCGTCAATTTTCCGAGAATTTTCCGAGAATTTTCCGAGAAGTTTCCGAGAATTTTCCGAGAATTTTCCGAGAATTTTCCGAGAATTTTCCGAGAATTTTCCGTCAATTTTCCGAGAAATTTCCGAGAATTTTCCGAGAATTTTCCGAGAATTTTCCGAGAATTTTCCGAGAATTTTCTGAGAATTTTCCGAGAATTTTCCAAGAATTTTCCGAGAATTTTCCGAGAATTTTCCGAGAATTTTCCGAGAATTTTCGGAGAATTTTCTGAGAATTTTCCGAGAATTTTCCGAGAATTTTCCGAGAATTTTCCGAGAATTTTCCGAGAATTTTCCGGGAATTTTCCGAGAATTTTCCGAGAATTTTCCGAGAATTTTCCGAGAATTTTCCGAGAATTATCCGAGAATTTCCGAGAATTTTCCGAGAATTTTCCGGGAATTTTCCGAGAATTTTCCGAGAATTTTCCGAGAATTTTCCGAGAATTATCCGAGAATTTCCGAGAATTTTCTGAGATTTTTCCGAGAATTTTCCGAGAATTTTCCGAGAATTTTCCGAGAATTTTCTGAGAATTTTCCGAGAATTTTCCGAGAATTTTCCGAGAATTTTCCGTCAATTTTCCGAGAATTTTCCGACAATTTTCCGAGAATTTTCCGAGAATTTTCCGAGAATTTTCCGAGAATTTTCCGAGAATTTTCCAAGAATTTTCCGAGAATTTTCCGAGAATTTTCCGAGAATTTTCCGGGAATTTTCCGAGAATTTTCCGAGAATTTTCCGAGAATTTTCCGAGAATTTTCCGTCAATTTTCCGAGAAATTTCCGAGAATTTTCCGAGAATTTTCCGAGAATTTTCCGAGAATTTTCCCAGAATTTTCTGAGAATTTTCCGAGAATTTTCCAAGAATTTTCCGAGAATTTTCCGAGAATTTTCCGAGAATTTTCCGAGAATTTTCGGAGAATTTTCTGAGAATTTTCCTAGAATTTTCCGAGAATTTTCCGAGAATTTTCCGAGAATTTTCCGAGAATTTTCCGGGAATTTTCCGAGAATTTTCCGAGAATTTTCCGAGAATTTTCCGAGAATTTTCCGAGAATTATCCGAGAATTTCCGAGAATTTTCCGACAATTTTCCGGGAATTTTCCGAGAATTTTCCGAGAATTTTCCGAGAATTTTCCGAGAATTATCCGAGAATTTCCGAGAATTTTCTGAGATTTTTCCGAGAATTTTCCGAGAATTTTCCGAGAATTTTCCGAGAATTTTCTGAGAATTTTCCGAGAATTTTCCGAGAATTTTCCGAGAATTTTCCGTCAATTTTCCGAGAATTTTCCGAGAATTTTCCGAAAATTTTCCGAGAATTTTCTGAGAATTTTCCGAGAATTTTCCGAAAATTTTCCGAGAATTTTCCGACAATTTTCCGAGAATTTTCCGAGAATTTTCCAAGAATTTTCCGAGAATTTTCCGAGAATTTTTCGAGAATTTTCGGGGAATTTTCCGAGAATTTTCCGAGAATTTTCCGAGAATTTTCCAAGAATTTACCGAGAATTTTCTGAGAATTTTCCGAGAATTTTCCGAGAATTTTCCGAGAATTTTCCGAGAATTTTCGGAGAATTTTCCGAGAATTTTCCGAGAATTTTCTGAGAATTTTCCGAGAATTTTCCGAGAATTTTCTGAGAATTTTCCGAGAATTATCCGAGAATTTCCGAGAATTTTCTGAGATTTTTCCGAGAATTTTCCGAGAATTTTCCGAGAATTTTCCAAGAATTTTCCGAGAATTTTCCGAGAATTTTCCGAGAATTTTCCGAGAATTTTCGGAGAATTTTCTGAGAATTTTCCTAGAATTTTCCGAGAATTTTCCGAGAATTTTCCGAGAATTTTCCGAGAATTTTCCGGGAATTTTCCGAGAATTTTCCGAGAATTTTCCGAGAATTTTCCGAGAATTTTCCGAGAATTATCCGAGAATTTCCGAGAATTTTCCGACAATTTTCCGGGAATTTTCCGAGAATTTTCCGAGAATTTTCCGAGAATTTTCCGAGAATTATCCGAGAATTTCCGAGAATTTTCTGAGATTTTTCCGAGAATTTTCCGAGAATTTTCCGAGAATTTTCCGAGAATTTTCTGAGAATTTTCCGAGAATTTTCCGAGAATTTTCCGAGAATTTTCCGTCAATTTTCCGAGAATTTTCCGAGAATTTTCCGAAAATTTTCCGAGAATTTTCTGAGAATTTTCCGAGAATTTTCCGAAAATTTTCCGAGAATTTTCCGACAATTTTCCGAGAATTTTCCGAGAATTTTCCAAGAATTTTCCGAGAATTTTCCGAGAATTTTTCGAGAATTTTCGGGGAATTTTCCGAGAATTTTCCGAGAATTTTCCGAGAATTTTCCAAGAATTTACCGAGAATTTTCTGAGAATTTTCCGAGAATTTTCCGAGAATTTTCCGAGAATTTTCCGAGAATTTTCGGAGAATTTTCCGAGAATTTTCCGAGAATTTTCTGAGAATTTTCCGAGAATTTTCCGAGAATTTTCTGAGAATTTTCCGAGAATTATCCGAGAATTTCCGAGAATTTTCTGAGATTTTTCCGAGAATTTTCGAGAATTTTCCAAGAATTTTCCGAGAATTTTCCGAGAATTTTCCGAGAATTTTCCGAGAATTTTCCGAGAATTTTCGGAGAATTTTCCGAGAATTTTCCGAGAATTTTCCGAGAATTTTCCAAGAATTTTCCGAGAATTTTCCAAGAATTTTCCGAGAATTTTCCGAGAATTTTCCGAGAATTTTCCGAGAATTTTCCGAGAATTTTCGGAGAATTTTCCGAGAATTTTCCGAGAATTGTCTGAGAATTTTCCGAGAATTTTCCGAGAATTTTCTGAGAATTTTCCGAGAATTATCCGAGAATTTCCGAGAATTTTCTGAGAAGTTTCCGAGAATTTTCCGAGAATTTTCCGAGAATTTTCCGAGAATTTTCCGGGAATTTTCCGAGAATTTTCCGAGAATTTTCTGAGAATTTTCCGAGAATTTTCCGAGAATTTTCCGAGAATTTTCCGAGAATTTTCCGAGAATTTTCGGAGAATTTTCGGAGAATTTTCCGAGAATTTTCTGAGAATTTTCCGAGAATTTTCCGAGAATTTTCTGAGAATTTTCCGAGAATTATCCGAGAATTTCCGAGAATTTTCTGAGATTTTTCCGAGAATTTTCCGAGAATTTTCCGAAATTTTCCAAGAATTTTCCGAGAATTTTCCGAGAATTTTCCGAGAATTTTCCGAGAATTTTCCGAGAATTTTCCGAGAATTTTCTGAGAATTTTCTGAGAATTTTCCGAGAATTTTCCGGGAATTTTCCGAGAATTTTCCAAGAACCTTCCGAGAATTTTCCGAGAATTTTCCGAGAATTTTCCGGGAATTTTCCGAGAATTTTCCGAGAATTTTCCGAGAATTTTCCGAGAATTTTCCGAGAATTTTCCGAGAATTTTCCGAGAATTTTTCGAGAATTTTCCGAGATTTTTCCGTCAATTTTCCGAGAATTTTCCGAGAATTTTCTGAGAATTTTCCGAGAATTTTCGGAGAATTTTCCGAGAATTTTCCGAGAATTTTCCGAGAATTTTCCGAGAATTTTCGGAGAATTTTCTGAGAATTTTCCGAGAATTTTCCGAGAATTTTCCGAGAATTTTCCGAGAATTTTCCAAGAATTTTCGGAGAATTTTCCGAGAATTTTCCGGGAATTTTCCGAGAATTTTCCGAGAATTTTCCGAGAATTTTCCGAGAATTTTCCGAAAATTTTCCGAGAATTTTCCGAGAATTTTCCGAGAATTTTCCGGGAATTTTCCGAGAATTTTCCGAGAATTTTCCGAGAATTTTCCGAGAATTATCCGAGAATTTCCGAGAATTTTCCGTCAATTTTCGGAGAATTTTCCGAGAATTTTCTGAGAATTTTCCGAGAATTTTCCGAGAATCTTCCGAGAATTTTCCGTCAATTTTCGGAGAATTTTCCGAGAATTTTCCAAGAATTTTCCGAGAATTTTCCGAGAATTTTCCGAAAATTTTCCGAGAATTTTCCGAGAATTTTCCGAGAATTTTCGGAGAATTTTCGAAGAATTTTCCGAGAATTTTCCGAGAATTTTCCGAGAATTTTCGGGGAATTTTCCGAGAATTTTCCGAGAATTTTCCGAGAATTTTTCGAGAATTTTCCGAGAATTTTCCGTCAATTTTGCGAGAATTTTCCGAGAATTTTCTGAGAATTTTCCGAGAATTTTCGGAGAATTTTCCGAGAATTTTCCGAGAATTTTCCGAGAATTTTCCGAGAATTTTCGGAGAATTTTCTGAGAATTTTCCGAGAATTTTCCGAGAATTTTCCGAGAATTTTACGAGAATTTTCCGAGAATTTTCCGAGAATTTTCCAAGAATTTTCGGAGAATTTTCCGAGAATTTTCCGGGAATTTTCCGAGAATTTTCCGAGAATTTTCCGAGAATTTTCCGAGAATTTTCCGAGAATTTTCCGAGAATTTTCCGAGAATTTTCCGAGAATTTTCCGGGAATTTTCCGAGAATTTTCCGAGAATTTTCCGAGAATTTTCCGAGAATTATCCGAGAATTTCCGAGAATTTTCTGAGATTTTTCCGAGAATTTTCCGAGAATTTTCCGAGAATTTTCCGAGAATTTTCTGAGAATTTTCCGAGAATTTTCCGAGAATCTTCCGAGAATTTTCCGTCAATTTTCCGAGAATTTTCCGAGAATTTTCCAAGAATTTTCCGAGAATTTTCCGAGAATTTTCCGAAAATTTTCCGAGAATTTTCCGAGAATTTTCCGAGAATTTTCGGAGAATTTTCGAAGAATTTTCCGAGAATTTTCCGAGAATTTTCCGAGAATTTTCGGGGAATTTTCCGAGAATTTTCCGAGAATTTTCCGAGAATTTTCTGAGAATTTTCCGAGAATTTTCCGAGAATTTTCCAAGAATTTTCCGAGAATTTTCTGAGAATTTTCCGACAATTTTCCGAGAATTTTCCGAGAATTTTCCGAGAATTTTCCGAGAATTTTCCGAGAATTTTCCGGGAATTTTCGGAGAATTTTCCGAGAATTTTCTGAGAATTTTCCGAGAATTATCCGAGAATTTCCGAGAATTTTCTGAGATTTTTCCGAGAATTTTCCGAGAATTTTCCGAGAATTTTCTGAGAATTTTCCGAGAATTTTCCGAGAATTTTCTGAGAAGTTTCCGAGAATTTTCCGAGAATTTTCCGAGAATTTTCCGAGAATTTTCCGGGAATTTTCCGAGAATTTTCCGAGAATTTTCTGAGAATTTTCCGAGAATTTTCCGAGAATTTTCCGAGAATTTTCCGAGAATTTTCTGAGAATTTTCCGAGAATTTTCCGAAAATTTTCCGAGAATTTTCCGACAATTTTCCGAGAATTTTCCGAGAATTTTCCAAGAATTTTCCGAGAATTTTCCGAGAATTTTTCGAGAATTTTCGGGGAATTTTCCGAGAATTTTCCGAGAATTTTCCGAGAATTTTCCAAGAATTTACCGAGAATTTTCTGAGAATTTTCCGAGAATTTTCCGAGAATTTTCCGAGAATTTTCCGAGAATTTTCGGAGAATTTTCCGAGAATTTTCCGAGAATTTTCTGAGAATTTTCCGAGAATTTTCCGAGAATTTTCTGAGAATTTTCCGAGAATTATCCGAGAATTTCCAAGAATTTTCTGAGATTTTTCCGAGAATTTTCCGAGAATTTTCCAAGAATTTTCCGAGAATTTTCCGAGAAGTTTCCGAGAATTTTCCGAGAATTTTCCGAGAATTTTCGGAGAATTTTCCGAGAATTTTCCGAGAATTTTCCGAGAATTTTCCAAGAATTTTCCGAGAATTTTCCAAGAATTTTCCGAGAATTTTCCGAGAATTTTCCGAGAATTTTCCGAGAATTTTCCGAGAATTTTCGGAGAATTTTCCGAGAATTTTCCGAGAATTTTCTGAGAATTTTCCGAGAATTTTCCGAGAATTTTCTGAGAATTTTCCGAGAATTATCCGAGAATTTCCGAGAATTTTCTGAGAAGTTTCCGAGAATTTTCCGAGAATTTTCCGAGAATTTTCCGAGAATTTTCCGGGAATTTTCCGAGAATTTTCCGAGAATTTTCTGAGAATTTTCCGAGAATTTTCCGAGAATTTTCCGAGAATTTTCCGAGAATTTTCCGAGAATTTTCCGAGAATTTTCGGAGAATTTTCCGAGAATTTTCTGAGAATTTTCCGAGAATTTTCCGAGAATTTTCTGAGAATTTTCCGAGAATTATCCGAGAATTTCCGAGAATTTTCTGAGATTTTTCCGAGAATTTTCCGAGAATTTTCCGAGAATTTTCCAAGAATTTTCCGAGAATTTTCCGAGAATTTTCCGAGAATTTTCCGAGAATTTTCCGAGAATTTTCCGAGAATTTTCTGAGAATTTTCTGAGAATTTTCCGAGAATTTTCCGGGAATTTTCCGAGAATTTTCCAAGAACCTTCCGAGAATTTTCCGAGAATTTTCCGAGAATTTTCCGGGAATTTTCCGAGAATTTTCCGAGAATTTTCCGAGAATTTTCCGAGAATTTTCCGAGAATTTTCCGAGAATTTTCCGAGAATTTTCCGGGAATTTTCCGAGAATTTTCCGAGAATTTTACGAGAATTTTCCGAGAATTTTCCGAGAATTTTTCGAGAATTTTCCGAGAATTTTCCGAGAATTTTCCGGGAATGTTCCGAGAATTTTCCGAGAATTTTCCGAGAATTTTCCGAGAATTTTCCGTCAATTTTCCGAGAATTTTCTGAGAATTTTCCGAGAAGTTTCCGAGAATTTTCCGAGAATTTTCCGAGAATTTTCCGAGAATTTTCCGAGAATTTTCCGTCAATTTTCCGAGAAATTTCCGAGAATTTTCCGAGAATTTTCCGAGAATTTTCCGAGAATTTTCCGAGAATTTTCTGAGAATTTTCCGAGAATTTTCCAAGAATTTTCCGAGAATTTTCCGAGAATTTTCCGAGAATTTTCCGAGAATTTTCGGAGAATTTTCTGAGAATTTTCCGAGAATTTTCCGAGAATTTTCCGAGAATTTTCCGAGAATTTTCCGAGAATTTTCCGGGAATTTTCCGAGAATTTTCCGAGAATTTTCCGAGAATTTTCCGAGAATTTTCCGAGAATTATCCGAGAATTTCCGAGAATTTTCCGAGAATTTTCCGGGAATTTTCCGAGAATTTTCCGAGAATTTTCCGAGAATTTTCCGAGAATTATCCCAGAATTTCTGAGAATTTTCTGAGATTTTTCCGAGAATTTTCCGAGAATTTTCCGAGAATTTTCCGAGAATTTTCTGAGAATTTTCCGAGAATTTTCCGAGAATTTTCCGAGAATTTTCCGTCAATTTTCCGAGAATTTTCCGAGAATTTTCCGAAAATTTTCCGAGAATTTTCTGAGAATTTTCCGAGAATTTTCCGAAAATTTTCCGAGAATTTTCCGACAATTTTCCGAGAATTTTCCGAGAATTTTCCGAGAATTTTCCGAGAATTTTCCGAGAATTTTCCAAGAATTTTCCGAGAATTTTCCGAGAATTTTCCGAGAATTTTCCGGGAATTTTCCGAGAATTTTCCGAGAATTTTACGAGAATTTTCCGAGAATTTTCCGAGAATTTTTCGAGAATTTTCCGAGAATTTTCCGAGAATTTTCCGGGAATGTTCCGAGAATTTTCCGAGAATTTTCCGAGAATTTTCCGAGAATTTTCCGTCAATTTTCCGAGAATTTTCCGAGAATTTTCCGAGAAGTTTCCGAGAATTTTCCGAGAATTTTCCGAGAATTTTCCGAGAATTTTCCGAGAATTTTCCGTCAATTTTCCGAGAAATTTCCGAGAATTTTCCGAGAATTTTCCGAGAATTTTCCGAGAATTTTCCGAGAATTTTCTGAGAATTTTCCGAGAATTTTCCAAGAATTTTCCGAGAATTTTCCGAGAATTTTCCGAGAATTTTCCGAGAATTTTCGGAGAATTTTCTGAGAATTTTCCGAGAATTTTCCGAGAATTTTCCGGGAATTTTCCGAGAATTTTCCGAGAATTTTCCGAGAATTTTCCGAGAATTTTCCGAGAATTATCCGAGAATTTCCGAGAATTTTCCGAGAATTTTCCGGGAATTTTCCGAGAATTTTCCGAGAATTTTCCGAGAATTTTCCGAGAATTATCCGAGAATTTCCGAGAATTTTCTGAGATTTTTCCGAGAATTTTCCGAGAATTTTCCGAGAATTTTCCGAGAATTTTCTGAGAATTTTCCGAGAATTTTCCGAGAATTTTCCGAGAATTTTCCGTCAATTTTCCGAGAATTTTCCGAGAATTTTCCGAAAATTTTCCGAGAATTTTCTGAGAATTTTCCGAGAATTTTCCGAAAATTTTCCGAGAATTTTCCGACAATTTTCCGAGAATTTTCCGAGAATTTTCCAAGAATTTTCCGAGAATTTTCCGAGAATTTCTCGAGAATTTTCGGGGAATTTTCCGAGAATTTTCCGAGAATTTTCCGAGAATTTTCCAAGAATTTACCGAGAATTTTCTGAGAATTTTCCGAGAATTTTCCGAGAATTTTTCGAGAATTTTCGGGGAATTTTCCGAGAATTTTCCGAGAATTTTCCGAGAATTTTCTGAGAATTTTCCGAGAATTTTCCGAGAATTTTCCAAGAATTTTCCGAGAATCTTCTGAGAATTTTCCGAGAATTTTCCGAGAATTTTCCGAGAATTTTCCGAGAAGTTTCCGAGAATTTTCCGAGAATTTTCCGAGAATTTTCCGAGAATTTTCGGAGAATTTTCCGAGAATTTTCCGAGAATTTTCTGAGAATTTTCCGAGAATTTTCCGAGAATTTTCTGAGAATTTTCCGAGAATTATCGGAGAATTTCCGAGAATTTTCTGAGATTTTTCCGAGAATTTTCCGAGAATTTTCCGAGAATTTTCTGAGAATTTTCCGAGAATTTTCCGAGAATTTTCTGAGAATTTTCCGAGAATTTTCCGAGAATTTTCCGAGAATTTTCCGAGAATTATCCGAGAATTTTCCGAGAATTTTCCAAGAATTTTCCGAGAATTTTCCGAGAATTTTCCGAGAATTTTCCGGGAATTTTCCGAGAATTTTCCGAGAATTTTTCGAGAATTTTCCGAGAATTTTCCGAGAATTTTTCGAGAATTTTCCGAGAATTTTCCGAGAATTTTCCGGGAATTTTGCGAGAATTTTCCGAGAATTTTCCGAGAATTTTCGGAGAATTTTCCGTCAATTTTCCGAGAATTTTCCGAGAATTTTCTGAGAATTTTCCGAGAATTTTCCGAGAATTTTCCGAGAATTTTCCAAGAATTTTCCGAGAATTTTCCGAGAATTTTCCGAGAATTTTCCCTCAATTTTCCGAGAATTTTCCGAGAATTTTCCGAGAATTTTCCGAGAATTTTCCGAGAATTTTCCGAGAATTTTCTGAGAATTTTCCGAGAATTTTCCGAGAATTTTCTGAGAATTTTCCGAGAATTATCCGAGAATTTCCGAGAATTTTCTGAGATTTTTCCGAGAATTTTCCGAGAATTTTCTGAGAATTTTCCGAGAATTTTCCGAGAATTTTCTGAGAATTTTCCGAGAATTTTCCGAGAATTTTCCGAGAATTTTCCGAGAATTTTCCGAGAATTTTCCGAGAATTTTCCAAGAATTTTCCGAGAATTTTCCGAGAATTTTCCGAGAATTTTCCGGGAATTTTCCGAGAATTTTCCGAGAATTTTACGAGAATTTTCCGAGAATTTTCCGAGAATTTTTCGAGAATTTTCCGAGAATTTTCCGAGAATTTTCCGGGAATGTTCCGAGAATTTTCCGAGAATTTTCCGAGAATTTTCCGAGAATTTTCCGTCAATTTTCCGAGAATTTTCCGAGAATTTTCCGAGAAGTTTCCGAGAATTTTCCGAGAATTTTCCGAGAATTTTCCGAGAATTTTCCGAGAATTTTCCGTCAATTTTCCGAGAAATTTCCGAGAATTTTCCGAGAATTTTCCGAGAATTTTCCGAGAATTTTCCGAGAATTTTCTGAGAATTTTCCGAGAATTTTCCAAGAATTTTCCGAGAATTTTCCGAGAATTTTCCGAGAATTTTCCGAGAATTTTCGGAGAATTTTCTGAGAATTTTCCGAGAATTTTCCGAGAATTTTCCGAGAATTTTCCGAATTTTCCGAGAATTTTCCGGGAATTATCCGAGAATTTTCCGAGAATTTTCCGAGAATTTTCCGAGAATTTTCCGAGAATTATCCGAGAATTTCCGAGAATTTTCCGAGAATTTTCCGGGAATTTTCCGAGAATTTTCCGAGAATTTTCCGAGAATTTTCCGAGAATTATCCGAGAATTTCCGAGAATTTTCTGAGATTTTTCCGAGAATTTTCCGAGAATTTTCCGAGAATTTTCCGAGAATTTTCTGAGAATTTTCCGAGAATTTTCCGAGAATTTTCCGAGAATTTTCCGTCAATTTTCCGAGAATTTTCCGAGAATTTTCCGAAAATTTTCCGAGAATTTTCTGAGAATTTTCCGAGAATTTTCCGAAAATTTTCCGAGAATTTTCCGACAATTTTCCGAGAATTTTCCGAGAATTTTCCGAGAATTTTCCGAGAATTTTCCGAGAATTTTCCAAGAATTTTCCGAGAATTTTCCGAGAATTTTCCGAGAATTTTCCGGGAATTTTCCGAGAATTTTCCGAGAATTTTACGAGAATTTTCCGAGAATTTTCCGAGAATTTTTCGAGAATTTTCCGAGAATTTTCCGAGAATTTTCCGGGAATGTTCCGAGAATTTTCCGAGAATTTTCCGAGAATTTTCCGAGAATTTTCCGAGAATTTTCCGTCAATTTTCCGAGAAATTTCCGAGAATTTTCCGAGAATTTTCCGAGAATTTTCCGAGAATTTTCCGAGAATTTTCTGAGAATTTTCCGAGAATTTTCCAAGAATTTTCCGAGAATTTTCCGAGAATTTTCCGAGAATTTTCCGAGAATTTTCGGAGAATTTTCTGAGAATTTTCCGAGAATTTTCCGAGAATTTTCCGAGAATTTTCCGAGAATTTTCCGAGAATTTTCCGGGAATTTTCCGAGAATTTTCCGAGAATTTTCCGAGAATTTTCCGAGAATTTTCCGAGAATTATCCGAGAATTTCCGAGAATTTTCCGAGAATTTTCCGGGAATTTTCCGAGAATTTTCCGAGAATTTTCCGAGAATTTTCCGAGAATTATCCGAGAATTTCCGAGAATTTTCTGAGATTTTTCCGAGAATTTTCCGAGAATTTTCCGAGAATTTCCCGAGAATTTTCTGAGAATTTTCCGAGAATTTTCCGAGAATTTTCCGAGAATTTTCCGTCAATTTTCCGAGAATTTTCCGAGAATTTTCCGAAAATTTTCCGAGAATTTTCTGAGAATTTTCCGAGAATTTTCCGAAAATTTTCCGAGAATTTTCCGACAATTTTCCGAGAATTTTCCGAGAATTTTCCAAGAATTTTCCGAGAATTTTCCGAGAATTTTTCGAGAATTTTCGGGGAATTTTCCGAGAATTTTCCGAGAATTTTCCGAGAATTTTCCAAGAATTTACCGAGAATTTTCTGAGAATTTTCCGAGAATTTTCCGAGAATTTTCCGAGAATTTTCCGAGAATTTTCGGAGAATTTTCCGAGAATTTTCCGAGAATTTTCTGAGAATTTTCCGAGAATTTTCCGAGAATTTTCCGAGAATTTTCCGAGAATTTTCCGAGAATTTTCGGAGAATTTTCCGAGAATTTTCCGAGAATTTTCCGAGAATTTTCCAAGAATTTTCCGAGAATTTTCCAAGAATTTTCCGAGAATTTTCCGAGAATTTTCTGAGAATTTTCCGAGAATTTTCCGAGAATTTTCGGAGAATTTTCCGAGAATTTTCCGAGAATTTTCTGAGAATTTTCCGAGAATTTTCCGAGAATTTTCTGAGAATTTTCCGAGAATTATCCGAGAATTTCCGAGAATTTTCTGAGAAGTTTCCGAGAATTTTCCGAGAATTTTCCGAGAATTTTCCGAGAATTTTCCGGGAATTTTCCGAGAATTTTCCGAGAATTTTCTGAGAATTTTCCGAGAATTTTCCGAGAATTTTCCGAGAATTTTCCGAGAATTTTCCGAGAATTTTCCGAGAATTTTCGGAGAATTTTCCGAGAATTTTCTGAGAATTTTCCGAGAATTTTCCGAGAATTTTCTGAGAATTTTCCGAGAATTATCCGAGAATTTCCGAGAATTTTCTGAGATTTTTCCGAGAATTTTCCGAGAATTTTCCGAGAATTTTCCAAGAATTTTCCGAGAATTTTCCGAGAATTTTCCGAGAATTTTCCGAGAATTTTCCGAGAATTTTCCGAGAATTTTCTGAGAATTTTCTGAGAATTTTCCGAGAATTTTCCGGGAATTTTCCGAGAATTTTCCAAGAACCTTCCGAGAATTTTCCGAGAATTTTCCGAGAATTTTCCGGGAATTTTCCGAGAATTTTCCGAGAATTTTCCGAGAATTTTCCGAGAATTTTCCGAGAATTTTCCGAGAATTTTCCGAGAATTTTCCGTCAATTTTCCGAGAATTTTCCGAGAATTTTCTGAGAATTTTCCGAGAATTTTCGGAGAATTTTCCGAGAATTTTCCGAGAATTTTCCGAGAATTTTCCGAGAATTTTCGGAGAATTTTCTGAGAATTTTCCGAGAATTTTCCGAGAATTTTCCGAGAATTTTCCGAGAATTTTCCGAGAATTTTCCAAGAATTTTCGGAGAATTTTCCGAGAATTTTCCGGGAATTTTCCGAGAATTTTCCGAGAATTTTCCGAGAATTTTCCGAGAATTTTCCGAGAATTTTCCGAGAATTTTCCGGGAATTTTCCGGGAATTTTCCGAGAATTTTCCGAGAATTTTCCGAGAATTTTCCGAGAATTATCCGAGAATTTCCGAGAATTTTCTGAGATTTTTCCGAGAATTTTCCGAGAATTTTCCGAGAATTTTCCGAGAATTTTCTGAGAATTTTCCGAGAATTTTCCGAGAATCTTCCGAGAATTTTCCGTCAATTTTCCGAGAATTTTCCGAGAATTTTCCAAGAATTTTCCGAGAATTTTCCGAGAATTTTCCGAAAATTTTCCGAGAATTATCCGAGAATTTTCCGAGAATTTTCCGAGAATTTTCGAAGAATTTTCCGAGAATTTTCCGAGAATTTTCCGAGAATTTTCGGGGAATTTTCCGAGAATTTTCCGAGAATTTTCCGAGAATTTTCTGAGATTTTTCCGAGAATTTTCCGAGAATTTTCCAAGAATTTTCCGAGAATTTTCTGAGAATTTTCCGACAATTTTCCGAGAATTTTCCGAGAATTTTCCGAGAATTTTCCGAGAATTTTCCGAGAATTTTCCGAGAATTTTCGGAGAATTTTCCGAGAATTTTCTGAGAATTTTCCGAGAATTATCCGAGAATTTCCGAGAATTTTCTGAGATTTTTCCGAGAATTTTCCGAGAATTTTCCGAGAATTTTCTGAGAATTTTCCGAGAATTTTCCGAGAATTTTCTGAGAAGTTTCCGAGAATTTTCCGAGAATTTTCCGAGAATTTTCCGAGAATTTTCCGGGAATTTTCCGAGAATTTTCCGAGAATTTTCTGAGAATTTTCCGAGAATTTTCCGAGAATTTTCCGGGAATTTTCCGAGAATTTTCCGAGAATTTTCCAAGAATTTTCCGAGAATTTTCCGAGAATTTTCCGAGAATTTTCCGAGAATTTTCGGAGAATTTTCTGAGAATTTTCCGAGAATTTTCCGAGAATTTTCCGAGAATTTTCCGAGAATTTTCCGAGAATTTTCCGGGAATTTTCCGAGAATTTTCCGAGAATTTTCCGAGAATTTTCCGAGAATTTTCCGAGAATTATCCGAGAATTTCCGAGAATTTTCCGAGAATTTTCCGGGAATTTTCCGAGAATTTTCCGAGAATTTTCCGAGAATTTTCCGAGAATTATCCGAGAATTTCTGAGAATTTTCTGAGATTTTTCCGAGAATTTTCCGAGAATTTTCCGAGAATTTTCCGAGAATTTTCTGAGAATTTTCCGAGAATTTTCCGAGAATTTTCCGAGAATTTTCCGTCAATTTTCCGAGAATTTTCCGAGAATTTTCCGAAAATTTTCCGAGAATTTTCTGAGAATTTTCCGAGAATTTTCCGAAAATTTTCCGAGAATTTTCCGACAATTTTCCGAGAATTTTCCGAGAATTTTCCGAGAATTTTCCGAGAATTTTCCGAGAATTTTCCAAGAATTTTCCGAGAATTTTCCGAGAATTTTCCGAGAATTTTCCGGGAATTTTCCGAGAATTTTCCGAGAATTTTACGAGAATTTTCCGAGAATTTTCCGAGAATTTTCCGAGAATTTTCCGAGAATTTTCCGAGAATTTTCCGAGAATTTTCCGAGAATTTTCCGAGAATTTTCTGAGAATTTTCCGAGAATTTTCCAAGAATTTTCCGAGAATTTTCCGAGAATTTTCCGAGAATTTTCCGAGAATTTTCGGAGAATTTTCTGAGAATTTTCCGAGAATTTTCCGAGAATTTTCCGAGAATTTTCCGAGAATTTTCCGAGAATTTTCCGGGAATTTTCCGAGAATTTTCCGAGAATTTTCCGAGAATTTTCCGAGAATTTTCCGAGAATTATCCGAGAATTTCCGAGAATTTTCCGAGAATTTTCCGGGAATTTTCCGAGAATTTTCCGAGAATTTTCCGAGAATTTTCCGAGAATTATCCGAGAATTTCCGAGAATTTTCTGAGATTTTTCCGAGAGGTTTCCGAGAATTTTCCGAGAATTTTCCGAGAATTTTCTGAGAATTTTCCGAGAATTTTCCGAGAATTTTCCGAGAATTTTCCGTCAATTTTCCGAGAATTTTCCGAGAATTTTCCGAAAATTTTCCGAGAATTTTCTGAGAATTTTCCGAGAATTTTCCGAAAATTTTCCGAGAATTTTCCGACAATTTTCCGAGAATTTTCCGAGAATTTTCCAAGAATTTTCCGAGAATTTTCCGAGAATTTTTCGAGAACTTTCGGGGAATTTTCCGAGAATTTTCCGAGAATACTCCGAGAATTTTCCAAGAATTTACCGAGAATTTTCTGAGAATTTTCCGAGAATTTTCCGAGAATTTTCCGAGAATTTTCCGAGAATTTTCGGAGAATTTTCCGAGAATTTTCCGAGAATTTTCTGAGAATTTTCCGAGAATTTTCCGAGAATTTTCTGAGAATTTTCCGAGAATTATCCGAGAATTTCCGAGAATTTTCTGAGATTTTTCCGAGAATTTTCCGAGAATTTTCCAAGAATTTTCCGAGAATTTTCCGAGAATTTTCCGAGAATTTTCCGAGAATTTTCCGAGAATTTTCGGAGAATTTTCCGAGAATTTTCCGAGAATTTTCCGAGAATTTTCCGAGAATTTTCCGAGAATTTTCCAAGAATTTTCCGAGAATTTTCCGAGAATTTTCCGAGAATTTTCCGAGAATTTTCCGAGAATTTTCGGAGAATTTTCCGAGAATTTTCCGAGAATTTTCCGAGAATTTTCCGAGAATTTTCCGAGAATTTTCCGGGAATTTTCCGAGAATTATCCGAGAATTTCCGAGAATTTTCTGAGAAGTTTCCGAGAATTTTCCGAGAATTTTCCGAGAATTTTCCGAGAATTTTCCGAGAATTTTCCGAGAATTTTCCGAGAATTTTCGGAGAATTTTCCGAGAATTTTCTGAGAATTTTCCGAGAATTTTCCGAGAATTTTCTGAGAATTTGCCGAGAATTATCCGAGAATTTCCGAGAATTTTCTGAGATTTTTCCGAGAATTTTCCGAGAATTTTCCGAGAATTTTCCAAGAATTTTCCGAGAATTTTCCGAGAATTTTCCGAGAATTTTCCGAGAATTTTCCGAGAATTTTCCGAGAATTTTCTGAGAATTTTCTGAGAATTTTCCGAGAATTTTCCGGGAATTTTCCGAGAATTTTCCAAGAACCTTCCGAGAATTTTCCGAGAATTTTCCGAGAATTTTCCGGGAATTTTCCGAGAATTTTCCGAGAATTTTCCGAGAATTTTCCGAGAATTTTCCGAGAATTTTCCGAGAATTTTCCGAGAATTTTTCGAGAATTTTCCGAGAATTTTCCGAGAATTTTCCGAGAATTTTCCGAGAATTTTCCGAGAATTTTCCGGGAATTTTCCGAGAATTTTCCGAGAATTTTCCGAGAATTTTCCGAGAATTTTCCGAGAATTTTCCGAGAATTTTCCGAGAATTTTCCGAGAATTTTCCGAGAATTTTCCGAGAATTTTCCGGGAATTTTCCGAGAATTTTCCGAGAATTTTCCGAGAATTTTCCGAGAATTATCCGAGAATTTCCGAGAATTTTCTGAGATTTTTCCGAGAATTTTCCGAGAATTTTCCGAGAATTTTCCGAGAATTTTCTGAGAATTTTCCGAGAATTTTCCGAGAATTTTCCGAGAATTTTCCGTCAATTTTCCGAGAATTTTCCGAGAATTTTCCGAAAATTTTCCGAGAATTTTCTGAGAATTTTCCGAGAATTTTCCGAAAATTTTCCGAGAATTTTCCGACAATTTTCCGAGAATTTTCCGAGAATTTTCCAAGAATTTTCCGAGAATTTTCCGAGAATTTTCCGAAAATTTTCCGAGAATTTTCCGAGAATTTTCCGAGAATTTTCCGAGAATTTTCGAAGAATTTTCCGAGAATTTTCCGAGAATTTTCCGAGAATTTTCGGGGAATTTTCCGAGAATTTTCCGAGAATTTTCCGAGAATTTTCTGAGAATTTTCCGAGAATTTTCCGAGAATTTTCCAAGAATTTTCCGAGAATTTTCTGAGAATTTTCCGACAATTTTCCGAGAATTTTCCGAGAATTTTCCGAGAATTTTCGGAGAATTTTCCGAGAATTTTCCGAGAATTTTCGGAGAATTTTCCGAGAATTTTCCGAGAATTTTCTGAGAATTTTCCGAGAATTTTCCGAGAATTTTCTGAGAATTTTCCGAGAATTATCCGAGAATTTCCGAGAATTTTCTGAGATTTTTCCGAGAATTTTCCGAGAATTTTCCGAGAATTTTCTGAGAATTTTCCGAGAATTTTCCGAGAATTTTCTGAGAAGTTTCCGAGAATTTTCCGAGAATTTTCCGAGAATTTTCCGAGAATTTTCCGGGAATTTTCCGAGAATTTTCCGAGAATTTTCTGAGAATTTTCCGAGAATTTTCCGAGAATTTTCCGAGAATTTTCCGAGAATTTTCCGAGAATTTTCCGAGAATTTTCTGAGAATTTTCCGAGAATTTTCCGAGAATTTTCTGAGAATTTTCCGAGAATTTTCCGAGAATTTTCCGAGAATTTTCCGAGAATTTTCCGAGAATTTTCGGAGAATTTTCCGAGAATTTTCCGAGAATTTTCTGAGAATTTTCCGAGAATTTTCCGAGAATTTTCTGAGAATTTTCCGAGAATTTTCCGAGAATTTTCCGAGAATTTTCCGAGAATTTTCCGAGAATTTTCCGAGAATTTTTCGAGAATTTTCCGAGAATTTTCCGTCAATTTTCCGAGAATTTTCCGAGAATTTTCTGAGAATTTTCCGAGAATTTTCGGAGAATTTTCCGAGAATTTTCCGAGAATTTTCCGAGAATTTTCCGAGAATTTTCGGAGAATTTTCTGAGAATTTTCCGAGAATTTTCCGAGAATTTTCCGAGAATTTTCCGAGAATTTTCCGAGAATTTTCCGAGAATTTTCCAAGAATTTTCCGAGAATTTTCCGAGAATTTTCCGAGAATTTTCCGAGAATTTTCCGAGAATTTTCCAAGAATTTTCCGAGAATTTTCCGAGAATTTTCCGAGAATTTTCCGAGAATTTTCCGAGAATTTTCCGAGAATTTTCCGGGAATTTTCCGAGAATTTTCCGAGAATTTTCCGAGAATTTTCCGAGAATTATCCGAGAATTTCCGAGAATTTTCTGAGATTTTTCCGAGAATTTTCCGAGAATTTTCCGAGAATTTTCCGAGAATTTTCTGAGAATTTTCCGAGAATTTTCCGAGAATTTTCCGAGAATTTTCCGTCAATTTTCCGAGAATTTTCCGAGAATATTCCGAAAATTTTCCGAGAATTTTCTGAGAATTTTCCGAGAATTTTCCGAAAATTTTCCGAGAATTTTCCGACAATTTTCCGAGAATTTTCCGAGAATTTTCCAAGAATTTTCCGAGAATTTTCCGAGAATTTTCCGAAAATTTTCCGAGAATTTTCCGAGAATTTTCCGAGAATTTTCCGAGAATTTTCGAAGAATTTTCCGAGAATTTTCCGAGAATTTTCCGAGAATTTTCGGGGAATTTTCCGAGAATTTTCCGAGAATTTTCCGAGAATTTTCTGAGAATTTTCCGAGAATTTTCCGAGAATTTTCCAAGAATTTTCCGAGAATTTTCTGAGAATTTTCCGACAATTTTCCGAGAATTTTCCGAGAATTTTCCGAGAATTTTCCGAGAATTTTCCGAGAATTTTCCGAGAATTTTCGGAGAATTTTCCGAGAATTTTCCGAGAATTTTCTGAGAATTTTCCGAGAATTTTCCGAGAATTTTCTGAGAATTTTCCGAGAATTATCCGAGAATTTCCGAGAATTTTCTGAGATTTTTCCGAGAATTTTCCGAGAATTTTCCGAGAATTTTCTGAGAATTTTCCGAGAATTTTCCGAGAATTTTCTGAGAAGTTTCCGAGAATTTTCCGAGAATTTTCCGACAATTTTCCGAGAATTTTCCGGGAATTTTCCGAGAATTTTCCGAGAATTTTCTGAGAATTTTCCGAGAATTTTCCGAGAATTTTCCGAGAATTTTCCGAGAATTTTCCGAGAATTTTCCGAGAATTTTCGGAGAATTTTCCGAGAATTTTCCGAGAATTTTCTGAGAATTTTCCGAGAATTTTCCGAGAATTTTCTGAGAATTTTCCGAGAATTTTCCGAGAATTTTCCGAGAATTTTCCGAGAATTTTCCGAGAATTTTCGGAGAATTTTCCGAGAATTTTCCGAGAATTTTCTGAGAATTTTCCGAGAATTTTCCGAGAATTTTCTGAGAATTTTCCGAGAATTATCCGAGAATTTCCGAGAATTTTCTGAGAAGTTTCCGAGAATTTTCCGAGAATTTTCCGAGAATTTTCCGAGAATTTTCCGGGAATTTTCCGAGAATTTTCCGAGAATTTTCTGAGAATTTTCCGAGAATTTTCCGAGAATTTTCCGAGAATTTTCCGAGAATTTTCCGAGAATTTTCCGAGAATTTTCGGAGAATTTTCCGAGAATTTTCTGAGAATTTTCCGAGAATTTTCCGAGAATTTTCTGAGAATTTTCCGAGAATTATCCGAGAATTTCCGAGGATTTTTTGAGATTTTTCCGAGAATTTTCCGAGAATTTTCCGAGAATTTTCCGAGAATTTTCCGAGAATTTTCCGAGAATTTTCCGGGAATTTTCCGAGAATTTTCCGAGAATTTTCTGAGAATTTTCCGAGAATTTTCCGAGAATTTTCCGAGAATTTTCCGAGAATTTTCCGAGAATTTTCCGAGAATTTTCGGAGAATTTTCCGAGAATTTTCCGAGAATTTTCTGAGAATTTTCCGAGAATTTTCCGAGAATTTTCTGAGAATTTTCCGAGAATTTTCCGAGAATTTTCCGAGAATTTTCGGAGAATTTTCCGAGAATTTTCGGAGAATTTTCCGAGAATTTTCCGAGAATTTTCTGAGAATTTTCCGAGAATTTTCCGAGAATTTTCTGAGAATTTTCCGAGAATTATCCGAGAATTTCCGAGAATTTTCTGAGAAGTTTCCGAGAATTTTCCGAGAATTTTCCGAGAATTTTCCGAGAATTTTCCGGGAATTTTCCGAGAATTTTCCGAGAATTTTCTGAGAATTTTCCGAGAGGTTTCCGAGAATTTTCCGAGAATTTTCCGAGAATTTTCCGAGAATTTTCCGAGAATTTTCGGAGAATTTTCCGAGAATTTTCTGAGAATTTTCCGAGAATTTTCCGAGAATTTTCTGAGAATTTTCCGAGAATTATCCGAGAATTTCCGAGAATTTTCTGAGATTTTTCCGAGAATTTTCCGAGAATTTTCCGAGAATTTTCCAAGAATTTTCCGAGAATTTTCCGAGAATTTTCCGAGAATTTTCCGAGAATTTTCCGAGAATTTTCCGAGAATTTTCTGAGAATTTTCTGAGAATTTTCCGAGAATTTTCCGGGAATTTTCCGAGAATTTTCCAAGAACCTTCCGAGAATTTTCCGAGAATTTTCCGAGAATTTTCCGGGAATTTTCCGAGAATTTTCCGAGAATTTTCCGAGAATTTTCCGAGAATTTTCCGAGAATTTTCCGAGAATTTTCCGAGAATTTTTCGAGAATTTTCCGAGAATTTTCCGTCAATTTTCCGAGAATTTTCCGAGAATTTTCTGAGAATTTTCCGAGAATTTTCGGAGAATTTTCCGAGAATTTTCCGAGAATTTTCCGAGAATTTTCCGAGAATTTTCGGAGAATTTTCTGAGAATTTTCCGAGAATTTTCCGAGAATTTTCCGAGAATTTTCCGAGAATTTTCCGGGAATTTTCCGAGAATTTTCCGAGAATTTTCCGAGAATTTTCCGAGAATTTTCCGAGAATTTTCCGAGAATTTTCCGAGAATTTTCCGAGAATTTTCCGGGAATTTTCCGAGAATTTTCCGAGAATTTTCCGAGAATTTTCCGAGAATTATCCGAGAATTTCCGAGAATTTTCTGAGATTTTTCCGAGAATTTTCCGAGAATTTTCCGAGAATTTTCCGAGAATTTTCTGAGAATTTTCCGAGAATTTTCCGAGAATTTTCCGAGAATTTTCCGTCAATTTTCCGAGAATTTTCCGAGAATTTTCCGAAAATTTTCCGAGAATTTTCTGAGAATTTTCCGAGAATTTTCCGAAAATTTTCCGAGAATTTTCCGACAATTTTCCGAGAATTTTCCGAGAATTTTCCAAGAATTTTCCGAGAATTTTCCGAGAATTTTTCGAGAATTTTCGGGGAATTTTCCGAGAATTTTCCGAGAATTTTCCGAGAATTTTCCAAGAATTTACCGAGAATTTTCTGAGAATTTTCCGAGAATTTTCCGAGAATTTTCCGAGAATTTTCCGAGAATTTTCGGAGAATTTTCCGAGAATTTTCCGAGAATTTTCTGAGAATTTTCCGAGAATTTTCCGAGAATTTTCTGAGAATTTTCCGAGAATTATCCGAGAATTTCCGAGAATTTTCTGAGATTTTTCCGAGAATTTTCCGAGAATTTTCTGAGAATTTTCCGAGAATTTTCCGAGAATTTTCTGAGAATTTTCCGAGAATTTTCCGAGAATTTTCCGAGAATTTTCCGAGAATTTTCCGAGAATTTTCCGAGAATTTTCCAAGAAATTTCCGAGAATTTTCCGAGAATTTTCCGAGAATTTTCCGGGAATTTTCCGAGAATTTTCCGAGAATTTTACGAGAATTTTCCGAGAATTTTTCGAGAATTTTTCGAGAATTTTCCGAGAATTTTCCGAGAATTTTCCGGGAATGTTCCGAGAATTTTCCGAGAATTTTCCGAGAATTTTCCGAGAATTTTCCGTCAATTTTCCGAGAATTTTCCGAGAATTTTCCGAGAAGTTTCCGAGAATTTTCCGAGAATTTTCCGAGAATTTTCCGAGAATTTTCCGAGAATTTTCCGTCAATTTTCCGAGAAATTTCCGAGAATTTTCCGAGAATTTTCCGAGAATTTTCCGAGAATTTTCCGAGAATTTTCTGAGAATTTTCCGAGAATTTTCCAAGAATTTTCCGAGAATTTTCCGAGAATTTTCCGAGAATTTTCCGAGAATTTTCGGAGAATTTTCTGAGAATTTTCCGAGAATTTTCCGAGAATTTTCCGAGAATTTTCCGAGAATTTTCCGAGAATTTTCCGGGAATTTTCCGAGAATTTTCCGAGAATTTTCCGAGAATTTTCCGAGAATTTTCCGAGAATTATCCGAGAATTTCCGAGAATTTTCTGAGATTTTTCCGAGAATTTTCCGAGAATTTTCCGAGAATTTTCCGAGAATTTTCTGAGAATTTTCCGAGAATTTTCCGAGAATTTTCTGTCAATTTTCCGAGAATTTTCCGAGAATTTTCCGCGAATTTTCCGAGAATTTTCCGAGAATTTTCCGAGAATTTTCCGAGAATTTTCCGAGAATTTTCCGAGAATTTTCGGGGAATTTTCCGAGAATTTTCCGAGAATTTTCCGAGAATTTTCTGAGAATTTTCCGAGAATTTTCCGAGAATTTTCCAAGAATTTTCCGAGAATTTTCTGAGAATTTTCCGAGAATTTTCCGAGAATTTTCCGAGAATTTTCCGAGAAGTTTCCGAGAATTTTCCGAGAATTTTCCGAGAATTTTCCGAGAATTTTCGGAGAATTTTCCGAGAATTTTCCGAGAATTTTCCGAGAATTTCCGAGAATTTTCCGAGAATTTTCCGGGAATTTTCCGAGAATTTTCCGAGAATTTTCCGAGAATTTTCCGAGAATTATCCGAGAATTTCCGAGAATTTTCTGAGATTTTTCCGAGAATTTTCCGAGAATTTTCCGAGAATTTTCCGAGAATTTTCTGAGAATTTTCCGAGAATTTTCCGAGAATTTTCCGAGAATTTTCCGTCAATTTTCCGAGAATTTTCCGAGAATTTTCCGAAAATTTTCCGAGAATTTTCTGAGAATTTTCCGAGAATTTTCCGAAAATTTTCCGAGAATTTTCCGACAATTTTCCGAGAATTTTCCGAGAATTTTCCGAGAATTTTTCGAGAATTTTCGGGGAATTTTCCGAGAATTTTCCGAGAATACTCCGAGAATTTTCCAAGAATTTACCGAGAATTTTCTGAGAATTTTCCGAGAATTTTCCGAGAATTTTCCGAGAATTTTCCGAGAATTTTCGGAGAATTTTCCGAGAATTTTCCGAGAATTTTCTGAGAATTTTCCGAGAATTTTCCGAGAATTTTCTGAGAATTTTCCGAGAATTGTCCGAGAATTTCCGAGAATTTTCTGAGATTTTTCCGAGAATTTTCCGAGAATTTTCCAAGAATTTTCCGAGAATTTTCCGAGAATTTTCCGAGAATTTTCCGAGAATTTTCCGAGAATTTTCGGAGAATTTTCCGAGAATTTTCCGAGAATTTTCCGAGAATTTTCCGAGAATTTTCCGAGAATTTTCCAAGAATTTTCCGAGAATTTTCCGAGAATTTTCCGAGAATTTTCCGAGAATTTTCCGAGAATTTTCGGAGAATTTTCCGAGAATTTTCCGAGAATTTTCCGAGAATTTTCCGAGAATTTTCCGAGAATTTTCCGGGAATTTTCCGAGAATTATCCGAGAATTTCCGAGAATTTTCTGAGAAGTTTCCGAGAATTTTCCGAGAATTTTCCGAGAATTTTCCGAGAATTTTCCGAGAATTTTCCGAGAATTTTCCGAGAATTTTCGGAGAATTTTCCGAGAATTTTCTGAGAATTTTCCGAGAATTTTCCGAGAATTTTCTGAGAATTTGCCGAGAATTATCCGAGAATTTCCGAGAATTTTCTGAGATTTTTCCGAGAATTTTCCGAGAATTTTCCGAGAATTTTCCAAGAATTTTCCGAGAATTTTCCGAGAATTTTCCGAGAATTTTCCGAGAATTTTCCGAGAATTTTCCGAGAATTTTCTGAGAATTTTCTGAGTATTTTCCGAGAATTTTCCGGGAATTTTCCGAGAATTTTCCAAGAACCTTCCGAGAATTTTCCGAGAATTTTCCGAGAATTTTCCGGGAATTTTCCGAGAATTTTCCGAGAATTTTCCGAGAATTTTCCGAGAATTTTCCGAGAATTTTCCGAGAATTTTCCGAGAATTTTTCGAGAATTTTCCGAGAATTTTCCGTCAATTTTCCGAGAATTTTCCGAGAATTTTCTGAGAATTTTCCGAGAATTTTCGGAGAATTTTCCGAGAATTTTCCGAGAATTTTCCGAGAATTTTCCGAGAATTTTCGGAGAATTTTCTGAGAATTTTCCGAGAATTTTCCGAGAATTTTCCCAGAATTTTCCGAGAATTTTCCGAGAATTTTCCGAGAATTTTCCAAGAATTTTCCGAGAATTTTCCGAGAATTTTCCGGGAATTTTCCGTGAATTTTCCGAGAATTTTCCGAGAATTTTCCGAGAATTTTCCGAGAATTTTCCGAGAATTTTCCGAGAATTTTCCGAGAATTTTCCGGGAATTTTCCGAGAATTTTCCGAGAATTTTCCGAGAATTTTCCGAGAATTATCCGAGAATTTCCGAGAATTTTCTGAGATTTTTCCGAGAATTTTCCGAGAATTTTCCGAGAATTTTCCGAGAATTTTCTGAGAATTTTCCGAGAATTTTCCGAGAATTTTCCGAGAATTTTCCGTCAATTTTCCGAGAATTTTCCGAGAATTTTCCGAAAATTTTCCGAGAATTTTCTGAGAATTTTCCGAGAATTTTCAGAAAATTTTCCGAGAATTTTCCGACAATTTTCCGAGAATTTTCCGAGAATTTTCCAAGAATTTTCCGAGAATTTTCCGAGAATTTTCCGAAAATTTTCCGAGAATTTTCCGAGAATTTTCCGAGAATTTTCCGAGAATTTTCGAAGAATTTTCCGAGAATTTTCCGAGAATTTTCCGAGAATTTTCGGGGAATTTTCCGAGAATTTTCCGAGAATTTTCCGAGAATTTTCTGAGAATTTTCCGAGAATTTTCCGAGAATTTTCCAAGAATTTTCCGAGAATTTTCTGAGAATTTTCCGACAATTTTCCGAGAATTTTCCGAGAATTTTCCGAGAATTTTCCGAGAATTTTCCGAGAATTTTCCGAGAATTTTCGGAGAATTTTCCGAGAATTTTCCGAGAATTTTCTGAGAATTTTCCGAGAATTTTCCGAGAATTTTCTGAGAATTTTCCGAGAATTATCCGAGAATTTCCGAGAATTTTCTGAGATTTTTCCGAGAATTTTCCGAGAATTTTCCGAGAATTTTCTGAGAATTTTCCGAGAATTTTCCGAGAATTTTCTGAGAAGTTTCCGAGAATTTTCCGAGAATTTTCCGAGAATTTTCCGAGAATTTTCCGGGAATTTTCCGAGAATTTTCCGAGAATTTTCTGAGAATTTTCCGAGAATTTTCCGAGAATTTTCCGAGAATTTTCCGAGAATTTTCCGAGAATTTTCCGAGAATTTTCTGAGAATTTTCCGAGAATTTTCCGAGAATTTTCTGAGAATTTTCCGAGAATTTTCCGAGAATTTTCGGAGAATTTTCCGAGAATTTTCCGAGAATTTTCTGAGAATTTTCCGAGAATTTTCCGAGAATTTTCTGAGAATTTTCCGAGAATTTTCCGAGAATTTTCCGAGAATTTTCCGAGAATTTTCCGAGAATTTTCCGAGAATTTTTCGAGAATTTTCCGAGAATTTTCCGTCAATTTTCCGAGAATTTTCCGAGAATTTTCTGAGAATTTTCCGAGAATTTTCGGAGAATTTTCCGAGAATTTTCCGAGAATTTTCCGAGAATTTTCCGAGAATTTTCGGAGAATTTTCTGAGAATTTTCCGAGAATTTTCCGAGAATTTTCCGAGAATTTTCCGAGAATTTTCCGAGAATTTTCCGAGAATTTTCCACGAATTTTCCGAGAATTTTCCGAGAATTTTCCGAGAATTTTCCGAGAATTTTCCGAGAATTTTCCAAGAATTTTCCGAGAATTTTCCGAGAATTTTCCGAGAATTTTCCGAGAATTTTCCGAGAATTTTCCGAGAATTTTCCGGGAATTTTCCGAGAATTTTCCGAGAATTTTCCGAGAATTTTCCGAGAATTATCCGAGAATTTCCGAGAATTTTCTGAGATTTTTCCGAGAATTTTCCGAGAATTTTCCGAGAATTTTCCGAGAATTTTCTGAGAATTTTCCGAGAATTTTCCGAGAATTTTCCGAGAATTTTCCGTCAATTTTCCGAGAATTTTCCGAGAATTTTCCGAAAATTTTCCGAGAATTTTCTGAGAATTTTCCGAGAATTTTCCGAAAATTTTCCGAGAATTTTCCGACAATTTTCCGAGAATTTTCCGAGAATTTTCCAAGAATTTTCCGAGAATTTTCCGAGAATTTTCCGAAAATTTTCCGAGAATTTTCCGAGAATTTTCCGAGAATTTTCCGAGAATTTTCGAAGAATTTTCCGAGAATTTTCCGAGAATTTTCCGAGAATTTTCGGGGAATTTTCCGAGAATTTTCCGAGAATTTTCCGAGAATTTTCTGAGAATTTTCCGAGAATTTTCCGAGAATTTTCCAAGAATTTTCCGAGAATTTTCTGAGAATTTTCCGACAATTTTCCGAGAATTTTCCGAGAATTTTCCGAGAATTTTCCGAGAATTTTCCGAGAATTTTCCGAGAATTTTCGGAGAATTTTCCGAGAATTTTCCGAGAATTTTCTGAGAATTTTCCGAGAATTTTCCGAGAATTTTCTGAGAATTTTCCGAGAATTATCCGAGAATTTCCGAGAATTTTCTGAGATTTTTCCGAGAATTTTCCGAGAATTTTCCGAGAATTTTCTGAGAATTTTCCGAGAATTTTCCGAGAATTTTCTGAGAAGTTTCCGAGAATTTTCCGAGAATTTTCCGAGAATTTTCCGAGAATTTTCCGGGAATTTTCCGAGAATTTTCGGAGAATTTTCTGAGAATTTTCCGAGAATTTTCCGAGAATTTTCCGAGAATTTTCCGAGAATTTTCCGAGAATTTTCCGAGAATTTTCGGAGAATTTTCCGAGAATTTTCCGAGAATTTTCTGAGAATTTTCCGAGAATTTTCCGAGAATTTTCTGAGAATTTTCCGAGAATTTTCCGAGAATTTTCCGAGAATTTTCCGAGAATTTTCCGAGAATTTTCGGAGAATTTTCCGAGAATTTTCCGAGAATTTTCTGAGAATTTTCCGAGAATTTTCCGAGAATTTTCTGAGAATTTTCCGAGAATTATCCGAGAATTTCCGAGAATTTTCTGAGAAGTTTCCGAGAATTTTCCGAGAATTTTCCGAGAATTTTCCGAGAATTTTCCGGGAATTTTCCGAGAATTTTCCGAGAATTTTCTGAGATTTTTCCGAGAATTTTCCGAGAATTTTCCGAGAATTTTCCGAGAATTTTCCGAGAATTTTCCGAGAATTTTCGGAGAATTTTCCGAGAATCTTCTGAGAATTTTCCGAGAATTTTCCGAGAATTTTCTGAGAATTTTCCGAGAATTATCCGAGAATTTCCGAGGATTTTTTGAGATTTTTCCGAGAATTTTCCGAGAATTTTCCGAGAATTTTCCGAGAATTTTCCGAGAATTTTCCGAGAATTTTCCGGGAATTTTCCGAGAATTTTCCGAGAATTTTCTGAGAATTTTCCGAGAATTTTCCGAGAATTTTCCGAGAATTTTCCGAGAATTTTCCGAGAATTTTCCGAGAATTTTCGGAGAATTTTCCGAGAATTTTCCGAGAATTTTCTGAGAATTTTCCGAGAATTTTCCGAGAATTTTCTGAGAATTTTCCGAGAATTTTCCGAGAATTTTCCGAGAATTTTCGGAGAATTTTCCGAGAATTTTCGGAGAATTTTCCGAGAATTTTCCGAGAATTTTCTGAGAATTTTCCGAGAATTTTCCGAGAATTTTCTGAGAATTTTCCGAGAATTATCCGAGAATTTCCGAGAATTTTCTGAGAAGTTTCCGAGAATTTTCCGAGAATTTTCCGAGAATTTTCCGAGAATTTTCCGGGAATTTTCCGAGAATTTTCCGAGAATTTTCTGAGAATTTTCCGAGAATTTTCCGAGAATTTTCCGAGAATTTTCCGAGAATTTTCCGAGAATTTTCCGAGAATTTTCGGAGAATTTTCCGAGAATTTTCTGAGAATTTTCCGAGAATTTTCCGAGAATTTTCTGAGAATTTTCCGAGAATTATCCGAGAATTTCCGAGAATTTTCTGAGATTTTTCCGAGAATTTTCCGAGGGGTTTTCCGAGAATTTTCCAAGAATTTTCCGAGAATTTTCCGAGAATTTTCCGAGAATTTTCCGAGAATTTTCCGAGAATTTTCCGAGAATTTTCTGAGAATTTTCTGAGAATTTTCCGAGAATTTTCCGGGAATTTTCCGAGAATTTTCCAAGAACCTTCCGAGAATTTTCCGAGAATTTTCCGAGAATTTTCCGGGAATTTTCCGAGAATTTTCCGAGAATTTTCCGAGAATTTTCCGAGAATTTTCCGAGAATTTTCCGAGAATTTTCCGAGGATTTTCCGAGAATTTTTCGAGAATTTTCCGAGAATTTTCCGTCAATTTTCCGAGAATTTTCCGAGAATTTTCTGAGAATTTTCCGAGAATTTTCGGAGAATTTTCCGAGAATTTTCCGAGAATTTTCCGAGAATTTTCCGAGAATTTTCGGAGAATTTTCTGAGAATTTTCCGAGAATTTTCCGAGAATTTTCCGAGAATTTTCCGAGAATTTTCCGGGAATTTTCCGAGAATTTTCCGAGAATTTTCCGAGAATTTTCCGAGAATTTTCCGAGAATTTTCCGAGAATTTTCCGAGAATTTTCCGAGAATTATCCGGGAATTTTCCGAGAATTTTCCGAGAATTTTCCGAGAATTTTCCGAGAATTATCCGAGAATTTCCGAGAATTTTCTGAGATTTTTCCGAGAATTTTCCGAGAATTTTCCGAGAATTTTCCGAGAATTTTCTGAGAATTTTCCGAGAATTTTCCGAGAATTTTCCGAGAATTTTCCGTCAATTTTCCGAGAATTTTCCGAGAATTTTCCGAAAATTTTCCGAGAATTTTCTGAGAATTTTCCGAGAATTTTCCGAAAATTTTCCGAGAATTTTCCGACAATTTTCCGAGAATTTTCCGAGAATTTTCCAAGAATTTTCCGAGAATTTTCCGAGAATTTTTCGAGAATTTTCGGGGAATTTTCCGAGAATTTTCCGAGAATTTTCCGAGAATTTTCCAAGAATTTACCGAGAATTTTCTGAGAATTTTCCGAGAATTTTCCGAGAATTTTCCGAGAATTTTCCGAGAATTTTCGGAGAATTTTCCGAGAATTTTCCGAGAATTTTCTGAGAATTTTCCGAGAATTTTCCGAGAATTTTCTGAGAATTTTCCGAGAATTATCCGAGAATTTCCGAGAATTTTCTGAGATTTTTCCGAGAATTTTCCGAGAATTTTCTGAGAATTTTCCGAGAATTTTCCGAGAATTTTCTGAGAATTTTCCGAGAATTTTCCGAGAATTTTCCGAGAATTTTCCGAGAATTTTCCGAGAATTTTCCGAGAATTTTCCAAGAATTTTCCGAGAATTTTCCGAGAATTTTCCGAGAATTTTCCGGGAATTTTCCGAGAATTTTCCGAGAATTTTACGAGAATTTTCCGAGAATTTTTCGAGAATTTTTCGAGAATTTTCCGAGAATTTTCCGAGAATTTTCCGGGAATGTTCCGAGAATTTTCCGAGAATTTTCCGAGAATTTTCCGAGAATTTTCCGTCAATTTTCCGAGAATTTTCCGAGAATTTTCCGAGAAGTTTCCGAGAATTTTCCGAGAATTTTCCGAGAATTTTCCGAGAATTTTCCGAGAATTTTCCGTCAATTTTCCGAGAAATTTCCGAGAATTTTCCGAGAATTTTCCGAGAATTTTCCGAGAATTTTCCGAGAATTTTCTGAGAATTTTCCGAGAATTTTCCAAGAATTTTCCGAGAATTTTCCGAGAATTTTCCGAGAATTTTCCGAGAATTTTCGGAGAATTTTCTGAGAATTTTCCGAGAATTTTCCGAGAATTTTCCGAGAATTTTCCGAGAATTTTCCGAGAATTTTCCGGGAATTTTCCGAGAATTTTCCGAGAATTTTCCGACAATTTTCCGAGAATTTTCCGAGAATTATCCGAGAATTTCCGAGAATTTTCTGAGATTTTTCCGAGAATTTTCCGAGAATTTTCCGAGAATTTTCCGAGAATTTTCTGAGAATTTTCCGAGAATTTTCCGAGAATTTTCTGTCAATTTTCCGAGAATTTTCCGAGAATTTTCCGCGAATTTTCCGAGAATTTTCCGAGAATTTTCCGAGAATTTTCCGAGAATTTTCCGAGAATTTTCCGAGAATTTTCGGGGAATTTTCCGAGAATTTTCCGAGAATTTTCCGAGAATTTTCTGAGAATTTTCCGAGAATTTTCCGAGAATTTTCCAAGAATTTTCCGAGAATTTTCTGAGAATTTTCCGAGAATTTTCCGAGAATTTTCCGAGAATTTTCCGAGAAGTTTCCGAGAATTTTCCGAGAATTTTCCGAGAATTTTCCGAGAATTTTCGGAGAATTTTCCGAGAATTTTCCGAGAATTTTCTGAGAATTTTCCGAGAATTTTCCGAGAATTTTCTGAGAATTTTCCGAGAATTATCGGAGAATTTCCGAGAATTTTCTGAGATTTGTCCGAGAATTTTCCGAGAATTTTCCGAGAATTTTCTGAGAATTTTCCGAGAATTTTCCGAGAATTTTCTGAGAATTTTCCGAGAATTTTCCGAGAATTTTCCGAGAATTTTCCGAGAATTATCCGAGAATTTTCCGAGAATTTTCCAAGAATTTTCCGAGAATTTTCCGAGAATTTTCCGAGAATTTTCCGGGAATTTTCCGAGAATTTTCCGAGAATTTTTCGAGAATTTTCCGAGAATTTTCCGAGAATTTTTCGAGAATTTTCCGAGAATTTTCCGAGAATTTTCCGGGAATTTTCCGAGAATTTTCCGTGAATTTTCCGAGAATTTTCGGAGAATTTTCCGTCAATTTTCCGAGAATTTTCCGAGAATTTTCTGAGAATTTTCCGAGAATTTTCCGAGAATTTTCCGAGAATTTTCCAAGAATTTTCCGAGAATTTTCCGAGAATTTTCCGAGAATTTTCCCTCAATTTTCCGAGAATTTTCCGAGAATTTTCCGAGAATTTTCCGAGAATTTTCCGAGAATTTTCCGAGAATTTTCTGAGAATTTTCCGAGAATTTTCCGAGAATTTTCTGAGAATTTTCCGAGAATTATCCGAGAATTTCCGAGAATTTTCTGAGATTTTTCCGAGAATTTTCCGAGAATTTTCTGAGAATTTTCCGAGAATTTTCCGAGAATTTTCTGAGAATTTTCCGAGAATTTTCCGAGAATTTTCCGAGAATTTTCCGAGAATTTTCCGAGAATTTTCCGAGAATTTTCCAAGAATTTTCCGAGAATTTTCCGAGAATTTTCCGAGAATTTTCCGGGAATTTTCCGAGAATTTTCCGAGAATTTTACGAGAATTTTCCGAGAATTTTCCGAGAATTTTTCGAGAATTTTCCGAGAATTTTCCGAGAATTTTCCGGGAATGTTCCGAGAATTTCCCGAGAATTTTCCGAGAATTTTCCGAGAATTTTCCGTCAATTTTCCGAGAATTTTCCGAGAATTTTCCGAGAAGTTTCCGAGAATTTTCCGAGAATTTTCCGAGAATTTTCCGAGAATTTTCCGAGAATTTTCCGTCAATTTTCCGAGAAATTTCCGAGAATTTTCCGAGAATTTTCCGAGAATTTTCCGAGAATTTTCCGAGAATTTTCTGAGAATTTTCCGAGAATTTTCCAAGAATTTTCCGAGAATTTTCCGAGAATTTTCCGAGAATTTTCCGAGAATTTTCGGAGAATTTTCCGAGAATTTTCCGAGAATTTTCCGAGAATTTTCCGCGAATTTTCCGAGAATTTTCCGAGAATTTTCCGAGAATTTTCCGAGAATTTTCCGAGAATTTTCCGAGAATTTTCGGGGAATTTTCCGAGAATTTTCCGAGAATTTTCCGAGAATTTTCTGAGAATTTTCCGAGAATTTTCGAGAATTTTCCAAGAATTTTCCGAGAATTTTCTGAGAATTTTCCGAGAATTTTCCGAGAATTTTCCGAGAATTTTCCGAGAAGTTTCCGAGAATTTTCCGAGAATTTTCCGAGAATTTTCCGAGAATTTTCGGAGAATTTTCCGAGAATTTTCCGAGAATTTTCTGAGAATTTTCCGAGAATTTTCCGAGAATTTTCTGAGAATTTTCCGAGAATTATCGGAGAATTTCCGAGAATTTTCTGAGATTTTTCCGAGAATTTTCCGAGAATTTTCCGAGAATTTTCTGAGAATTTTCCGAGAATTTTCCGAGAATTTTCTGAGAATTTTCCGAGAATTTTCCGAGAATTTTCCGAGAATTTTCCGAGAATTATCCGAGAATTTTCCGAGAATTTTCCAAGAATTTTCCGAGAATTTTCCGAGAATTTTCCGAGAATTTTCCGGGAATTTTCCGAGAATTTTCCGAGAATTTTTCGAGAATTTTCCGAGAATTTTCCGAGAATTTTTCGAGAATTTTCCGAGAATTTTCCGAGAATTTTCCGGGAATTTTCCGAGAATTTTCCGAGAATTTTCCGAGAATTTTCGGAGAATTTTCCGTCAATTTTCCGAGAATTTTCCGAGAATTTTCTGAGAATTTTCCGAGAATTTTCCGAGAATTTTCCGAGAATTTTCCAAGAATTTTCCGAGAATTTTCCGAGAATTTTCCGAGAATTTTCCCTCAATTTTCCGAGAATTTTCCGAGAATTTTCCGAGAATTTTCCGAGAATTTTCCGAGAATTTTCCGAGAATTTTCTGAGAATTTTCCGAGAATTTTCCGAGAATTTTCTGAGAATTTTCCGAGAATTATCCGAGAATTTCCGAGAATTTTCTGAGATTTTTCCGAGAATTTTCCGAGAATTTTCTGAGAATTTTCCGAGAATTTTCCGAGAATTTTCTGAGAATTTTCCGAGAATTTTCCGAGAATTTTCCGAGAATTTTCCGAGAATTTTCCGAGAATTTTCCGAGAATTTTCCAAGAATTTTCCGAGAATTTTCCGAGAATTTTCCGAGAATTTTCCGGGAATTTTCCGAGAATTTTCCGAGAATTTTACGAGAATTTTCCGAGAATTTTCCGAGAATTTTTCGAGAATTTTCCGAGAATTTTCCGAGAATTTTCCGGGAATGTTCCGAGAATTTTCCGAGAATTTTCCGAGAATTTTCCGAGAATTTTCCGTCAATTTTCCGAGAATTTTCCGAGAATTTTCCGAGAAGTTTCCGAGAATTTTCCGAGAATTTTCCGAGAATTTTCCGAGAATTTTCCGAGAATTTTCCGTCAATTTTCCGAGAAATTTCCGAGAATTTTCCGAGAATTTTCCGAGAATTTTCCGAGAATTTTCCGAGAATTTTCTGAGAATTTTCCGAGAATTTTCCAAGAATTTTCCGAGAATTTTCCGAGAATTTTCCGAGAATTTTCCGAGAATTTTCGGAGAATTTTCTGAGAATTTTCCGAGAATTTTCCGAGAATTTTCCGAGAATTTTCCGAGAATTTTCCGAGAATTTTCCGGGAATTTTCCGAGAATTTTCCGAGAATTTTCCGAGAATTTTCTGAGAATTTTCCGAGAATTATCCGAGAATTTCCGAGAATTTTCCGAGAATTTTCCGGGAATTTTCCGAGAATTTTCCGAGAATTTTCCGAGAATTTTCCGAGAATTATCCGAGAATTTCCGAGAATTTTCTGAGATTTTTCCGAGAATTTTCCGAGAATTTTCCGAGAATTTTCCGAGAATTTTCTGAGAATTTTCCGAGAATTTTCCGAGAATTTTCCGAGAATTTTCCGTCAATTTTCCGAGAATTTTCCGAGAATTTTCCGAAAATTTTCCGAGAATTTTCTGAGAATTTTCCGAGAATTTTCCGAAAATTTTCCGAGAATTTTCCGACAATTTTCCGAGAATTTTCCGAGAATTTTCCGAGAATTTTCCGAGAATTTTCCGAGAATTTTCCAAGAATTTTCCGAGAATTTTCCGAGAATTTTCCGAGAATTTTCCGGGAATTTTCCGAGAATTTTCCGAGAATTTTACGAGAATTTTCCGAGAATTTTCCGAGAATTTTTCGAGAATTTTCCGAGAATTTTCCGAGAATTTTCCGGGAATGTTCCGAGAATTTTCCGAGAATTTTCCGAGAATTTTCCGAGAATTTTCCGTCAATTTTCCGAGAATTTTCCGAGAATTTTCCGAGAAGTTTCCGAGAATTTTCCGAGAATTTTCCGAGAATTTTCCGAGAATTTTCCGAGAATTTTCCGAGAATTTTCCGAGAATTTTCCGAGAATTTTCCAAGAATTTTCCGAGAATTTTCCGAGAATTTTCCGAGAATTTTCCGGGAATTTTCCGAGAATTTTCCGAGAATTTTACGAGAATTTTCCGAGAATTTTCCGAGAATTTTTCGAGAATTTTCCGAGAATTTTCCGAGAATTTTCCGGGAATGTTCCGAGAATTTTCCGAGAATTTTCCGAGAATTTTCCGAGAATTTTCCGTCAATTTTCCGAGAATTTTCCGAGAATTTTCCGAGAATTTTCCGAGAATTTTCCGAGAATTTTCCGAGAATTTTCTGAGAATTTTCCGAGAATTTTCCAAGAATTTTCCGAGAATTTTCCGAGAATTTTCCGAGAATTTTCCGAGAATTTTCGGAGAATTTTCTGAGAATTTTCCGAGAATTTTCCGAGAATTTTCCGAGAATTTTCCGAGAATTTTCCGAGAATTTTCCGGGAATTTTCCGAGAATTTTCCGAGAATTTTCCGAGAATTTTCCGAGAATTTTCCGAGAATTATCCGAGAATTTCCGAGAATTTTCCGAGAATTTTCCGGGAATTTTCCGAGAATTTGCCGAGAATTTTCCGAGAATTTTCCGAGAATTATCCGAGAATTTCCGAGAATTTTCTGAGATTTTTCCGAGAATTTTCCGAGAATTTTCCGAGAATTTTCCGAGAATTTTCTGAGAATTTTCCGAGAATTTTCCGAGAATTTTCCGAGAATTTTCCGTCAATTTTCCGAGAATTTTCCGAGAATTTTCCGAAAATTTTCCGAGAATTTTCTGAGAATTTTCCGAGAATTTTCCGAAAATTTTCCGAGAATTTTCCGACAATTTTCCGAGAATTTTCCGAGACCTTTCCAAGAATTTTCCGAGAATTTTCCGAGAATTTTTCGAGAATATTTTGGGGGAATTTTCCGAGAATTTTCCGAGAATTTTCCGAGAATTTTCCAAGAATTTACCGAGAATTTTCTGAGAATTTTCCGAGAATTTTCCGAGAATTTTCCGAGAATTTTCCGAGAATTTTCGGAGAATTTTCCGAGAATTTTCCGAGAATTTTCTGAGAATTTTCCGAGAATTTTCCGAGAATTTTCTGAGAATTTTCCGAGAATTATCCGAGAATTTCCGAGAATTTTCTGAGGTTTTTCCGAGAATTTTCCGAGAATTTTCTGAGAATTTTCCGAGAATTTTCCGAGAATTTTCTGAGAATTTTCCGAGAATTTTCCGAGAATTTTCCGAGAATTTTCCGAGAATTTTCCGAGAATTTTCCGAGAATTTTCCAAGAATTTTCCGAGAATTTTCCGAGAATTTTCCGGGAATTTTCCGAGAATTTTCCGAGAATTTTACGAGAATTTTCCGAGAATTTTCCGAGAATTTTTCGAGAATTTTCCGAGAATTTTCCGAGAATTTTCCGGGAATGTTCCGAGAATTTTCCGAGAATTTTCCGAGAATTTTCCGAGAATTTTCCGTCAATTTTCCGAGAATTTTCCGAGAATTTTCCGAGAAGTTTCCGAGAATTTTCCGAGAATTTTCCGAGAATTTTCCGAGAATTTTCCGAGAATTTTCCGTCAATTTTCCGAGAAATTTCCAAGAATTTTCCGAGGATTTTCCGAGAATTTTCCGAGAATTTTCCGAGAATTTTCTGAGAATTTTCCGAGAATTTTCCAAGAATTTTCCGAGAATTTTCCGAGAATTTTCCGAGAATTTTCCGAGAATTTTCGGAGAATTTTCTGAGAATTTTCCGAGAATTTTCCGAGAATTTTCCGAGAATTTTCCGAGAATTTTCCGAGAATTTTCCGGGAATTTTCCGAGAATTTTCCGAGAATTTTCCGAGAATTTTCCGAGAATTTTCCGAGAATTATCCGAGAATTTCCGAGAATTTTCTGAGATTTTTCCGAGAATTTTCCGAGAATTTTCCGAGAATTTTCCGAGAATTTTCTGAGAATTTTCCGAGAATTTTCCGAGAATTTTCCGTCAATTTTCCGAGAATTTTCCGAGAATTTTCCGCGAATTTTCGGAGAATTTTCCGAGAATTTTCCGAGAATTTTCCGAGAATTTTCCGAGAATTTTCCGAGAATTTTCGGGGAATTTTCCGAGAATTTTCCGAGAATTTTCCGAGAATTTTCTGAGAATTTTCCGAGAATTTTCCGAGAATTTTCCAAGAATTTTCCGAGAATTTTCTGAGAATTTTCCGAGAATTTTCCGAGAATTTTCCGAGAATTTTCCGAGAAGTTTCCGAGAATTTTCCGAGAATTTTCCGAGAATTTTCCGAGAATTTTCGGAGAATTTTCCGAGAATTTTCCGAGAATTTTCTGAGAATTTTCCGAGAATTTTCCGAGAATTTTCTGAGAATTTTCCGAGAATTATCGGAGAATTTCCGAGAATTTTCTGAGAATTTTCCGAGAATTTTCCGAGAATTTTCCGAGAATTTTCCGAGAATTTTCCGAGAATTTTCCGTCAATTTTCCGAGAATTTTCCGAGAATTTTCCGAGAATTTTCCGAGAATTTTCCGAGAATTTTCCGAGAATTTTCTGAGAATTTTCCGAGAATTTTCCAAGAATTTTCCGAGAATTTTCCGAGAATTTTCCGAGAATTTTCCGAGAATTTTCCGAGAATTTTCGGAGAATTTTCTGAGAATTTTCCGAGAATTTTCCGAGAATTTTCCGAGAATTTTCCGAGAATTTTCCGAGAATTTTCCGGGAATTTTCCGAGAATTTTCCGAGAATTTTCCGAGAATTTTCCGAGAATTTTCCGAGAATTATCCGAGAATTTCCGAGAATTTTCCGAGAATTTTCCGGGAATTTTCCGAGAATTTGCCGAGAATTTTCCGAGAATTTTCCGAGAATTATCCGAGAATTTCCGAGAATTTTCTGAGATTTTTCCGAGAATTTTCCGAGAATTTTCCGAGAATTTTCCGAGAATTTTCTGAGAATTTTCCGAGAATTTTCCGAGAATTTTCCGAGAATTTTCCGTCAATTTTCCGAGAATTTTCCGAGAATTTTCCGAAAATTTTCCGAGAATTTTCTGAGAATTTTCCGAGAATTTTCCGAAAATTTTCCGAGAATTTTCCGACAATTTTCCGAGAATTTTCCGAGACCTTTCCAAGAATTTTCCGAGAATTTTCCGAGAATTTTTCGAGAATATTTTGGGGGAATTTTCCGAGAATTTTCCGAGAATTTTCCGAGAATTTTCCAAGAATTTACCGAGAATTTTCTGAGAATTTTCCGAGAATTTTCCGAGAATTTTCCGAGAATTTTCCGAGAATTTTCGGAGAATTTTCCGAGAATTTTCCGAGAATTTTCTGAGAATTTTCCGAGAATTTTCCGAGAATTTTCTGAGAATTTTCCGAGAATTATCCGAGAATTTCCGAGAATTTTCTGAGGTTTTTCCGAGAATTTTCCGAGAATTTTCTGAGAATTTTCCGAGAATTTTCCGAGAATTTTCTGAGAATTTTCCGAGAATTTTCCGAGAATTTTCCGAGAATTTTCCGAGAATTTTCCGAGAATTTTCCGAGAATTTTCCAAGAATTTTCCGAGAATTTTCCGAGAATTTTCCGGGAATTTTCCGAGAATTTTCCGAGAATTTTACGAGAATTTTCCGAGAATTTTCCGAGAATTTTTCGAGAATTTTCCGAGAATTTTCCGAGAATTTTCCGGGAATGTTCCGAGAATTTTCCGAGAATTTTCCGAGAATTTTCCGAGAATTTTCCGTCAATTTTCCGAGAATTTTCCGAGAATTTTCCGAGAAGTTTCCGAGAATTTTCCGAGAATTTTCCGAGAATTTTCCGAGAATTTTCCGAGAATTTTCCGTCAATTTTCCGAGAAATTTCCAAGAATTTTCCGAGGATTTTCCGAGAATTTTCCGAGAATTTTCCGAGAATTTTCTGAGAATTTTCCGAGAATTTTCCAAGAATTTTCCGAGAATTTTCCGAGAATTTTCCGAGAATTTTCCGAGAATTTTCGGAGAATTTTCTGAGAATTTTCCGAGAATTTTCCGAGAATTTTCCGAGAATTTTCCGAGAATTTTCCGAGAATTTTCCGGGAATTTTCCGAGAATTTTCCGAGAATTTTCCGAGAATTTTCCGAGAATTTTCCGAGAATTATCCGAGAATTTCCGAGAATTTTCTGAGATTTTTCCGAGAATTTTCCGAGAATTTTCCGAGAATTTTCCGAGAATTTTCTGAGAATTTTCCGAGAATTTTCCGAGAATTTTCCGTCAATTTTCCGAGAATTTTCCGAGAATTTTCCGCGAATTTTCGGAGAATTTTCCGAGAATTTTCCGAGAATTTTCCGAGAATTTTCCGAGAATTTTCCGAGAATTTTCGGGGAATTTTCCGAGAATTTTCCGAGAATTTTCCGAGAATTTTCTGAGAATTTTCCGAGAATTTTCCGAGAATTTTCCAAGAATTTTCCGAGAATTTTCTGAGAATTTTCCGAGAATTTTCCGAGAATTTTCCGAGAATTTTCCGAGAAGTTTCCGAGAATTTTCCGAGAATTTTCCGAGAATTTTCCGAGAATTTTCGGAGAATTTTCCGAGAATTTTCCGAGAATTTTCTGAGAATTTTCCGAGAATTTTCCGAGAATTTTCTGAGAATTTTCCGAGAATTATCGGAGAATTTCCGAGAATTTTCTGAGATTTTTCCGAGAATTTTCCGAGAATTTTCCGGGAATTTTCTGAGAATTTTCCGAGAATTTTCCGAGAATTTTCTGAGAATTTTCCGAGAATTTTCCGAGAATTTTCCGAGAATTTTCCGAGAATTATCCGAGAATTTTCCGAGAATTTTCCAAGAATTTTCCGAGAATTTTCCGAGAATTTTCCGAGAATTTTCCGGGAATTTTCCGAGAATTTTCCGAGAATTTTCCGAGAATTTTCCGAGAATTTTCCGAGAATTTTTCGAGAATTTTCCGAGAATTTTCCGAGAATTTTCCGGGAATTTTCCGAGAATTTTCCGAGAATTTTCCGAGAATTTTCCGAGAATTTTCCGTCAATTTTCCGAGAATTTTCCGAGAATTTTCTGAGAATTTTCCGAGAATTTTCCGAGAATTTTCCGAGAATTTTCCAAGAATTTTCCGAGAATTTTCCGAGAATTTTCCGAGAATTTTCCCTCAATTTTCCGAGAATTTTCCAAGAATTTTCCGAGAATTTTCCGAGAATTTTCCGAGAATTTTCCGAGAATTTTCTGAGAATTTTCCGAGAATTTTCCGAGAATTTTCTGAGAATTTTCCGAGAATTATCCGAGAATTTCCGAGAATTTTCTGAGATTTTTCCGAGAATTTTCCGAGAATTTTCTGAGAATTTTCCGAGAATTTTCCGAGAATTTTCTGAGAATTTCCCGAGAATTTTCCGAGAATTTTCCGAGAATTTTCCGAGAATTTTCCGAGAATTTTCCGAGAATTTTCCAAGAATTTTCCGAGAATTTTCCGAGAATTTTCCGAGAATTTTCCGGGAATTTTCCGAGAATTTTCCGAGAATTTTGTGAGAATTTTCCGAGAATTTTCCGAGAATTTTCCGGGAATGTTCCGAGAATTTTCCGAGAATTTTCCGAGAATTTTCCGAGAATTTTCCGAGAATTTTTCGAGAATTTTCCGAGAATTTTCCGAGAATTTTCCGGGAATGTTCCGAGAATTTTCCGAGAATTTTCCGAGAATTTTCCGAGAATTTTCCGTCAATTTTCCGAGAATTTTCCGAGAATTTTCCGAGAAGTTTCCGAGAATTTTCCGAGAATTTTCCGAGAATTTTCCGAGAATTTTCCGAGAATTTTCCGTCAATTTTCCGAGAAATTTCCGAGAATTTTCCGAGAATTTTCCGAGAATTTTCCGAGAATTTTCCGAGAATTTTCTGAGAATTTTCCGAGAATTTTCCGAGAATTTTCCGAGAATTTTCCGAGAATTTTCGGAGAATTTTCTGAGAATTTTCCGAGAATTTTCCGAGAATTTTCCGAGAATTTTCCGAGAATTTTCCGAGAATTTTCCGGGAATTTTCCGAGAATTTTCCGAGAATTTTCCGAGAATTTTCCGAGAATTTTCCGAGAATTATCCGAGAATTTCCGAGAATTTTCTGAGATTTTTCCGAGAATTTTCCGAGAATTTTCCGAGAATTTTCCGAGAATTTTCTGAGAATTTTCCGAGAATTTTCGGAGAATTTTCCGTCAATTTTCCGAGAATTTTCCGAGAATTTTCCGCGAATTTTCCGAGAATTTTCCGAGAATTTTCCGAGAATTTTCCGAGAATTTTCCGAGAATTTTCCGAGAATTTTCGGGGAATTTTCCGAGAATTTTCCGAGAATTTTCCGAGAATTTTCTGAGAATTTTCCGAGAATTTTCCGAGAATTTTCCAAGAATTTTCCGAGAATTTTCTGAGAATTTTCCGAGAATTTTCCGAGAATTTTCCGAGAATTTTCCGAGAATTTTCCGAGAATTTTCCGAGAATTTTCCGAGAATTTTCGGAGAATTTTCCGAGAATTTTCCGAGAATTTTCTGAGAATTTTTCGAGAATTTTCCGAGAATTTTCTGAGAATTTTCCGAGAATTATCGGAGAATTTCCGAGAATTTTCTGAGATTTTTCCGAGAATTTTCCGAGAATTTTCCGAGAATTTTCGGAGAATTTTCCGAGAATTTTCCGAGAATTTTCCGAGAATTATCCGAGAATTTTCCGAGAATTTTCCAAGAATTTTCCGAGAATTTTCCGAGAATTTTCCGAGAATTTTCCGAGAATTTTCCGGGAATTTTCCGAGAATTTTCCGAGAATTTTCCGAGAATTTTCCGAGAATTTTCCGAGAATTTTTCGAGAATTTTCCGAGAATTTTCCGAGAATTTTCTGGGAATTTTCCGAGAATTTTCCGAGAATTTTCCGAGAATTTTCCGAGAATTTTCCGTCAATTTTCCGAGAATTTTCCGAGAATTTTCTGAGAATTTTCCGAGAATTTTCCGAGAATTTTCCGAGAATTTTCCAAGAATTTTCCGAGAATTTTCCGAGAATTTTCCGAGAATTTTCCCTCAATTTTCCGAGAATTTTCCGAGAATTTTCCGAGAATTTTCCGAGAATTTTCCGAGAATTTTCCGAGAATTTTCTGAGAATTTTCCGAGAATTTTCCGAGAATTTTCCGAGAATTTTCCGAGAATTTTCCGAGAATTTTCGGAGAATTTTCGGAGAATTTTCTGAGAATTTTCCGAGAATTTTCCGAGAATATCCGAGAATTTTCCGAGAATTTTCCAAGAATTTTCCGAGAATTTTCCGAGAATTTTCCGAGAATTTTCCGAGAATTTTCCGGGAATTTTCCGAGAATTTTCCGAGAATTTTCCGAGAATTTTCCGAGAATTTTCCGAGAATTTTCCGAGAATTTTCCGAGAATTTTCCGGGAATTTTCCGAGAATTTTCCGAGAATTTTCCGAGAATTTTCTGAGAATTTTCCGAGAATTTTCCGAGAATTTTCCAAGAATTTTCCGAGAATTTTCTGAGAATTTTCCGAGAATTTTCCGAGAATTTTCCGAGAATTTTCCGAGAATTTTCCGAGAATTTTCCGAGAATTTTCCGAGAATTTTCCGAGAATTTTCTGAGAATTTTCCGAGAATTTTCCGAGAATTTTCCGAGAATTTTCCGAGAATTTTCCGAGAATTTTCCGTGAATTTTCGGAGAATTTTCTGAGAATTTTCCGAGAATTTTCCGAGAATTTTCCGAGAATTTTCCGAGAATTTTCCGAGAATTTTCCGAGAATTTTCCAAGAATTTTCCGAGAATTTTCCGAGACCTTTCCGAGAATTTTCCGGGAATTTTCCGAGAATTTTCCGAGAATTTTCCGAGAATTTTCCGAGAATTTTCCGAGAATTTTCCGAGAATTTTCCGAGAATTTTCCGAGAATTTTCCGGGAATTTTCCGAGAATTTTCCGAGAATTTTCCGAGGATTTTCCGAGAATTATCCGAGAATTTCCGAGAATTTTCTGAGATTTTTCCGAGAATTTTCCGAGAATTTTCCGAGAATTTTCCGAGAATTTTCTGAGAATTTTCCGAGAATTTTCCGAGAATTTTCCGAGAATTTTCCGAGAATTTTCGGAGAATTTTCTGAGAATTTTCCGAGAATTTTCCGAGAATTTTCCGAGAATTTTCCGAGAATTTTCCGAGAATTTTCCGGGAATTTTCCGAGAATTTTCCGAGAATTTTCCGAGAATTTTCCGAGAATTTTCCGAGAATTATCCGAGAATTTCCGAGAATTTTCTGAGATTTTTCCGAGAATTTTCCGAGAATTTTCCGAGAATTTTCCGAGAATTTTCTGAGAATTTTCCGAGAATTTTCGGAGAATTTTCCGTCAATTTTCCGAGAATTTTCCGAGAATTTTCCGCGAATTTTCCGAGAATTTTCCGAGAATTTTCCGAGAATTTTCCGAGAATTTTCCGAGAATTTTCCAGAATTTTTCGGGGAATTTTCCGAGAATTTTCCGAGAATTTTCCGAGAATTTTCTGAGAATTTTCCGAGAATTTTCCGAGAATTTTCCAAGAATTTTCCGAGAATTTTCTGAGAATTTTCCGAGAATTTTCCGAGAATTTTCCGAGAATTTTCCGAGAATTTTCCGAGAATTTTCCGAGAATTTTCCGAGAATTTTCGGAGAATTTTCCGAGAATTTTCCGAGAATTTTCTGAGAATTTTCCGAGAATTTTCCGAGAATTTTCTAAGAATTTTCCGAGAATTATCGGAGAATTTCCGAGAATTTTCTGAGATTTTTCCGAGAATTTTCCGAGAATTTTCCGAGAATTTTCTGAGAATTTTCCGAGAATTTTCCGAGAATTTTCTGAGAATTTTCCGAGAATTTTCCGAGAATTTTCCGAGAATTTTCCGAGAATTATCCGAGAATTTTCCGAGAATTTTCCAAGAATTTTCCGAGAATTTTCCGAGAATTTTCCGAGAATTTTCCGGGAATTTTCCGAGAATTTTCCGAGAATTTTCCGAGAATTTTCCGAGAATTTTCCGAGAATTTTTCGAGAATTTTCCGAGAATTTTCCGAGAATTTTCCGGGAATTTTCCGAGAATTTTCCGAGAATTTTCCGAGAATTTTCCGAGAATTTTCCGTCAATTTTCCGAGAATTTTCCGAGAATTTTCTGAGAATTTTCCGAGAATTTTCCGAGAATTTTCCGAGAATTTTCCAAGAATTTTCCGAGAATTTTCCGAGAATTTTCCGAGAATTTTCCCTCAATTTTCCGAGAATTTTCCGAGAATTTTCCGAGAATTTTCCGAGAATTTTCCGAGAATTTTCCGAGAATTTTCTGAGAATTTTCCGAGAATTTTCCGAGAATTTTCCGAGAATTTTCCGAGAATTTTCCGAGAATTTTCGGAGAATTTTCGGAGAATTTTCTGAGAATTTTCCGAGAATTTTCCGAGAATATCCGAGAATTTTCCGAGAATTTTCCAAGAATTTTCCGAGAATTTTCCGAGAATTTTCCGAGAATTTTCCGAGAATTTTCCGGGAATTTTCCGAGAATTTTCCGAGAATTTTCCGAGAATTTTCCGAGAATTTTCCGAGAATTTTCCGAGAATTTTCCGGGAATTTTCCGAGAATTTTCCGAGAATTTTCCGAGAATTTTCTGAGAATTTTCCGAGAATTTTCCGAGAATTTTCCAAGAATTTTCCGAGAATTTTCTGAGAATTTTCCGAGAATTTTCCGAGAATTTTCCGAGAATTTTCCGAGAATTTTCCGAGAATTTTCCGAGAATTTTCCGAGAATTTTCCGAGAATTTTCCGAGAATTTTCCGAGAATTTTCCGAGAATTTTCTGAGAATTTTCCGAGAATTTTCCAAGAATTTTCCGAGAATTTTCCGAGAATTTTCCGAGAATTTTCCGAGAATTTTCGGAGAATTTTCTGAGAATTTTCCGAGAATTTTCCGAGAATTTTCCGAGAATTTTCCGAGAATTTTCCGAGAATTTTCCGGGAATTTTCCGAGAATTTTCCGAGAATTTTCCGAGAATTTTCCGAGAATTTTCCGAGAATTATCCGAGAATTTCCGAGAATTTTCCGAGAATTTTCCGGGAATTTTCCGAGAATTTGCCGAGAATTTTCCGAGAATTTTCCGAGAATTATCCGAGAATTTCCGAGAATTTTCTGAGATTTTTCCGAGAATTTTCCGAGAATTTTCCGAGAATTTTCCGAGAATTTTCTGAGAATTTTCCGAGAATTTTCCGAGAATTTTCCGAGAATTTTCCGTCAATTTTCCGAGAATTTTCCGAGAATTTTCCGAAAATTTTCCGAGAATTTTCTGAGAATTTTCCGAGAATTTTCCGAAAATTTTCCGAGAATTTTCCGACAATTTTCCGAGAATTTTCCGAGACCTTTCCAAGAATTTTCCGAGAATTTTCCGAGAATTTTTCGAGAATATTTTGGGGGAATTTTCCGAGAATTTTCCGAGAATTTTCCGAGAATTTTCCAAGAATTTACCGAGAATTTTCTGAGAATTTTCCGAGAATTTTCCGAGAATTTTCCGAGAATTTTCCGAGAATTTTCGGAGAATTTTCCGAGAATTTTCCGAGAATTTTCTGAGAATTTTCCGAGAATTTTCCGAGAATTTTCTGAGAATTTTCCGAGAATTATCCGAGAATTTCCGAGAATTTTCTGAGGTTTTTCCGAGAATTTTCCGAGAATTTTCTGAGAATTTTCCGAGAATTTTCCGAGAATTTTCTGAGAATTTTCCGAGAATTTTCCGAGAATTTTCCGAGAATTTTCCGAGAATTTTCCGAGAATTTTCCGAGAATTTTCCAAGAATTTTCCGAGAATTTTCCGAGAATTTTCCGGGAATTTTCCGAGAATTTTCCGAGAATTTTACGAGAATTTTCCGAGAATTTTCCGAGAATTTTTCGAGAATTTTCCGAGAATTTTCCGAGAATTTTCCGGGAATGTTCCGAGAATTTTCCGAGAATTTTCCGAGAATTTTCCGAGAATTTTCCGTCAATTTTCCGAGAATTTTCCGAGAATTTTCCGAGAAGTTTCCGAGAATTTTCCGAGAATTTTCCGAGAATTTTCCGAGAATTTTCCGAGAATTTTCCGTCAATTTTCCGAGAAATTTCCAAGAATTTTCCGAGAATTTTCCGAGAATTTTCCGAGAATTTTCCGAGAATTTTCTGAGAATTTTCCGAGAATTTTCCAAGAATTTTCCGAGAATTTTCCGAGAATTTTCCGAGAATTTTCCGAGAATTTTCGGAGAATTTTCTGAGAATTTTCCGAGAATTTTCCGAGAATTTTCCGAGAATTTTCCGAGAATTTTCCGAGAATTTTCCGGGAATTTTCCGAGAATTTTCCGAGAATTTTCCGAGAATTTTCCGAGAATTTTCCGAGAATTATCCGAGAATTTCCGAGAATTTTCTGAGATTTTTCCGAGAATTTTCCGAGAATTTTCCGAGAATTTTCCGAGAATTTTCTGAGAATTTTCCGAGAATTTTCCGAGAATTTTCCGTCAATTTTCCGAGAATTTTCCGAGAATTTTCCGCGAATTTTCGGAGAATTTTCCGAGAATTTTCCGAGAATTTTCCGAGAATTTTCCGAGAATTTTCCGAGAATTTTCGGGGAATTTTCCGAGAATTTTCCGAGAATTTTCCGAGAATTTTCTGAGAATTTTCCGAGAATTTTCCGAGAATTTTCCAAGAATTTTCCGAGAATTTTCTGAGAATTTTCCGAGAATTTTCCGAGAATTTTCCGAGAATTTTCCGAGAAGTTTCCGAGAATTTTCCGAGAATTTTCCGAGAATTTTCCGAGAATTTTCGGAGAATTTTCCGAGAATTTTCCGAGAATTTTCTGAGAATTTTCCGAGAATTTTCCGAGAATTTTCTGAGAATTTTCCGAGAATTATCGGAGAATTTCCGAGAATTTTCTGAGATTTTTCCGAGAATTTTCCGAGAATTTTCCGGGAATTTTCTGAGAATTTTCCGAGAATTTTCCGAGAATTTTCTGAGAATTTTCCGAGAATTTTCCGAGAATTTTCCGAGAATTTTCCGAGAATTATCCGAGAATTTTCCGAGAATTTTCCAAGAATTTTCCGAGAATTTTCCGAGAATTTTCCGAGAATTTTCCGGGAATTTTCCGAGAATTTTCCGAGAATTTTCCGAGAATTTTCCGAGAATTTTCCGAGAATTTTTCGAGAATTTTCCGAGAATTTTCCGAGAATTTTCCGGGAATTTTCCGAGAATTTTCCGAGAATTTTCCGAGAATTTTCCGAGAATTTTCCGTCAATTTTCCGAGAATTTTCCGAGAATTTTCTGAGAATTTTCCGAGAATTTTCCGAGAATTTTCCGAGAATTTTCCAAGAATTTTCCGAGAATTTTCCGAGAATTTTCCGAGAATTTTCCCTCAATTTTCCGAGAATTTTCCAAGAATTTTCCGAGAATTTTCCGAGAATTTTCCGAGAATTTTCCGAGAATTTTCTGAGAATTTTCCGAGAATTTTCCGAGAATTTTCTGAGAATTTTCCGAGAATTATCCGAGAATTTCCGAGAATTTTCTGAGATTTTTCCGAGAATTTTCCGAGAATTTTCTGAGAATTTTCCGAGAATTTTCCGAGAATTTTCTGAGAATTTCCCGAGAATTTTCCGAGAATTTTCCGAGAATTTTCCGAGAATTTTCCGAGAATTTTCCGAGAATTTTCCAAGAATTTTCCGAGAATTTTCCGAGAATTTTCCGAGAATTTTCCGGGAATTTTCCGAGAATTTTCCGAGAATTTTGTGAGAATTTTCCGAGAATTTTCCGAGAATTTTCCGGGAATGTTCCGAGAATTTTCCGAGAATTTTCCGAGAATTTTCCGAGAATTTTCCGAGAATTTTTCGAGAATTTTCCGAGAATTTTCCGAGAATTTTCCGGGAATGTTCCGAGAATTTTCCGAGAATTTTCCGAGAATTTTCCGAGAATTTTCCGTCAATTTTCCGAGAATTTTCCGAGAATTTTCCGAGAAGTTTCCGAGAATTTTCCGAGAATTTTCCGAGAATTTTCCGAGAATTTTCCGAGAATTTTCCGTCAATTTTCCGAGAAATTTCCGAGAATTTTCCGAGAATTTTCCGAGAATTTTCCGAGAATTTTCCGAGAATTTTCTGAGAATTTTCCGAGAATTTTCCGAGAATTTTCCGAGAATTTTCCGAGAATTTTCGGAGAATTTTCTGAGAATTTTCCGAGAATTTTCCGAGAATTTTCCGAGAATTTTCCGAGAATTTTCCGAGAATTTTCCGGGAATTTTCCGAGAATTTTCCGAGAATTTTCCGAGAATTTTCCGAGAATTTTCCGAGAATTATCCGAGAATTTCCGAGAATTTTCTGAGATTTTTCCGAGAATTTTCCGAGAATTTTCCGAGAATTTTCCGAGAATTTTCTGAGAATTTTCCGAGAATTTTCGGAGAATTTTCCGTCAATTTTCCGAGAATTTTCCGAGAATTTTCCGCGAATTTTCCGAGAATTTTCCGAGAATTTTCCGAGAATTTTCCGAGAATTTTCCGAGAATTTTCCGAGAATTTTCGGGGAATTTTCCGAGAATTTTCCGAGAATTTTCCGAGAATTTTCTGAGAATTTTCCGAGAATTTTCCGAGAATTTTCCAAGAATTTTCCGAGAATTTTCTGAGAATTTTCCGAGAATTTTCCGAGAATTTTCCGAGAATTTTCCGAGAATTTTCCGAGAATTTTCCGAGAATTTTCCGAGAATTTTCGGAGAATTTTCCGAGAATTTTCCGAGAATTTTCTGAGAATTTTTCGAGAATTTTCCGAGAATTTTCTGAGAATTTTCCGAGAATTATCGGAGAATTTCCGAGAATTTTCTGAGATTTTTCCGAGAATTTTCCGAGAATTTTCCGAGAATTTTCTGAGAATTTTCCGAGAATTTTCCGAGAATTTTCTGAGAATTTTCGGAGAATTTTCCGAGAATTTTCCGAGAATTTTCCGAGAATTATCCGAGAATTTTCCGAGAATTTTCCAAGAATTTTCCGAGAATTTTCCGAGAATTTTCCGAGAATTTTCCGGGAATTTTCCGAGAATTTTCCGAGAATTTTCCGAGAATTTTCCGAGAATTTTCCGAGAATTTTTCGAGAATTTTCCGAGAATTTTCCGAGAATTTTCTGGGAATTTTCCGAGAATTTTCCGAGAATTTTCCGAGAATTTTCCGAGAATTTTCCGTCAATTTTCCGAGAATTTTCCGAGAATTTTCTGAGAATTTTCCGAGAATTTTCCGAGAATTTTCCGAGAATTTTCCAAGAATTTTCCGAGAATTTTCCGAGAATTTTCCGAGAATTTTCCCTCAATTTTCCGAGAATTTTCCGAGAATTTTCCGAGAATTTTCCGAGAATTTTCCGAGAATTTTCCGAGAATTTTCTGAGAATTTTCCGAGAATTTTCCGAGAATTTTCCGAGAATTTTCCGAGAATTTTCCGAGAATTTTCGGAGAATTTTCGGAGAATTTTCTGAGAATTTTCCGAGAATTTTCCGAGAATATCCGAGAATTTTCCGAGAATTTTCCAAGAATTTTCCGAGAATTTTCCGAGAATTTTCCGAGAATTTTCCGAGAATTTTCCGGGAATTTTCCGAGAATTTTCCGAGAATTTTCCGAGAATTTTCCGAGAATTTTCCGAGAATTTTCCGAGAATTTTCCGGGAATTTTCCGAGAATTTTCCGAGAATTTTCCGAGAATTTTCTGAGAATTTTCCGAGAATTTTCCGAGAATTTTCCAAGAATTTTCCGAGAATTTTCTGAGAATTTTCCGAGAATTTTCCGAGAATTTTCCGAGAATTTTCCGAGAATTTTCCGAGAATTTTCCGAGAATTTTCCGAGAATTTTCCGAGAATTTTCTGAGAATTTTCCGAGAATTTTCCGAGAATTTTCCGAGAATTTTCCGAGAATTTTCCGAGAATTTTCCGTGAATTTTCGGAGAATTTTCTGAGAATTTTCCGAGAATTTTCCGAGAATTTTCCGAGAATTTTCCGAGAATTTTCCGAGAATTTTCCGAGAATTTTCCAAGAATTTTCCGAGAATTTTCCGAGACCTTTCCGAGAATTTTCCGGGAATTTTCCGAGAATTTTCCGAGAATTTTCCGAGAATTTTCCGAGAATTTTCCGAGAATTTTCCGAGAATTTTCCGAGAATTTTCCGAGAATTTTCCGGGAATTTTCCGAGAATTTTCCGAGAATTTTCCGAGGATTTTCCGAGAATTATCCGAGAATTTCCGAGAATTTTCTGAGATTTTTCCGAGAATTTTCCGAGAATTTTCCGGGAATTTTCCGAGAATTTTCTGAGAATTTTCCGAGAATTTTCCGAGAATTTTCCGAGAATTTTCCGAGAATTTTCGGAGAATTTTCTGAGAATTTTCCGAGAATTTTCCGAGAATTTTCCGAGAATTTTCCGAGAATTTTCCGAGAATTTTCCGGGAATTTTCCGAGAATTTTCCGAGAATTTTCCGAGAATTTTCCGAGAATTTTCCGAGAATTATCCGAGAATTTCCGAGAATTTTCTGAGATTTTTCCGAGAATTTTCCGAGAATTTTCCGAGAATTTTCCGAGAATTTTCTGAGAATTTTCCGAGAATTTTCGGAGAATTTTCCGTCAATTTTCCGAGAATTTTCCGAGAATTTTCCGCGAATTTTCCGAGAATTTTCCGAGAATTTTCCGAGAATTTTCCGAGAATTTTCCGAGAATTTTCCGAGAATTTTCGGGGAATTTTCCGAGAATTTTCCGAGAATTTTCCGAGAATTTTCTGAGAATTTTCCGAGAATTTTCCGAGAATTTTCCAAGAATTTTCCGAGAATTTTCTGAGAATTTTCCGAGAATTTTCCGAGAATTTTCCGAGAATTTTCCGAGAATTTTCCGAGAATTTTCCGAGAATTTTCCGAGAATTTTCGGAGAATTTTCCGAGAATTTTCCGAGAATTTTCTGAGAATTTTCCGAGAATTTTCCGAGAATTTTCTGAGAATTTTCCGAGAATTATCGGAGAATTTCCGAGAATTTTCTGAGATTTTTCCGAGAATTTTCCGAGAATTTTCCGAGAATTTTCTGAGAATTTTCCGAGAATTTTCCGAGAATTTTCTGAGAATTTTCCGAGAATTTTCCGAGAATTTTCCGAGAATTTTCCGAGAATTATCCGAGAATTTTCCGAGAATTTTCCAAGAATTTTCCGAGAATTTTCCGAGAATTTTCCGAGAATTTTCCGGGAATTTTCCGGGAATTTTCCGAGAATTTTCCGAGAATTTTCCGAGAATTTTCCGAGAATTTTCCGAGAATTTTTCGAGAATTTTCCGAGAATTTTCCGAGAATTTTCCGGGAATTTTCCGAGAATTTTCCGAGAATTTTCCGAGAATTTTCCGAGAATTTTCCGTCAATTTTCCGAGAATTTTCCGAGAATTTTCTGAGAATTTTCCGAGAATTTTCCGAGAATTTTCCGAGAATTTTCCAAGAATTTTCCGAGAATTTTCCGAGAATTTTCCGAGAATTTTCCCTCAATTTTCCGAGAATTTTCCGAGAATTTTCCGAGAATTTTCCGAGAATTTTCCGAGAATTTTCCGAGAATTTTCTGAGAATTTTCCGAGAATTTTCCGAGAATTTTCCGAGAATTTTCCGAGAATTTTCCGAGAATTTTCGGAGAATTTTCGGAGAATTTTCTGAGAATTTTCCGAGAATTTTCCGAGAATATCCGAGAATTTTCCGAGAATTTTCCAAGAATTTTCCGAGAATTTTCCGAGAATTTTCCGAGAATTTTCCGAGAATTTTCCGGGAATTTTCCGAGAATTTTCCGAGAATTTTCCGAGAATTTTCCGAGAATTTTCCGAGAATTTTCCGAGAATTTTCCGGGAATTTTCCGAGAATTTTCCGAGAATTTTCCGAGAATTTTCTGAGAATTTTCCGAGAATTTTCCGAGAATTTTCCAAGAATTTTCCGAGAATTTTCTGAGAATTTTCCGAGAATTTTCCGAGAATTTTCCGAGAATTTTCCGAGAATTTTCCGAGAATTTTCCGAGAATTTTCCGAGAATTTTCCGAGAATTTTCCGAGAATTTTCCGAGAATTTTCTGAGAATTTTCCGAGAATTTTCCGAGAATTTTCCGAGAATTTTCCGAGAATTTTCGGAGAATTTTCTGAGAATTTTCCGAGAATTTTCCGAGAATTTTCCGAGAATTTTCCGAGAATTTTCCGAGAATTTTCCGGGAATTTTCCGAGAATTTTCCGAGAATTTTCCGAGAATTTTCCGAGAATTTTCCGAGAATTATCCGAGAATTTCCGAGAATTTTCTGAGATTTTTCCGAGAATTTTCCGAGAATTTTCCGAGAATTTTCCGAGAATTTTCTGAGAATTTTCCGAGAATTTTCGGAGAATTTTCCGTCAATTTTCCGAGAATTTTCCGAGAATTTTCCGCGAATTTTCCGAGAATTTTCCGAGAATTTTCCGAGAATTTTCCGAGAATTTTCCGAGAATTTTCCGAGAATTTTCGGGGAATTTTCCGAGAATTTTCCGAGAATTTTCCGAGAATTTTCCGAGAATTTTCCGAGAATTTTCCGAGAATTTTCCAAGAATTTTCCGAGAATTTTCTGAGAATTTTCCGAGAATTTTCCGAGAATTTTCCGAGAATTTTCCGAGAATTTTCCGAGAATTTTCCGAGAATTTTCCGAGAATTTTCGGAGAATTTTCCGAGAATTTTCCGAGAATTTTCTGAGAATTTTCCGAGAATTTTCCGAGAATTTTCTAAGAATTTTCCGAGAATTATCGGAGAATTTCCGAGAATTTTCTGAGATTTTTCCGAGAATTTTCCGAGAATTTTCCGAGAATTTTCTGAGAATTTTCCGAGAATTTTCCGAGAATTTTCTGAGAATTTTCCGAGAATTTTCCGAGAATTTTCCGAGAATTTTCCGAGAATTATCCGAGAATTTTCCGAGAATTTTCCAAGAATTTTCCGAGAATTTTCCGAGAATTTTCCGAGAATTTTCCGGGAATTTTCCGAGAATTTTCCGAGAATTTTCCGAGAATTTTCCGAGAATTTTCCGAGAATTTTTCGAGAATTTTCCGAGAATTTTCCGAGAATTTTCCGGGAATTTTCCGAGAATTTTCCGAGAATTTTCCGAGAATTTTCCGAGAATTTTCCGTCAATTTTCCGAGAATTTTCCGAGAATTTTCTGAGAATTTTCCGAGAATTTTCCGAGAATTTTCCGAGAATTTTCCAAGAATTTTCCGAGAATTTTCCGAGAATTTTCCGAGAATTTTCCCTCAATTTTCCGAGAATTTTCCGAGAATTTTCCGAGAATTTTCCGAGAATTTTCCGAGAATTTTCCGAGAATTTTCTGAGAATTTTCCGAGAATTTTCCGAGAATTTTCCGAGAATTTTCCGAGAATTTTCCGAGAATTTTCGGAGAATTTTCGGAGAATTTTCTGAGAATTTTCCGAGAATTTTCCGAGAATATCCGAGAATTTTCCGAGAATTTTCCAAGAATTTTCCGAGAATTTTCCGAGAATTTTCCGAGAATTTTCCGAGAATTTTCCGGGAATTTTCCGAGAATTTTCCGAGAATTTTCCGAGAATTTTCCGAGAATTTTCCGAGAATTTTCCGAGAATTTTCCGGGAATTTTCCGAGAATTTTCCGAGAATTTTCCGAGAATTTTCTGAGAATTTTCCGAGAATTTTCCGAGAATTTTCCAAGAATTTTCCGAGAATTTTCTGAGAATTTTCCGAGAATTTTCCGAGAATTTTCCGAGAATTTTCCGAGAATTTTCTGAGAATTTTCCGAGAATTTTCCGAGAATTTTCCAAGAATTTTCCGAGAATTTTCTGAGAATTTTCCGAGAATTTTCCGAGAATTTTCCGAGAATTTTCCGAGAATTTTCCGAGAATTTTCCGAGAATTTTCCGAGAATTTTCGGAGAATTTTCCGAGAATTTTCCGAGAATTTTCTGAGAATTTTCCGAGAATTTTCCGAGAATTTTCTGAGAATTTTCCGAGAATTATCGGAGAATTTCCGAGAATTTTCTGAGATTTTTCCGAGAATTTTCCGAGAATTTTCCGAGAATTTTCTGAGAATTTTCCGAGAATTTTCCGAGAATTTTCTGAGAATTTTCCGAGAATTTTCCGAGAATTTTCCGAGAATTTTCCGAGAATTATCCGAGAATTTTCCGAGAATTTTCCAAGAATTTTCCGAGAATTTTCCGAGAATTTTCCGAGAATTTTCCGGGAATTTTCCGAGAATTTTCCGAGAATTTTCCGAGAATTTTCCGAGAATTTTCCGAGAATTTTTCGAGAATTTTCCGAGAATTTTCCGAGAATTTTCCGGGAATTTTCCGAGAATTTTCCGAGAATTTTCCGAGAATTTTCCGAGAATTTTCCGTCAATTTTCCGAGAATTTTCCGAGAATTTTCTGAGAATTTTCCGAGAATTTTCCGAGAATTTTCCGAGAATTTTCCAAGAATTTTCCGAGAATTTTCCGAGAATTTTCCGAGAATTTTCCCTCAATTTTCCGAGAATTTTCCGAGAATTTTCCGAGAATTTTCCGAGAATTTTCCGAGAATTTTCCGAGAATTTTCTGAGAATTTTCCGAGAATTTTCCGACAATTTTCCGAGAATTTTCCGAGAATTTTCCGAGAATTTTCGGAGAATTTTCGGAGAATTTTCTGAGAATTTTCCGAGAATTTTCCGAGAATATCCGAGAATTTTCCGAGAATTTTCCAAGAATTTTCCGAGAATTTTCCGAGAATTTTCCGAGAATTTTCCGAGAATTTTCCGGGAATTTTCCGAGAATTTTCCGAGAATTTTCCGAGAATTTTCCGAGAATTTTCCGAGAATTTTCCGAGAATTTTCCGGGAATTTTCCGAGAATTTTCCGAGAATTTTCCGAGAATTTTCTGAGAATTTTCCGAGAATTTTCCGAGAATTTTCCAAGAATTTTCCGAGAATTTTCTGAGAATTTTCCGAGAATTTTCCGAGAATTTTCCGAGAATTTTCCGAGAATTTTCCGAGAATTTTCCGAGAATTTTCCGAGAATTTTCCGAGAATTTTCCGAGAATTTTCCGAGAATTTTCTGAGAATTTTCCGAGAATTTTCCGAGAATTTTCCGAGAATTTTCCGAGAATTTTCGGAGAATTTTCTGAGAATTTTCCGAGAATTTTCCGAGAATTTTCCGAGAATTTTCCGAGAATTTTCCGAGAATTTTCCGGGAATTTTCCGAGAATTTTCCGAGAATTTTCCGAGAATTTTCCGAGAATTTTCCGAGAATTATCCGAGAATTTCCGAGAATTTTCTGAGATTTTTCCGAGAATTTTCCGAGAATTTTCCGAGAATTTTCCGAGAATTTTCTGAGAATTTTCCGAGAATTTTCGGAGAATTTTCCGTCAATTTTCCGAGAATTTTCCGAGAATTTTCCGCGAATTTTCCGAGAATTTTCCGAGAATTTTCCGAGAATTTTCCGAGAATTTTCCGAGAATTTTCCGAGAATTTTCGGGGAATTTTCCGAGAATTTTCCGAGAATTTTCCGAGAATTTTCCGAGAATTTTCCGAGAATTTTCCGAGAATTTTCCAAGAATTTTCCGAGAATTTTCTGAGAATTTTCCGAGAATTTTCCGAGAATTTTCCGAGAATTTTCCGAGAATTTTCCGAGAATTTTCCGAGAATTTTCCGAGAATTTTCGGAGAATTTTCCGAGAATTTTCCGAGAATTTTCTGAGAATTTTCCGAGAATTTTCCGAGAATTTTCTAAGAATTTTCCGAGAATTATCGGAGAATTTCCGAGAATTTTCTGAGATTTTTCCGAGAATTTTCCGAGAATTTTCCGAGAATTTTCTGAGAATTTTCCGAGAATTTTCCGAGAATTTTCTGAGAATTTTCCGAGAATTTTCCGAGAATTTTCCGAGAATTTTCCGAGAATTATCCGAGAATTTTCCGAGAATTTTCCAAGAATTTTCCGAGAATTTTCCGAGAATTTTCCGAGAATTTTCCGGGAATTTTCCGAGAATTTTCCGAGAATTTTCCGAGAATTTTCCGAGAATTTTCCGAGAATTTTTCGAGAATTTTCCGAGAATTTTCCGAGAATTTTCCGGGAATTTTCCGAGAATTTTCCGAGAATTTTCCGAGAATTTTCCGAGAATTTTCCGTCAATTTTCCGAGAATTTTCCGAGAATTTTCTGAGAATTTTCCGAGAATTTTCCGAGAATTTTCCGAGAATTTTCCAAGAATTTTCCGAGAATTTTCCGAGAATTTTCCGAGAATTTTCCCTCAATTTTCCGAGAATTTTCCGAGAATTTTCCGAGAATTTTCCGAGAATTTTCCGAGAATTTTCCGAGAATTTTCTGAGAATTTTCCGAGAATTTTCCGAGAATTTTCCGAGAATTTTCCGAGAATTTTCCGAGAATTTTCGGAGAATTTTCGGAGAATTTTCTGAGAATTTTCCGAGAATTTTCCGAGAATATCCGAGAATTTTCCGAGAATTTTCCAAGAATTTTCCGAGAATTTTCCGAGAATTTTCCGAGAATTTTCCGAGAATTTTCCGGGAATTTTCCGAGAATTTTCCGAGAATTTTCCGAGAATTTTCCGAGAATTTTCCGAGAATTTTCCGAGAATTTTCCGGGAATTTTCCGAGAATTTTCCGAGAATTTTCCGAGAATTTTCTGAGAATTTTCCGAGAATTTTCCGAGAATTTTCCAAGAATTTTCCGAGAATTTTCTGAGAATTTTCCGAGAATTTTCCGAGAATTTTCCGAGAATTTTCCGAGAATTTTCCGAGAATTTTCCGAGAATTTTCCGAGAATTTTCCGAGAATTTTCCGAGAATTTTCCGAGAATTTTCCGAGAATTTTCTGAGAATTTTCCGAGAATTTTCCAAGAATTTTCCGAGAATTTTCCGAGAATTTTCCGAGAATTTTCCGAGAATTTTCGGAGAATTTTCTGAGAATTTTCCGAGAATTTTCCGAGAATTTTCCGAGAATTTTCCGAGAATTTTCCGAGAATTTTCCGGGAATTTTCCGAGAATTTTCCGAGAATTTTCCGAGAATTTTCTGAGAATTTTCCGAGAATTATCCGAGAATTTCCGAGAATTTTCCGAGAATTTTCCGGGAATTTTCCGAGAATTTGCCGAGAATTTTCCGAGAATTTTCCGAGAATTATCCGAGAATTTCCGAGAATTTTCTGAGATTTTTCCGAGAATTTTCCGAGAATTTTCCGAGAATTTTCCGAGAATTTTCTGAGAATTTTCCGAGAATTTTCCGAGAATTTTCCGAGAATTTTCCGTCAATTTTCCGAGAATTTTCCGAGAATTTTCCGAAAATTTTCCGAGAATTTTCTGAGAATTTTCCGAGAATTTTCCGAAAATTTTCCGAGAATTTTCCGACAATTTTCCGAGAATTTTCCGAGACCTTTCCAAGAATTTTCCGAGAATTTTCCGAGAATTTTTCGAGAATATTTTGGGGGAATTTTCCGAGAATTTTCCGAGAATTTTCCGAGAATTTTCCAAGAATTTACCGAGAATTTTCTGAGAATTTTCCGAGAATTTTCCGAGAATTTTCCGAGAATTTTCCGAGAATTTTCGGAGAATTTTCCGAGAATTTTCCGAGAATTTTCTGAGAATTTTCCGAGAATTTTCCGAGAATTTTCTGAGAATTTTCCGAGAATTATCCGAGAATTTCCGAGAATTTTCTGAGGTTTTTCCGAGAATTTTCCGAGAATTTTCTGAGAATTTTCCGAGAATTTTCCGAGAATTTTCTGAGAATTTTCCGAGAATTTTCCGAGAATTTTCCGAGAATTTTCCGAGAATTTTCCGAGAATTTTCCGAGAATTTTCCAAGAATTTTCCGAGAATTTTCCGAGAATTTTCCGGGAATTTTCCGAGAATTTTCCGAGAATTTTACGAGAATTTTCCGAGAATTTTCCGAGAATTTTTCGAGAATTTTCCGAGAATTTTCCGAGAATTTTCCGGGAATGTTCCGAGAATTTTCCGAGAATTTTCCGAGAATTTTCCGAGAATTTTCCGTCAATTTTCCGAGAATTTTCCGAGAATTTTCCGAGAAGTTTCCGAGAATTTTCCGAGAATTTTCCGAGAATTTTCCGAGAATTTTCCGAGAATTTTCCGTCAATTTTCCGAGAAATTTCCAAGAATTTTCCGAGGATTTTCCGAGAATTTTCCGAGAATTTTCCGAGAATTTTCTGAGAATTTTCCGAGAATTTTCCAAGAATTTTCCGAGAATTTTCCGAGAATTTTCCGAGAATTTTCCGAGAATTTTCGGAGAATTTTCTGAGAATTTTCCGAGAATTTTCCGAGAATTTTCCGAGAATTTTCCGAGAATTTTCCGAGAATTTTCCGGGAATTTTCCGAGAATTTTCCGAGAATTTTCCGAGAATTTTCCGAGAATTTTCCGAGAATTATCCGAGAATTTCCGAGAATTTTCTGAGATTTTTCCGAGAATTTTCCGAGAATTTTCCGAGAATTTTCCGAGAATTTTCTGAGAATTTTCCGAGAATTTTCCGAGAATTTTCCGTCAATTTTCCGAGAATTTTCCGAGAATTTTCCGCGAATTTTCGGAGAATTTTCCGAGAATTTTCCGAGAATTTTCCGAGAATTTTCCGAGAATTTTCCGAGAATTTTCGGGGAATTTTCCGAGAATTTTCCGAGAATTTTCCGAGAATTTTCTGAGAATTTTCCGAGAATTTTCCGAGAATTTTCCAAGAATTTTCCGAGAATTTTCTGAGAATTTTCCGAGAATTTTCCGAGAATTTTCCGAGAATTTTCCGAGAAGTTTCCGAGAATTTTCCGAGAATTTTCCGAGAATTTTCCGAGAATTTTCGGAGAATTTTCCGAGAATTTTCCGAGAATTTTCTGAGAATTTTCCGAGAATTTTCCGAGAATTTTCTGAGAATTTTCCGAGAATTATCGGAGAATTTCCGAGAATTTTCTGAGATTTTTCCGAGAATTTTCCGAGAATTTTCCGGGAATTTTCTGAGAATTTTCCGAGAATTTTCCGAGAATTTTCTGAGAATTTTCCGAGAATTTTCCGAGAATTTTCCGAGAATTTTCCGAGAATTATCCGAGAATTTTCCGAGAATTTTCCAAGAATTTTCCGAGAATTTTCCGAGAATTTTCCGAGAATTTTCCGGGAATTTTCCGAGAATTTTCCGAGAATTTTCCGAGAATTTTCCGAGAATTTTCCGAGAATTTTTCGAGAATTTTCCGAGAATTTTCCGAGAATTTTCCGGGAATTTTCCGAGAATTTTCCGAGAATTTTCCGAGAATTTTCCGAGAATTTTCCGTCAATTTTCCGAGAATTTTCCGAGAATTTTCTGAGAATTTTCCGAGAATTTTCCGAGAATTTTCCGAGAATTTTCCAAGAATTTTCCGAGAATTTTCCGAGAATTTTCCGAGAATTTTCCCTCAATTTTCCGAGAATTTTCCAAGAATTTTCCGAGAATTTTCCGAGAATTTTCCGAGAATTTTCCGAGAATTTTCTGAGAATTTTCCGAGAATTTTCCGAGAATTTTCTGAGAATTTTCCGAGAATTATCCGAGAATTTCCGAGAATTTTCTGAGATTTTTCCGAGAATTTTCCGAGAATTTTCTGAGAATTTTCCGAGAATTTTCCGAGAATTTTCTGAGAATTTCCCGAGAATTTTCCGAGAATTTTCCGAGAATTTTCCGAGAATTTTCCGAGAATTTTCCGAGAATTTTCCAAGAATTTTCCGAGAATTTTCCGAGAATTTTCCGAGAATTTTCCGGGAATTTTCCGAGAATTTTCCGAGAATTTTGTGAGAATTTTCCGAGAATTTTCCGAGAATTTTCCGGGAATGTTCCGAGAATTTTCCGAGAATTTTCCGAGAATTTTCCGAGAATTTTCCGAGAATTTTTCGAGAATTTTCCGAGAATTTTCCGAGAATTTTCCGGGAATGTTCCGAGAATTTTCCGAGAATTTTCCGAGAATTTTCCGAGAATTTTCCGTCAATTTTCCGAGAATTTTCCGAGAATTTTCCGAGAAGTTTCCGAGAATTTTCCGAGAATTTTCCGAGAATTTTCCGAGAATTTTCCGAGAATTTTCCGTCAATTTTCCGAGAAATTTCCGAGAATTTTCCGAGAATTTTCCGAGAATTTTCCGAGAATTTTCCGAGAATTTTCTGAGAATTTTCCGAGAATTTTCCGAGAATTTTCCGAGAATTTTCCGAGAATTTTCGGAGAATTTTCTGAGAATTTTCCGAGAATTTTCCGAGAATTTTCCGAGAATTTTCCGAGAATTTTCCGAGAATTTTCCGGGAATTTTCCGAGAATTTTCCGAGAATTTTCCGAGAATTTTCCGAGAATTTTCCGAGAATTATCCGAGAATTTCCGAGAATTTTCTGAGATTTTTCCGAGAATTTTCCGAGAATTTTCCGAGAATTTTCCGAGAATTTTCTGAGAATTTTCCGAGAATTTTCGGAGAATTTTCCGTCAATTTTCCGAGAATTTTCCGAGAATTTTCCGCGAATTTTCCGAGAATTTTCCGAGAATTTTCCGAGAATTTTCCGAGAATTTTCCGAGAATTTTCCGAGAATTTTCGGGGAATTTTCCGAGAATTTTCCGAGAATTTTCCGAGAATTTTCTGAGAATTTTCCGAGAATTTCCGAGAATTTTCCAAGAATTTTCCGAGAATTTTCTGAGAATTTTCCGAGAATTTTCCGAGAATTTTCCGAGAATTTTCCGAGAATTTTCCGAGAATTTTCCGAGAATTTTCCGAGAATTTTCGGAGAATTTTCCGAGAATTTTCCGAGAATTTTCTGAGAATTTTTCGAGAATTTTCCGAGAATTTTCTGAGAATTTTCCGAGAATTATCGGAGAATTTCCGAGAATTTTCTGAGATTTTTCCGAGAATTTTCCGAGAATTTTCCGAGAATTTTCTGAGAATTTTCCGAGAATTTTCCGAGAATTTTCTGAGAATTTTCGGAGAATTTTCCGAGAATTTTCCGAGAATTTTCCGAGAATTATCCGAGAATTTTCCGAGAATTTTCCAAGAATTTTCCGAGAATTTTCCGAGAATTTTCCGAGAATTTTCCGGGAATTTTCCGAGAATTTTCCGAGAATTTTCCGAGAATTTTCCGAGAATTTTCCGAGAATTTTTCGAGAATTTTCCGAGAATTTTCCGAGAATTTTCTGGGAATTTTCCGAGAATTTTCCGAGAATTTTCCGAGAATTTTCCGAGAATTTTCCGTCAATTTTCCGAGAATTTTCCGAGAATTTTCTGAGAATTTTCCGAGAATTTTCCGAGAATTTTCCGAGAATTTTCCAAGAATTTTCCGAGAATTTTCCGAGAATTTTCCGAGAATTTTCCCTCAATTTTCCGAGAATTTTCCGAGAATTTTCCGAGAATTTTCCGAGAATTTTCCGAGAATTTTCCGAGAATTTTCTGAGAATTTTCCGAGAATTTTCCGAGAATTTTCCGAGAATTTTCCGAGAATTTTCCGAGAATTTTCGGAGAATTTTCGGAGAATTTTCTGAGAATTTTCCGAGAATTTTCCGAGAATATCCGAGAATTTTCCGAGAATTTTCCAAGAATTTTCCGAGAATTTTCCGAGAATTTTCCGAGAATTTTCCGAGAATTTTCCGGGAATTTTCCGAGAATTTTCCGAGAATTTTCCGAGAATTTTCCGAGAATTTTCCGAGAATTTTCCGAGAATTTTCCGGGAATTTTCCGAGAATTTTCCGAGAATTTTCCGAGAATTTTCTGAGAATTTTCCGAGAATTTTCCGAGAATTTTCCAAGAATTTTCCGAGAATTTTCTGAGAATTTTCCGAGAATTTTCCGAGAATTTTCCGAGAATTTTCCGAGAATTTTCCGAGAATTTTCCGAGAATTTTCCGAGAATTTTCCGAGAATTTTCTGAGAATTTTCCGAGAATTTTCCGAGAATTTTCCGAGAATTTTCCGAGAATTTTCCGAGAATTTTCCGTGAATTTTCGGAGAATTTTCTGAGAATTTTCCGAGAATTTTCCGAGAATTTTCCGAGAATTTTCCGAGAATTTTCCGAGAATTTTCCGAGAATTTTCCAAGAATTTTCCGAGAATTTTCCGAGACCTTTCCGAGAATTTTCCGGGAATTTTCCGAGAATTTTCCGAGAATTTTCCGAGAATTTTCCGAGAATTTTCCGAGAATTTTCCGAGAATTTTCCGAGAATTTTCCGAGAATTTTCCGGGAATTTTCCGAGAATTTTCCGAGAATTTTCCGAGGATTTTCCGAGAATTATCCGAGAATTTCCGAGAATTTTCTGAGATTTTTCCGAGAATTTTCCGAGAATTTTCCGAGAATTTTCCGAGAATTTTCTGAGAATTTTCAGAGAATTTTCCGAGAATTTTCCGAGAATTTTCCGAGAATTTTCGGAGAATTTTCTGAGAATTTTCCGAGAATTTTCCGAGAATTTTCCGAGAATTTTCCGAGAATTTTCCGAGAATTTTCCGGGAATTTTCCGAGAATTTTCCGAGAATTTTCCGAGAATTTTCCGAGAATTTTCCGAGAATTATCCGAGAATTTCCGAGAATTTTCTGAGATTTTTCCGAGAATTTTCCGAGAATTTTCCGAGAATTTTCCGAGAATTTTCTGAGAATTTTCCGAGAATTTTCGGAGAATTTTCCGTCAATTTTCCGAGAATTTTCCGAGAATTTTCCGCGAATTTTCCGAGAATTTTCCGAGAATTTTCCGAGAATTTTCCGAGAATTTTCCGAGAATTTTCGGGGAATTTTCCGAGAATTTTCCGAGAATTTTCCGAGAATTTTCTGAGAATTTTCCGAGAATTTTCCGAGAATTTTCCAAGAATTTTCCGAGAATTTTCTGAGAATTTTCCGAGAATTTTCCGAGAATTTTCCGAGAATTTTCCGAGAATTTTCCGAGAATTTTCCGAGAATTTTCCGAGAATTTTCGGAGAATTTTCCGAGAATTTTCCGAGAATTTTCTGAGAATTTTCCGAGAATTTTCCGAGAATTTTCTGAGAATTTTCCGAGAATTATCGGAGAATTTCCGAGAATTTTCTGAGATTTTTCCGAGAATTTTCCGAGAATTTTCCGAGAATTTTCTGAGAATTTTCCGAGAATTTTCCGAGAATTTTCTGAGAATTTTCCGAGAATTTTCCGAGAATTTTCCGAGAATTTTCCGAGAATTATCCGAGAATTTTCCGAGAATTTTCCAAGAATTTTCCGAGAATTTTCCGAGAATTTTCCGAGAATTTTCCGGGAATTTTCCGAGAATTTTCCGAGAATTTTCCGAGAATTTTCCGAGAATTTTCCGAGAATTTTTCGAGAATTTTCCGAGAATTTTCCGAGAATTTTCCGGGAATTTTCCGAGAATTTTCCGAGAATTTTCCGAGAATTTTCCGAGAATTTTCCGTCAATTTTCCGAGAATTTTCCGAGAATTTTCTGAGAATTTTCCGAGAATTTTCCGAGAATTTTCCGAGAATTTTCCAAGAATTTTCCGAGAATTTTCCGAGAATTTTCCGAGAATTTTCCCTCAATTTTCCGAGAATTTTCCGAGAATTTTCCGAGAATTTTCCGAGAATTTTCCGAGAATTTTCCGAGAATTTTCTGAGAATTTTCCGAGAATTTTCCGAGAATTTTCCGAGAATTTTCCGAGAATTTTCCGAGAATTTTCGGAGAATTTTCGGAGAATTTTCTGAGAATTTTCCGAGAATTTTCCGAGAATATCCGAGAATTTTCCGAGAATTTTCCAAGAATTTTCCGAGAATTTTCCGAGAATTTTCCGAGAATTTTCCGAGAATTTTCCGGGAATTTTCCGAGAATTTTCCGAGAATTTTCCGAGAATTTTCCGAGAATTTTCCGAGAATTTTCCGAGAATTTTCCGGGAATTTTCCGAGAATTTTCCGAGAATTTTCCGAGAATTTTCTGAGAATTTTCCGAGAATTTTCCGAGAATTTTCCAAGAATTTTCCGAGAATTTTCTGAGAATTTTCCGAGAATTTTCCGAGAATTTTCCGAGAATTTTCCGAGAATTTTCCGAGAATTTTCCGAGAATTTTCCGAGAATTTTCCGAGAATTTTCCGAGAATTTTCCGAGAATTTTCCGAGAATTTTCCGAGAATTTTCCGAGAATTTTCCGAGAATTTTCCGAGAATTTTCGGAGAATTTTCTGAGAATTTTCCGAGAATTTTCCGAGAATTTTCCGAGAATTTTCCGAGAATTTTCCGAGAATTTTCCGAGAATTTTCCGAGAATTTTCCAAGAATTTTCCGAGAATTTTCCGAGACCTTTCCGAGAATTTTCCGGGAATTTTCCGAGAATTTTCCGAGAATTTTCCGAGAATTTTCCGAGAATTTTCCGAGAATTTTCCGAGAATTTTCCGAGAATTTTCCGAGAATTTTCCGGGAATTTTCCGAGAATTTTCCGAGAATTTTCCGAGAATTTTCCGAGAATTATCCGAGAATTTCCGAGAATTTTCTGAGATTTTTCCGAGAATTTTCCGAGAATTTTCCGAGAATTTTCCGAGAATTTTCTGAGAATTTTCGGAGAATTTTCCGAGAATTTTCCGTCAATTTTCCGAGAATTTTCCGAGAATTTTCCGAGAATTTTCCGAGAATTTTCCGAGAATTTTCCGAGAATTTTCCGAGAATTTTCCGAGAATTTTCCGAGAATTTTCCGAGAATTTTCTGAGAATTTTCCGAGAATTTTCCGAGAATTTTCTGAGAATTTTCCGAGAATTATCCGAGAATTTCCGAGAATTTTCTGAGATTTTTCCGAGAATTTTCCGAGAATTTTCCGAGAATTTTCTGAGAATTTTCCGAGAATTTTCCGAGAATTTTCTGAGAATTTTCCGAGAATTTTCCGAGAATTTTCCGAGAATTTTCCGAGAATTTTCCGAGAATTTTCCGAGAATTTTCCAAGAATTTTCCGAGAATTTTCCGAGAATTTTCCGAGAATTTTCCGGGAATTTTCCGAGAATTTTCCGAGAATTTTCCGAGAATTTTCCGAGAATTTTCCGAGAATTTTTCGAGAATTTTCCGAGAATTTTCCGAGAATTTTCCGGGAATTTTCCGAGAATTTTCCGAGAATTTTCCGAGAATTTTCCGAGAATTTTCCGTCAATTTTCCGAGAATTTTCCGAGAATTTTCTGAGAATTTTCCGTCAATTTTCCGAGAATTTTCCGAGAATTTTCCGAGAATTTTCCGAGAATTTTCCGAGAATTTTCCGAGAATTTTCCGTCAATTTTCCGAGAATTTTCCGAGAATTTGCGGAGAATTTTCCGAGAATTTTCCGAGAATTTTCCGAGAATTTTCTGAGAATTTTCCGACAATTTTCCGAGAATTTTCCGAGAATTTTCCGAGAATTTTCTGAGAATTTTCCGAGAATTTTCCGAGAATATCCGAGAATTTTCCGAGAATTTTCCGAGAATTTTCCGAGAATTTTCCAAGAATTTTCCGAGAATTTTCCGAGAATTTTCCGAGAATTTTCCGGGAATTTTCCGAGAATTTTCCGAGAATTTTCCGAGAATTTTCCGAGAATTTTCCGAGAATTTTCCGAGAATTTTCCGAGAATTTTCCAGGAATTTTCCGAGAATTTTCCGAGAATTTTCCGAGAATTTTCTGAGAATTTTCCGAGAATTTTCCGAGAATTTTCCAAGAATTTTCCGAGAATTTTCTGAGAATTTTCCGAGAATATTCCGAGAATTTTCCGAGAATTTTCCGAGAATTTTCCGAGAATTTTCCGAGAATTTTCCGAGAATTTTCGGAGAATTTTCCGAGAATTTTCCGAGAATTTTCTGAGAATTTTCCGAGAATTTTCCGAGAATTTTCTGAGAATTTTCCGAGAATTATCCGAGAATTTCCGAGAATTTTCTGAGATTTTTCCGAGAATTTTCCGAGAATTTTCCGAGAATTTTCTGAGAATTTTCCGAGAATTTTCCGAGAATTTTCTGAGAATTTTCCGAGAATTTTCCGGGAATTTTCCGAGAATTTTCCGAGAATTTTCGGAGAATTTTCCGAGAATTTTCCGAGAATTTTCCGAGAATTTTCTGAGAATTTTCCGAGAATTTTCCGAGAATTTTCTGAGAATTTTCCGAGAATTATCCGAGAATTTTCCGAGAATTTTCTGAGAATTTTCCGAGAATTTTCCGAGAATTTTCCGAGAATTTTCCGAGAATTTTCCGAGAATTTTCGGAGAATTTTCTGAGAATTTTCCGAGAATTTTCCGAGAATTTTCCGAGAATTTTCCGAGAATTTTCCGAGAATTTTCCGAGAATTTTCCAAGAATTTTCCGAGAATTTTCCGAGAATTTTCCGAGAATTTTCCGGGAATTTTCCGAGAATTTTCCGAGAATTTTCCGAGAATTTTCCGAGAATTTTCCGAGAATTTTCCGAGAATTTTCTGAGAATTTTCCGAGAATTTTCCGAGAATTTTCTGAGAATTTTCCGAGAATTATCCGAGAATTTCCGAGAATTTTCTGAGATTTTTCCGAGAATTTTCCGAGAATTTTCCGAGAATTTTCTGAGAATTTTCCGAGAATTTTCCGAGAATTTTCTGAGAATTTTGTGAGAATTTTCCGAGAATTTTCCGAGAATTTTCCGAGAATTTTCCGAGAATTTTCCGAGAATTTTCGGAGAATTTTCCGAGAATTTTCCGAGAATTTTCTGAGAAGTTTCCGAGAATTTTCCGAGAATTTTCTGAGAATTTTCCGAGAATTTTCCGAGAATTTTCCGAGAATTTTCCGAGAATTTTCCGAGAATTTTCGGAGAATTTTCCGAGAATTTTCCGAGAATTTTCTGAGAATTTTCCGAGAATTTTCCGAGAATTTTCTGAGAATTTTCCGAGAATTATCCGAGAATTTCCGAGAATTTTCTGAGAAGTTTCCGAGAATTTTCCGAGAATTTTCCGAGAATTTTCCGAGAATTTTCCGGGAATTTTCCGAGAATTTTCCGAGAATTTTCTGAGAATTTTCCGAGAATTTTCCGAGAATTTTCCGAGAATTTTCCGAGAATTTTCCGAGAATTTTCCGAGAATTTTCGGAGAATTTTCCCAGAATTTTCTGAGAATTTTCCGAGTATTTTCCGAGAATTTTCTGAGAATTTTCCGAGAATTATCCGAGAATTTCCGAGGATTTTTTGAGATTTTTCCGAGAATTTTCCGAGAATTTTCCGAGAATTTTCCGAGAATTTTCCGAGAATTTTCCGAGAATTTTCCGGGAAGTTTCCGAGAATTTTCCGAGAATTTTCTGAGAATTTTCCGAGAATTTTCCGAGAATTTTCCGAGAATTTTCCGAGAATTTTCCGAGAATTTTCCGAGAATTTTCGGAGAATTTTCCGAGAATTTTCCGAGAATTTTCTGAGAATTTTCCGAGAATTTTCCGAGAATTTTCTGAGAATTTTCCGAGAATTTTCCGAGAATTTTCCGAGAATTTTCGGAGAATTTTCCGAGAATTTTCGGAGAATTTTCCGAGAATTTTCCGAGAATTTTCTGAGAATTTTCCGAGAATTTTCCGAGAATTTTCTGAGAATTTTCCGAGAATTATCCGAGAATTTCCGAGAATTTTCTGAGAAGTTTCCGAGAATTTTCCGAGAATTTTCCGAGAATTTTCCGAGAATTTTCCGGGAATTTTCCGAGAATTTTCCGAGAATTTTCTGAGAATTTTCCGAGAATTTTCCGAGAATTTTCCGAGAATTTTCCGAGAATTTTCCGAGAATTTTCCGAGAATTTTCGGAGAATTTTCCGAGAATTTTCTGAGAATTTTCCGAGAATTTTCCGAGAATTTTCTGAGAATTTTCCGAGAATTATCCGAGAATTTCCGAGAATTTTCTGAGATTTTTCCGAGAATTTTCCGAGAATTTTCCGAGAATTTTCCAAGAATTTTCCGAGAATTTTCCGAGAATTTTCCGAGAATTTTCCGAGAATTTTCCGAGAATTTTCCGAGAATTTTCTGAGAATTTTCTGAGAATTTTCCGAGAATTTTCCGGGAATTTTCCGAGAATTTTCCAAGAACCTTCCGAGAATTTTTCGAGAATTTTCCGAGAATTTTCCGTCAATTTTCCGAGAATTTTCCGAGAATTTTCTGAGAATTTTCCGAGAATTTTCTGAGAATTTTCCGAGAATTTTCCGAGAATTTTCCGAGAATTTTCCGAGAATTTTCGGAGAATTTTCTGAGAATTTTCCGAGAATTTTCCGAGAATTTTCCGAGAATTTTTCGAGAATTTTCCGGGAATTTTCCGAGAATTTTCCGAGAATTTTCCGAGAATTTTCCGAGAATTTTCCGAGAATTTTCCGAGAATTTTCCGAGAATTTTCCGAGAATTTTCCGGGAATTTTCCGAGAATTTTCCGAGAATTTTCCGAGAATTTTCCGAGAATTATCCGAGAATTTCCGAGAATTTTCTGAGATTTTTCCGAGAATTTTCCGAGAATTTTCCGAGAATTTTCCGAGAATTTTCTGAGAATTTTCCGAGAATTTTCCGAGAATTTTCCGAGAATTTTCCGTCAATTTTCCGAGAATTTTCCGAGAATTTTCCGAAAATTTTCCGAGAATTTTCTGAGAATTTTCCGAGAATTTTCCGAAAATTTTCCGAGAATTTTCCGACAATTTTCCGAGAATTTTCCGAGAATTTTCCAAGAATTTTCCGAGAATTTTCCGAGAATTTTTCGAGAATTTTCGGGGAATTTTCCGAGAATTTTCCGAGAATTTTCCGAGAATTTTCCAAGAATTTACCGAGAATTTTCTGAGAATTTTCCGAGAATTTTCCGAGAATTTTCCGAGAATTTTCCGAGAATTTTCGGAGAATTTTCCGAGAATTTTCCGAGAATTTTCTGAGAATTTTCCGAGAATTTTCCGAGAATTTTCTGAGAATTTTCCGAGAATTATCCGAGAATTTCCGAGAATTTTCTGAGATTTTTCCGAGAATTTTCCGAGAATTTTCTGAGAATTTTCCGAGAATTTTCCGAGAATTTTCTGAGAATTTTCCGAGAATTTTCCGAGAATTTTCCGAGAATTTTCCGAGAATTTTCCGAGAATTTTCCGAGAATTTTCCAAGAATTTTCCGAGAATTTTCCGAGAATTTTCCGAGAATTTTCCGGGAATTTTCCGAGAATTTTCCGAGAATTTTACGAGAATTTTCCGAGAAGTATTCGAGAATTTTTCGAGAATTTTCCGAGAATTTTCCGAGAATTTTCCGGGAATGTTCCGAGAATTTTCCGAGAATTTTCCGAGAATTTTCCGAGAATTTTCCGTCAATTTTCCGAGAATTTTCCGAGAATTTTCCGAGAAGTTTCCGAGAATTTTCCGAGAATTTTCCGAGAATTTTCCGAGAATTTTCCGAGAATTTTCCGTCAATTTTCCGAGAAATTTCCGAGAATTTTCCGAGAATTTTCCGAGAATTTTCCGAGAATTTTCCGAGAATTTTCTGAGAATTTTCCGAGAATTTTCCAAGAATTTTCCGAGAATTTTCCGAGAATTTTCCGAGAATTTTCCGAGAATTTTCGGAGAATTTTCTGAGAATTTTCCGAGAATTTTCCGAGAATTTTCCGAGAATTTTCCGAGAATTTTCCGAGAATTTTCCGGGAATTTTCCGAGAATTTTCCGAGAATTATCCGAGAATTTCCGAGAATTTTCTGAGATTTTTCCGAGAATTTTCCGAGAATTTTCCGAGAATTTTCCGAGAATTTTCTGAGAATTTTCCGAGAATTTTCCGAGAATTTTCGGGGAATTTTCCGAGAATTTTCCGAGAATTTTCCGAGAATTTTCTGAGAATTTTCCGAGAATTTTCCGAGAATTTTCCAAGAATTTTCCGAGAATTTTCTGAGAATTTTCCGAGAATTTTCCGAGAATTTTCTGAGAATTTTCCGAGAATTTTCCGAGAATTTTCCAAGAATTTTCCGAGAATTTTCCGAGAATTTTCCAAGAATTTTCCGAGAATTTTCCGAGAATTTTCCGAGAATTTTCCCTCAATTTTCCGAGAATTTTCCGAGAATTTTCCGAGAATTTTCCGAGAATTTTCCGAGAATTTTCCGAGAATTTTCTGAGAATTTTCCGAGAATTTTCCGAGAATTTTCCGAGAATTTTCCGAGAATTTTCCGAGAATTTTCGGAGAATTTTCGGAGAATTTTCTGAGAATTTTCCGAGAATTTTCCGAGAACATCCGAGAATTTTCCGAGAATTTTCCAAGAATTTTCCGAGAATTTTCCGAGAATTTTCCGAGAATTTTCCGGGAATTTACCGAGAATTTTCCGAGAATTTTCCGAGAATTTTCCGGGAATTTTCCGAGAATTTTCCGAGAATTTTCCGAGAATTTTCCGAGAATTTTCCGAGAATTTTCCGAGAATTTTCCGGGAATTTTCCGAGAATTTTCCGAGAATTTTCCGAGAATTTTCTGAGAATTTTCCGAGAATTTTCCGAGAATTTTCCAAGAATTTTCCGAGAATTTTCTGCGAATTTTCCGAGAATTTTCCGAGAATTTTCCGAGAATTTTCCGAGAATTTTCCGAGAATTTTCCGAGAATTTTCCGAGAATTTTCCGAGAATTTTCTGAGAATTTTCCGAGAATTTTCCGAGAATTTTCCGAGAATTTTCCGAGAATTTTCCGAGAATTTTCCGAGAATTTTCTGAGAATTTTCCGAGAATTTTCGGAGAATTTTCCGAGAATTTTCCGAGAATTTTCCGAGAATTTTCCGAGAATTTTCCAAGAATTTTCCGAGAATTTTCCGAGACCTTTCCGAGAATTTTCCGGGAATTTTCCGAGAATTTTCCGAGAATTTTCCGAGAATTTTCCGAGAATTTTCCGAGAATTTTCCGAGAATTTTCCGAGAATTTTCCGAGAATTTTCCGGGAATTTTCCGAGAATTTTCCGAGAATTTTCCGAGAATTTTCCGAGAATTATCCGAGAATTTCCGAGAATTTTCTGAGATTTTTCCGAGAATTTTCCGAGAATTTTCCGAGAATTTTCCGAGAATTTTCTGAGAATTTTCCGAGAATTTTCCGAGAATTTTCCGTCAATTTTCCGAGAATTTTCCGAGAATTTTCCGAGAATTTTCCGAGAATTTTCCGAGAATTTTCCGAGAATTTTCCGAGAATTTTCCGAGAATTTTCCGAGAATTTTCCGAGAATTTTCTGAGAATTTTCCGAGAATTTTCCGAGAATTTTCTGAGAATTTTCCGAGAATTATCCGAGAATTTCCGAGAATTTTCTGAGATTTTTCCGAGAATTTTCCGAGAATTTTCCGAGAATTTTCTGAGAATTTTCCGAGAATTTTCCGAGAATTTTCTGAGAATTTTCCGAGAATTTTCCGAGAATTTTCCGAGAATTTTCCGAGAATTTTCCGAGAATTTTCCGAGAATTTTCCAAGAATTTTCCGAGAATTTTCCGAGAATTTTCCGAGAATTTTCCGGGAATTTTCCGAGAATTTTCCGAGAATTTTCCGAGAATTTTCCGAGAATTTTCCGAGAATTTTTCGAGAATTTTCCGAGAATTTTCCGAGAATTTTCCGGGAATTTTCCGAGAATTTTCCGAGAATTTTCCGAGAATTTTCCGAGAATTTTCCGTCAATTTTCCGAGAATTTTCCGAGAATTTTCTGAGAATTTTCCGTCAATTTTCCGAGAATTTTCCGAGAATTTTCCGAGAATTTTCCGAGAATTTTCCGAGAATTTTCCGAGAATTTTCCGTCAATTTTCCGAGAATTTTCCGAGAATTTGCGGAGAATTTTCCGAGAATTTTCCGAGAATTTTCCGAGAATTTTCTGAGAATTTTCCGAGAATTTTCCGAGAATTTTCCGAGAATTTTCCGAGAATTTTCCGAGAATTTTCCGAGAATTTTCGGAGAATTTTCGGAGAATTTTCCGAGAATTTTCCGAGAATATCCGAGAATTTTCCGAGAATTTTCCGAGAATTTTCCGAGAATTTTCCAAGAATTTTCCGAGAATTTTCCGAGAATTTTCCGAGAATTTTCCGGGAATTTTCCGAGAATTTTCCGAGAATTTTCCGAGAATTTTCCGAGAATTTTCCGAGAATTTTCCGAGAATTTTCCGAGAATTTTCCAGGAATTTTCCGAGAATTTTCCGAGAATTTTCCGAGAATTTTCTGAGAATTTTCCGAGAATTTTCCGAGAATTTTCCAAGATTTTTCCGAGAATTTTCTGAGAATTTTCCGAGAATTTTCCGAGAATTTTCCGAGAATTTTCCGAGAATTTTCCGAGAATTTTCCGAGAATTTTCCGAGAATTTTCGGAGAATTTTCCGAGAATTTTCCGAGAATTTTCTGAGAATTTTCCGAGAATTTTCCGAGAATTTTCTGAGAATTTTCCGAGAATTATCCGAGAATTTCCGAGAATTTTCTGAGATTTTTCCGAGAATTTTCCGAGAATTTTCCGAGAATTTTCTGAGAATTTTCCGAGAATTTTCCGAGAATTTTCTGAGAATTTTCCGAGAATTTTCCGAGAATTTTCCGAGAATTTTCCGAGAATTTTCCGAGAATTTTCCGAGAATTTTCGAAGAATTTTCCGAGAATTTTCCGAGAATTTTCCGAGAATTTTCCGGGAATTTTCCGAGAATTTTCCGAGAATTTTCCGAGAATTTTCCGAGAATTTTCCGAGAATTTTCCGAGAATTTTCTGAGAATTTTCCGAGAATTTTCCGAGAATTTTCTGAGAATTTTCCGAGAATTATCCGAGAATTTTCCGAGAATTTTCTGAGAATTTTCCGAGAATTTTCCGAGAATTTTCCGAGAATTTTCCGAGAATTTTCCGAGAATTTTCCGAGAATTTTCGGAGAATTTTCTGAGAATTTTCCGAGAATTTTCCGAGAATTTTCCGAGAATTTTCCGAGAATTTTCCGAGAATTTTCCGAGAATTTTCCAAGAATTTTCCGAGAATTTTCCGAGAATTTTCCGAGAATTTTCCGGGAATTTTCCGAGAATTTTCCGAGAATTTTCCGAGAATTTTCCGAGAATTTTCCGAGAATTTTCCGAGAATTTTCTGAGAATTTTCCGAGAATTTTCCGAGAATTTTCTGAGAATTTTCCGAGAATTATCCGAGAATTTCCGAGAATTTTCTGAGATTTTTCCGAGAATTTTCCGAGAATTTTCCGAGAATTTTCTGAGAATTTTCCGAGAATTTTCCGAGAATTTTCTGAGAATTTTCCGAGAATTTTCCGAGAATTTTCCGAGAATTTTCCGAGAATTTTCCGAGAATTTTCCGAGAATTTTCGGAGAATTTTCCGAGAATTTTCCGAGAATTTTCTGAGAAGTTTCCGAGAATTTTCCGAGAATTTTCTGAGAATTTTCCGAGAATTTTCCGAGAATTTTCCGAGAATTTTCCGAGAATTTTCCGAGAATTTTCGGAGAATTTTCCGAGAATTTTCCGAGAATTTTCTGAGAATTTTCCGAGAATTTTCCGAGAATTTTCTGAGAATTTTCCGAGAATTATCCGAGAATTTCCGAGAATTTTCTGAGAAGTTTCCGAGAATTTTCCGAGAATTTTCCGAGAATTTTCCGAGAATTTTCCGGGAATTTTCCGAGAATTTTCCGAGAATTTTCTGAGAATTTTCCGAGAATTTTCCGTCAATTTTCCGAGAAATTTCCGAGAATTTTCCGAGAATTTTCCGAGAATTTTCGGAGAATTTTCCGAGAATTTTCTGAGAATTTTCCGAGAATTTTCCGAGAATTTTCTGAGAATTTTCCGAGAATTATCCGAGAATTTCCGAGAATTTTCTGAGATTTTTCCGAGAATTTTCCGAGAATTTTCCGAGAATTTTCCAAGAATTTTCCGAGAATTTTCCGAGAATTTTCCGAGAATTTTCCGAGAATTTTCCGAGAATTTTCCGAGAATTTTCTGAGAATTTTCTGAGAATTTTCCGAGAATTTTCCGGGAATTTTCCGAGAATTTTCCAAGAACCTTCCGAGAATTTTCCGAGAATTTTCCGAGAATTTTCCGGGAATTTTCCGAGAATTTTCCGAGAATTTTCCGAGAATTTTCCGAGAATTTTCCGAGAATTTTCCGAGAATTTTCCGAGAATTTTTCGAGAATTTTCCGAGAATTTTCCGTCAATTTTCCGAGAATTTTCCGAGAATTTTCTGAGAATTTTCCGAGAATTTTCGGAGAATTTTCCGAGAATTTTCCGAGAATTTTCCGAGAATTTTCCGAGAATTTTCGGAGAATTTTCTGAGAATTTTCCGAGAATTTTCCGAGAATTTTCCGAGAATTTTCCGAGAATTTTCCGGGGATTTTTCCGAGAATTTTCCGAGAATTTTCCGAGAATTTTCCGAGAATTTTCCGAGAATTTTCCGAGAATTTTCCGAGAATTTTCCGAGAATTTTCCGGGAATTTTCCGAGAATTTTCCGAGAATTTTCCGAGAATTTTCCGAGAATTATCCGAGAATTTCCGAGAATTTTCTGAGATTTTTCCGAGAATTTTCCGAGAATTTTCCGAGAATTTTCCGAGAATTTTCTGAGAATTTTCCGAGAATTTTCCGAGAATTTTCCGAGAATTTTCCGTCAATTTTCCGAGAATTTTCCGAGAATTTTCCGAAAATTTTCCGAGAATTTTCTGAGAATTTTCCGAGAATTTTCCGAAAATTTTCCGAGAATTTTCCGACAATTTTCCGAGAATTTTCCGAGAATTTTCCAAGAATTTTCCGAGAATTTTCCGAGAATTTTTCGAGAATTTTCGGGGAATTTTCCGAGAATTTTCCGAGAATTTTCCGAGAATTTTCCAAGAATTTACCGAGAATTTTCTGAGAATTTTCCGAGAATTTTCCGAGAATTTTCCGAGAATTTTCCGAGAATTTTCGGAGAATTTTCCGAGAATTTTCCGAGAATTTTCTGAGAATTTTCCGAGAATTTTCCGAGAATTTTCTGAGAATTTTCCGAGAATTATCCGAGAATTTCCGAGAATTTTCTGAGATTTTTCCGAGAATTTTCCGAGAATTTTCTGAGAATTTTCCGAGAATTTTCCGAGAATTTTCTGAGAATTTTCCGAGAATTTTCCGAGAATTTTCCGAGAATTTTCCGAGAATTTTCCGAGAATTTTCCGAGAATTTTCCAAGAATTTTCCGAGAATTTTCCGAGAATTTTCCGAGAATTTTCCGGGAATTTTCCGAGAATTTTCCGAGAATTTTACGAGAATTTTCCGAGAATTTTTCGAGAATTTTTCGAGAATTTTCCGAGAATTTTCCGAGAATTTTCCGGGAATGTTCCGAGAATTTTCCGAGAATTTTCCGAGAATTTTCCGAGAATTTTCCGTCAATTTTCCGAGAATTTTCCGAGAATTTTCCGAGAAGTTTCCGAGAATTTTCCGAGAATTTTCCGAGAATTTTCCGAGAATTTTCCGAGAATTTTCCGTCAATTTTCCGAGAAATTTCCGAGAATTTTCCGAGAATTTTCCGAGAATTTTCCGAGAATTTTCCGAGAATTTTCTGAGAATTTTCCGAGAATTTTCCAAGAATTTTCCGAGAATTTTCCGAGTATTTTCCGAGAATTTTCCGAGAATTTTCGGAGAATTTTCTGAGAATTTTCCGAGAATTTTCCGAGAATTTTCCGAGAATTTTCCGAGAATTTTCCGAGAATTTTCCGGGAATTTTCCGAGAATTTTCCGAGAATTTTCCGAGAATTTTCCGAGAATTTTCCGAGAATTATCCGAGAATTTCCGAGAATTTTCTGAGATTTTTCCGAGAATTTTCCGAGAATTTTCCGAGAATTTTCCGAGAATTTTCTGAGAATTTTCCGAGAATTTTCCGAGAATTTTCTGTCAATTTTCCGAGAATTTTCCGAGAATTTTCCGCGAATTTTCCGAGAATTTTCCGAGAATTTTCCGAGAATTTTCCGAGAATTTTCCGAGAATTTTCCGAGAATTTTCCGAGAATTTTCGGGGAATTTTCCGAGAATTTTCCGAGAATTTTCCGAGAATTTTCTGAGAATTTTCCGAGAATTTTCCGAGAATTTTCCAAGTATTTTCCGAGAATTTTCTGAGAATTTTCCGAGAATTTTCCGAGAATTTTCCGAGAATTTTCCGAGAAGTTTCCGAGAATTTTCCGAGAATTTTCCGAGAATTTTCCGAGAATTTTCGGAGAATTTTCCGAGAATTTTCCGAGAATTTTCTGAGAATTTTCCGAGAATTTTCCGAGAATTTTCTGAGAATTTTCCGAGAATTATCGGAGAATTTCCGAGAATTTTCTGAGATTTTTCCGAGAATTTTCCGAGAATTTTCCGAGAATTTTCTGAGAATTTTCCGAGAATTTTCCGAGAATTTTCTGAGAATTTTCCGAGAATTTTCCGAGAATTTTCCGAGAATTTTCCGAGAATTATCCGAGAATTTTCCGAGAATTTTCCAAGAATTTTCCGAGAATTTTCCGAGAATTTTCCGAGAATTTTCCGGGAATTTTCCGAGAATTTTCCGAGAATTTTTCGAGAATTTTCCGAGAATTTTCCGAGAATTTTTCGAGAATTTTCCGAGAATTTTCCGAGAATTTTCCGGGAATTTTCCGAGAATTTTCCGAGAATTTTCCGAGAATTTTCGGAGAATTTTCCGTCAATTTTCCGAGAATTTTCCGAGAATTTTCTGAGAATTTTCCGAGAATTTTCCGAGAATTTTCCGAGAATTTTCCAAGAATTTTCCGAGAATTTTCCGAGAATTTTCCGAGAATTTTCCCTCAATTTTCCGAGAATTTTCCGAGAATTTTCCGAGAATTTTCCGAGAATTTTCCGAGAATTTTCCGAGAATTTTCCGAGAATTTTCCGAGAATTTTCCGAGAATTATCCGAGAATTTCCGAGAATTTTCTGAGATTTTTCCGAGAATTTTCCGAGAATTTTCTGAGAATTTTCCGAGAATTTTCCGAGAATTTTCTGAGAATTTTCCGAGAATTTTCCGAGAATTTTCCGAGAATTTTCCGAGAATTTTCCGAGAATTTTCCGAGAATTTTCCAAGAATTTTCCGAGAATTTTCCGAGAATTTTCCGAGAATTTTCCGGGAATTTTCCGAGAATTTTCCGAGAATTTTACGAGAATTTTCCGAGAATTTTCCGAGAATTTTTCGAGAATTTTCCGAGAATTTTCCGAGAATTTTCCGGGAATGTTCCGAGAATTTTCCGAGAATTTTCCGAGAATTTTCCGAGAATTTTCCGTCAATTTTCCGAGAATTTTCCGAGAATTTTCCGAGAAGTTTCCGAGAATTTTCCGAGAATTTTCCGAGAATTTTCCGAGAATTTTCCGAGAATTTTCCGTCAATTTTCCGAGAAATTTCCGAGAATTTTCCGAGAATTTTCCGAGAATTTTCCGAGAATTTTCCGAGAATTTTCTGAGAATTTTCCGAGAATTTTCCAAGAATTTTCCGAGAATTTTCCGAGAATTTTCCGAGAATTTTCCGAGAATTTTCGGAGAATTTTCTGAGAATTTTCCGAGAATTTTCCGAGAATTTTCCGAGAATTTTCCGAGAATTTTCCGAGAATTTTCCGGGAATTTTCCGAGAATTTTCCGAGAATTTTCCGAGAATTTCCGAGAATTTTCCGAGAATTTTCCGGGAATTTTCCGAGAATTTTCCGAGAATTTTCCGAGAATTTTCCGAGAATTATCCGAGAATTTCCGAGAATTTTCTGAGATTTTTCCGAGAATTTTCCGAGAATTTTCCGAGAATTTTCCGAGAATTTTCTGAGAATTTTCCGAGAATTTTCCGAGAATTTTGCGAGAATTTTCCGTCAATTTTCCGAGAATTTTCCGAGAATTTTCCGAAAATTTTCCGAGAATTTTCTGAGAATTTTCCGAGAATTTTCCGAAAATTTTCCGAGAATTTTCCGACAATTTTCCGAGAATTTTCCGAGAATTTTCCGAGAATTTTCCGAGAATTTTCCGAGAATTTTCCAAGAATTTTCCGAGAATTTTCCGAGAATTTTCCGAGAATTTTCCGGGAATTTTCCGAGAATTTTCCGAGAATTTTACGAGAATTTTCCGAGAATTTTCCGAGAATTTTTCGAGAATTTTCCGAGAATTTTCCGAGAATTTTCCGGGAATGTTCCGAGAATTTTCCGAGAATTTTCCGAGAATTTTCCGAGAATTTTCCGTCAATTTTCCGAGAATTTTCCGAGAATTTTCCGAGAAGTTTCCGAGAATTTTCCGAGAATTTTCCGAGAATTTTCCGAGAATTTTCCGAGAATTTTCCGTCAATTTTCCGAGAAATTTCCGAGAATTTTCCGAGAATTTTCCGAGAATTTTCCGAGAATTTTCCGAGAATTTTCTGAGAATTTTCCGAGAATTTTCCAAGAATTTTCCGAGAATTTTCCGAGAATTTTCCGAGAATTTTCCGAGAATTTTCGGAGAATTTTCTGAGAATTTTCCGAGAATTTTCCGAGAATTTTCCGAGAATTTTCCGAGAATTTTCCGAGAATTTTCCGGGAATTTTCCGAGAATTTTCCGAGAATTTTCCGAGAATTTTCCGAGAATTTTCCGAGAATTATCCGAGAATTTCCGAGAATTTTCCGAGAATTTTCCGGGAATTTTCCGAGAATTTGCCGAGAATTTTCCGAGAATTTTCCGAGAATTATCCGAGAATTTCCGAGAATTTTCTGAGATTTTTCCGAGAATTTTCCGAGAATTTTCCGAGAATTTTCCGAGAATTTTCTGAGAATTTTCCGAGAATTTTCCGAGAATTTTCCGAGAATTTTCCGTCAATTTTCCGAGAATTTTCCGAGAATTTTCCGAAAATTTTCCGAGAATTTTCTGAGAATTTTCCGAGAATTTTCCGAAAATTTTCCGAGAATTTTCCGACAATTTTCCGAGAATTTTCCGAGAATTTTCCAAGAATTTTCCGAGAATTTTCCGAGAATTTTTCGAGAATTTTCGGGGAATTTTCCGAGAATTTTCCGAGAATTTTCCGAGAATTTTCCAAGAATTTACCGAGAATTTTCTGAGAATTTTCCGAGAATTTTCCGAGAATTTTCCGAGAATTTTCCGAGAATTTTCGGAGAATTTTCCGAGAATTTTCCGAGAATTTTCTGAGAATTTTCCGAGAATTTTCCGAGAATTTTCTGAGAATTTTCCGAGAATTATCCGAGAATTTCCGAGAACTTTCTGAGATTTTTCCGAGAATTTTCCGAGAATTTTCTGAGAATTTTCCGAGAATTTTCCGAGAATTTTCTGAGAATTTTCCGAGAATTTTCCGAGAATTTTCCGCGAATTTTCCGAGAATTTTCCGAGAATTTTCCGAGAATTTTCCAAGAATTTTCCGAGAATTTTCCGAGAATTTTCCGGGAATTTTCCGAGAATTTTCCGAGAATTTTACGAGAATTTTCCGAGAATTTTCCGAGAATTTTTCGAGAATTTTCCGAGAATTTTCCGAGAATTTTCCGGGAATGTTCCGAGAATTTTCCGAGAATTTTCCGAGAATTTTCCGAGAATTTTCCGTCAATTTTCCGAGAATTTTCCGAGAATTTTCCGAGAAGTTTCCGAGAATTTTCCGAGAATTTTCCGAGAATTTTCCGAGAATTTTCCGAGAATTTTCCGTCAATTTTCCGAGAAATTTCCAAGAATTTTCCGAGAATTTTCCGAGAATTTTCCGAGAATTTTCCGAGAATTTTCTGAGAATTTTCCGAGAATTTTCCAAGAATTTTCCGAGAATTTTCGGAGAATTTTCTGAGAATTTTCCGAGAATTTTCCGAGAATTTTCCGAGAATTTTCCGAGAATTTTCCGAGAATTTTCCGGGAATTTTCCGAGAATTTTCCGAGAATTTTCCGAGAATTTTCCGAGAATTATCCGAGAATTTCCGAGAATTTTCTGAGATTTTTCCGAGAATTTTCCGAGAATTTTCCGAGAATTTTCCGAGAATTTTCTGAGAATTTTCCGAGAATTTTCCGAGAATTTTCCGTCAATTTTCCGAGAATTTTCCGAGAATTTTCCGCGAATTTTCCGAGAATTTTCCGAGAATTTTCCGAGAATTTTCCGAGAATTTTCCGAGAATTTTCCGAGAATTTTCGGGGAATTTTCCGAGAATTTTCCGAGAATTTTCCGAGAATTTTCTGAGAATTTTCCGAGAATTTTCCGAGAATTTTCCAAGAATTTTCCGAGAATTTTCTGAGAATTTTCCGAGAATTTTCCGAGAATTTTCCGAGAATTTTCCGAGAAGTTTCCGAGAATTTTCCGAGAATTTTCCGAGAATTTTCCGAGAATTTTCGGAGAATTTTCCGAGAATTTTCCGAGAATTTTCTGAGAATTTTCCGAGAATTTTCCGAGAATTTTCTGAGAATTTTCCGAGAATTATCGGAGAATTTCCGAGAATTTTCTGAGATTTTTCCGAGAATTTTCCGAGAATTTTCCGGGAATTTTCTGAGAATTTTCCGAGAATTTTCCGAGAATTTTCTGAGAATTTTCCGAGAATTTTCCGAGAATTTTCCGAGAATTTTCCGAGAATTATCCGAGAATTTTCCGAGAATTTTCCAAGAATTTTCCGAGAATTTTCCGAGAATTTTCCGAGAATTTTCCGGGAATTTTCCGAGAATTTTCCGAGAATTTTCCGAGAATTTTCCGAGAATTTTCCGAGAATTTTTCGAGAATTTTCCGAGAATTTTCCGAGAATTTTCCGGGAATTTTCCGAGAATTTTCCGAGAATTTTCCGAGAATTTTCCGAGAATTTTCCGTCAATTTTCCGAGAATTTTCCGAGAATTTTCTGAGAATTTTCCGAGAATTTTCCGAGAATTTTCCGAGAATTTTCCAAGAATTTTCCGAGAATTTTCCGAGAATTTTCCGAGAATTTTCCCTCAATTTTCCGAGAATTTTCCAAGAATTTTCCGAGAATTTTCCGAGAATTTTCCGAGAATTTTCCGAGAATTTTCTGAGAATTTTCCGAGAATTTTCCGAGAATTTTCTGAGAATTTTCCGAGAATTATCCGAGAATTTCCGAGAATTTTCTGAGATTTTTCCGAGAATTTTCCGAGAATTTTCTGAGAATTTTCCGAGAATTTTCCGAGAATTTTCTGAGAATTTTCCGAGAATTTTCCGAGAATTTTCCGAGAATTTTCCGAGAATTTTCCGAGATTTTTCCAAGAATTTTCCGAGAATTTTCCGAGAATTTTCCGAGAATTTTCCGGGAATTTTCCGAGAATTTTCCGAGAATTTTACGAGAATTTTCCGAGAATTTTCCGAGAATTTTTCGAGAGATTTCCGAGAATTTTCCGAGATCTTTCCGGGAATGTTCCGAGAATTTTCCGAGAATTTTCCGAGAATTTTCCGAGAATTTTCCGTCAATTTTCCGAGAATTTTCCGAGAATTTTCCGAGAAGTTTCCGAGAATTTTCCGAGAATTTTCCGAGAATTTTCCGAGAATTTTCCGAGAATTTTCCGTCAATTTTCCGAGAAATTTCCGAGAATTTTCCGAGAATTTTCCGAGAATTTTCCGAGAATTTTCCGAGAATTTTCTGAGAATTTTCCGAGAATTTTCCGAGAATTTTCCGAGAATTTTCCGAGAATTTTCCGGGAATTTTCCGAGAGTTTTCCGAGAATTTTCCGAGAATTTTCTGAGAATTTTCCGAGAATTTTCCGAGAATTTTCCGAGAATTTTCCGAGAATTTTTCGAGAATTTTCCGAGAATTTTCCGAGAATTTTCCGGGAATTTTCCGAGAATTTTCCGAGAATTTTCCGAGAATTTTCCGAGAATTTTCCGAGAATTTTCCAAGAATTTTCCGAGAATTTTCCGAGAATTTTCCGAGAATTTTCCCTCAATTTTCCGAGAATTTTCCAAGAATTTTCCGAGAATTTTCCGAGAATTTTCCGAGAATTTTCTGAGAATTTTCCGAGAATTTTCCGAGAATTTTCTGAGAATTTTCCGAGAATTATCCGAGAATTTCCGAGAATTTTCTGAGATTTTTCCGAGAATTTTCCGAGAATTTTCTGAGAATTTTCCGAGAATTTTCCGAGAATTTTCTGAGAATTTTCCGAGAATTTTCCGAGAATTTTCCGAGAATTTTCCGAGAATTTTCCGAGATTTTTCCAAGAATTTTCCGAGAATTTTCCGAGAATTTTCCGAGAATTTTCCGGGAATTTTCCGAGAATTTTCCGAGAATTTTACGAGAATTTTCCGAGAATTTTCCGAGAATTTTTCGAGAGATTTCCGAGAATTTTCCGAGAATTTTCCGGGAATGTTCCGAGAATTTTCCGAGAATTTTCCGAGAATTTTCCGAGAATTTTCCGTCAATTTTCCGAGAATTTTCCGAGAATTTTCCGAGAAGTTTCCGAGAATTTTCCGAGAATTTTCCGAGAATTTTCCGAGAATTTTCCGAGAATTTTCCGTCAATTTTCCGAGAAATTTCCGAGAATTTTCCGAGAATTTTCCGAGAATTTTCCGAGAATTTTCCGAGAATTTTCTGAGAATTTTCCGAGAATTTTCCGAGAATTTTCCGAGAATTTTCCGAGAATTTTCGGAGAGTTTTCTGAGAATTTTCCGAGAATTTTCCGAGAATTTTCCGAGAATTTTCCGAGAATTTTCCGAGAATTTTCCGGGAATTTTCCGAGAATTTTCCGAGAATTTTCCGAGAATTTTCCGAGAATTTTCCGAGAATTATCCGAGAATTTCCGAGAATTTTCTGAGATTTTTCCGAGAATTTTCCGAGAATTTTCCGAGAATTTTCCGAGAATTTTCTGAGAATTTTCCGAGAATTTTCCGAGAATTTTCCGTCAATTTTCCGAGAATTTTCCGAGAATTTTCCGCGAATTTTCCGAGAATTTTCGGAGAATTTTCCGAGAATTTTCCGAGAATTTTCCGAGAATTTTCCGAGAATTTTCGGGGAATTTTCCGAGAATTTTCCGAGAATTTTCCGAGAATTTTCTGAGAATTTTCCGAGAATTTTCCGAGAATTTTCAAAGAATTTTCCGAGAATTTTCTGAGAATTTTCCGAGAATTTTCCGAGAATTTTCCGAGAATTTTCCGAGAATTTTCCGAGAATTTTCCGAGAATTTTCCGAGAATTTTCGGAGAATTTTCCGAGAATTTTCCGAGAATTTTCTGAGAATTTTCCGAGAATTTTCCGAGAATTTTCTGAGAATTTTCCGAGAATTATCGGAGAATTTCCGAGAATTTTCTGAGATTTTTCCGAGAATTTTCCGAGAATTTTCCGAGAATTTTCTGAGAATTTTCCGAGAATTTTCCGAGAATTTTCTGAGAATTTTCCGAGAATTTTCCGAGAATTTTCCGAGAATTTTCCGAGAATTATCCGAGAATTTTCCGAGAATTTTCCAAGAATTTTCCGAGAATTTTCCGAGAATTTTCCGAGAATTTTCCGGGAATTTTCCGAGAATTTTCCGAGAATTTTCCGAGAATTTTCCGAGAATTTTCCGAGAATTTTTCGAGAATTTTCCGAGAATTTTCCGAGAATTTTCCGGGAATTTTCCGAGAATTTTCCGAGAATTTTCCGAGAATTTTCCGTCAATTTTCCGAGAATTTTCCGAGAATTTTCTGAGAATTTTCCGAGAATTTTCCGAGAATTTTCCGAGAATTTTCCAAGAATTTTCCGAGAATTTTCCGAGAATTCTCCGAGAATTTTCCCTCAATTTTCCGAGAATTTTCCGAGAATTTTCCGAGAATTTTCCGAGAATTTTCCGAGAATTTTCCGAGAATTTTCTGAGAATTTTCCGAGAATTTTCCGAGAATTTTCCGAGAATTTTCCGAGAATTTTCCGAGAATTTTCGGAGAATTTTCGGAGAATTTTCTGAGAATTTTCCGAGAATTTTCCGAGAATATCCGAGAATTTTCCGAGAATTTTCCAAGAATTTTCCGAGAATTTTCCGAGAATTTTCCGAGAATTTTCCGGGAATTTTCCGAGAATTTTCCGAGAATTTTCCGAGAATTTTCCGGGAATTTTCCGAGAATTTTCCGAGAATTTTCCGAGAATTTTCCGAGAATTTTCCGAGAATTTTCCGAGAATTTTCCGGGAATTTTCCGAGAATTTTCCGAGAATTTTCCGAGAATTTTCTGAGAATTTTCCGAGAATTTTCCGAGAATTTTCCAAGAATTTTCCGAGAATTTTCTGAGAATTTTCCGAGAATTTTCCGAGAATTTTCCGAGAATTTTCCGAGAATTTTCCGAGAATTTTCCGAGAATTTTCCGAGAATTTTCCGAGAATTTTCTGAGAATTTTCCGAGAATTTTCTGAGAATTTTCCGAGAATTTTCCGAGAATTTTCCGAGAATTTTCCGAGAATTTTCGGAGAATTTTCTGAGAATTTTCCGAGAATTTTCCGAGAATTTTCCGAGAATTTTCCGAGAATTTTCCGAGAATTTTCCGAGAATTTTCCAAGAATTTTCCGAGAATTTTCCGAGACCTTTCCGAGAATTTTCCGGGAATTTTCCGAGAATTTTCCGAGAATTTTCCGAGAATTTTCCGAGAATTTTCCGAGAATTTTCCGAGAATTTTCCGAGAATTTTCCGAGAATTTTCCGGGAATTTTCCGAGAATTTTCCGAGAATTTTCCGAGAATTTTCCGAGAATTATCCGAGAATTTCCGAGAATTTTCTGAGATTTTTCCGAGAATTTTCCGAGAATTTTCCGAGAATTTTCCGAGAATTTTCTGAGAATTTTCCGAGAATTTTCCGAGAATTTTCCGTCAATTTTCCGAGAATTTTCCGAGAATTTTCCGAGAATTTTCCGAGAATTTTCCGAGAATTTTCCGAGAATTTTCCGAGAATTATCCCAGAATTTCTGAGAATTTTCTGAGAATTTTCTGAGAATTTTCCGAGAATTTTCCGAGAATTTTCTGAGAATTTTCCGAGAATTATCCGAGAATTTCCGAGAATTTTCTGAGATTTTTCCGAGAATTTTCCGAGAATTTTCCGAGAATTTTCTGAGAATTTTCCGAGAATTTTCCGAGAATTTTCTGAGAATTTTCCGAGAATTTTCCGAGAATTTTCCGAGAATTTTCCGAGAATTTTCCGAGAATTTTCCGAGAATTTTCCAAGAATTTTCCGAGAATTTTCCGAGAATTTTCCGAGAATTTTCCGGGAATTTTCCGAGAATTTTCCGAGAATTTTCCGAGAATTTTCCGAGAATTTTCCGAGAATTTTTCGAGAATTTTCCGAGAATTTTCCGAGAATTTTCCGGGAATTTTCCGAGAATTTTCCGAGAATTTTCCGAGAATTTTCCGTCAATTTTCGGAGAATTTTCCGAGAATTTTCTGAGAATTTTCCGTCAATTTTCCGAGAATTTTCCGAGAATTTTCCGAGAATTTTCCGAGATTTTTCCGAGAATTTTCCGTCAATTTTCCGAGAATTTTCCGAGAATTTGCGGAGAATTTTCCGAGAATTTTCCGAGAATTTTCCGAGAATTTTCTGAGAATTTTCCGAGAATTTTCCGAGAATTTTCCGAGAATTTTCCGAGAATTTTCCGAGAATTTTCCGAGAATTTTCGGAGAATTTTCTGAGAATTTTCCGAGAATTTTCCGAGAATATCCGAGAATTTTCCGAGAATTTTCCGAGAATTTTCCGAGAATTTTCCAAGAATTTTCCGAGAATTTTCCGAGAATTTTCCGAGAATTTTCCGCGAATTTTCCGAGAATTTTCCGAGAATTTTCCGAGAATTTTCCGAGAATTTTCCGAGAATTTTCCGAGAATTTTCCGAGAATTTTCCAGGAATTTTCCGAGAGTTTTCCGAGAATTTTCCGAGAATTTTCTGAGAATTTTCCGAGAATTTTCCGAGAATTTTCCAAGAATTTTCCGAGAATTTTCTGAGAATTTTCCGAGAATTTTCCGAGAATTTTCCGAGAATTTTCCGAGAATTTTCCGAGAATTTTCCGAGAATTTTCCGAGAATTTTCGGAGAATTTTCCGAGAATTTTCCGAGAATTTTCTGAGAATTTTCCGAGAATTTTCCGAGAATTTTCCGAGAATTTTCCGAGAATTATCCGAGAATTTCCGAGAATTTTCTGAGATTTTTCCGAGAATTTTCCGAGAATTTTCCGAGAATTTTCTGAGAATTTTCCGAGAATTTTCCGAGAATTTTCTGAGAATTTTCCGAGAATTTTCCGAGAATTTTCCGAGAATTTTCCGAGAATTTTCCGAGAATTTTCCGAGAATTTTCGAAGAATTTTCCGAGAATTTTCCGAGAATTTTCCGAGAATTTTCCGGGAATTTTCCGAGAATTTTCCGAGAATTTTCTGAGAATTTTCCGAGAATTTTCCGAGAATTTTCCGAGAATTTTCCGAGAATTTTCCGAGAATTTTCCGAGAATTTTCGGAGAATTTTCTGAGAATTTTCCGAGAATTTTCCGAGAATTTTCCGAGAATTTTCCGAGAATTTTCCGAGAATTTTCCGAGAATTTTCCAAGAATTTTCCGAGAATTTTCCGAGAATTTTCCGAGAATTTTCCGGGAATTTTCCGAGAATTTTCCGAGAATTTTCCGAGAATTTTCCGAGAATTTTCCGAGAATTTTCCGAGAATTTTCTGAGAATTTTCCGAGAATTTTCCGAGAATTTTCTGAGAATTTTCCGAGAATTATCCGAGAATTTCCGAGAATTTTCTGAGATTTTTCCGAGAATTTTCCGAGAATTTTCCGAGAATTTTCTGAGAATTTTCCGAGAATTTTCCGAGAATTTTCTGAGAATTTTCCGAGAATTTTCCGAGAATTTTCCGAGAATTTTCCGAGAATTTTCCGAGAATTTTCCGAGAATTTTCCAAGAATTTTCCGAGAATTTTCCGAGAATTTTCCGAGAATTTTCCGGGAATTTTCCGAGAATTTTCCGAGAATTTTCCGAGAATCTTCCGAGAATTTTCCGAGAATTTTTCGAGAATTTTCCGAGAATTTTCCGAGAATTTTCCGGGAATTTTCCGAGAATTTTCCGAGAATTTTCCGAGAATTTTCCGAGAATTTTCCGTCAATTTTCCGAGAATTTTCCGAGAATTTTCTGAGAATTTTCCGAGAATTTTCCGAGAATTTTCCGAGAATTTTCCAAGAATTTTCCGAGAATTTTCCGAGAGTTTTCCGAGAATTTTCCCTCAATTTTCCGAGAATTTTCCGAGAATTTTCCGAGAATTTTCCGAGAATTTTCCGAGAATTTTCCGAGAATTTTCTCAGAATTTTCCGAGAATTTTCCGAGAATTTTCTGAGAATTTTCCGAGAATTATCCGAGAATTTCCGAGAATTTTCTGAGATTTTTCCGAGAATTTTCCGAGAATTTTCTGAGAATTTTCCGAGAATTTTCCGAGAATTTTCTGAGAATTTTCCGAGAATTTTCCGAGAATTTTCCGAGAATTTTCCGAGAATTTTCCGAGAATTTTCCGGGAATTTTCCGAGAATTTTCCGAGAATTTTCCGAGAATTTTCCGAGAATTTTCCGAGAATTTTCCGAGAATTTTCCGAGAATTTTCCAGGAATTTTCCGAGAGTTTTCCGAGAATTTTCCGAGAATTTTCTGAGAATTTTCCGAGAATTTTCCGAGAATTTTCCAAGAATTTTCCGAGAATTTTCTGAGAATTTTCCGAGAATTTTCCGAGAATTTTCCGAGAATTTTCCGAGAATTTTCCGAGAATTTTCCGAGAATTTTCCGAGAATTTTCGGAGAATTTTCCGAGAATTTTCCGAGAATTTTCTGAGAATTTTCCGAGAATTTTCCGAGAATTTTCTGAGAATTTTCCGAGAATTATCCGAGAATTTCCGAGAATTTTCTGAGATTTTTCCGAGAATTTTCCGAGAATTTTCCGAGAATTTTCTGAGAATTTTCCGAGAATTTTCCGAGAATTTTCTGAGAATTTTCCGAGAATTTTCCGAGAATTTTCCGAGAATTTTCCGAGAATTTTCCGAGAATTTTCCGAGAATTTTCGAAGAATTTTCCGAGAATTTTCCGAGAATTTTCCGAGAATTTTCCGGGAATTTTCCGAGAATTTTCCGAGAATTTTCTGAGAATTTTCCGAGAATTTTCCGAGAATTTTCCGAGAATTTTCCGAGAATTTTCCGAGAATTTTCCGAGAATTTTCGGAGAATTTTCTGAGAATTTTCCGAGAATTTTCCGAGAATTTTCCGAGAATTTTCCGAGAATTTTCCGAGAATTTTCCGAGAATTTTCCAAGAATTTTCCGAGAATTTTCCGAGAATTTTCCGAGAATTTTCCTGGAATTTTCCGAGAATTTTCCGAGAATTTTCCGAGAATTTTCCGAGAATTTTCCGAGAATTTTCCGAGAATTTTCTGAGAATTTTCCGAGAATTTTCCGAGAATTTTCTGAGAATTTTCCGAGAATTATCCGAGAATTTCCGAGAATTTTCTGAGATTTTTCCGAGAATTTTCCGAGAATTTTCCGAGAATTTTCTGAGAATTTTCCGAGAATTTTCCGAGAATTTTCTGAGAATTTTCCGAGAATTTTCCGAGAATTTTCCGAGAATTTTCCGAGAATTTTCCGAGAATTTTCCGAGAATTTTCCAAGAATTTTCCGAGAATTTTCCGAGAATTTTCCGAGAATTTTCCGGGAATTTTCCGAGAATTTTCCGAGAATTTTCCGAGAATTTTCCGAGAATTTTCCGAGAATTTTTCGAGAATTTTCCGAGAATTTTCCGAGAATTTTCCGGGAATTTTCCGAGAATTTTCCGAGAATTTTCCGAGAATTTTCCGAGAATTTTCCGTCAATTTTCCGAGAATTTTCCGAGAATTTTCTGAGAATTTTCCGAGAATTTTCCGAGAATTTTCCGAGAATTTTCCAAGAATTTTCCGAGAATTTTCCGAGAATTTTCCGAGAATTTTCCCTCAATTTTCCGAGAATTTTCCGAGAATTTTCCGAGAATTTTCCGAGAATTTTCCGAGAATTTTCCGAGAATTTTCTGAGAATTTTCCGAGAATTTTCCGAGAATTTTCTGAGAATTTTCCGAGAATTATCCGAGAATTTCCGAGAATTTTCTGAGATTTTTCCGAGAATTTTCCGAGAATTTTCTGAGAATTTTCCGAGAATTTTCCGAGAATTTTCTGAGAATTTTCCGAGAATTTTCCGAGAATTTTCCGAGAATTTTCCGAGAATTTTCCGAGAATTTTCCGAGAATTTTCCAAGAATTTTCCGAGAATTTTCCGAGAATTTTCCGAGAATTTTCCGGGAATTTTCCGAGAATTTTCCGAGAATTTTACGAGAATTTTCCGAGAATTTTCCGAGAATTTTTCGAGAATTTTCCGAGAATTTTCCGAGAATTTTCCGGGAATGTTCCGAGAATTTTCCTAGAATTTTCCGAGAATTTTCCGAGAATTTTCCGTCAATTTTCCGAGAATTTTCCGAGAATTTTCCGAGAAGTTTCCGAGAATTTTCCGAGAATTTTCCGAGAATTTTCCGAGAATTTTCCGAGAATTTTCCGTCAATTTTCCGAGAAATTTCCGAGAATTTTCCGAGAATTTTCCGAGAATTTTCCGAGAATTTTCCGAGAATTTTCTGAGAATTTTCCGAGAATTTTCCGAGAATTTTCCGAGAATTTTCCGAGAATTTTCGGAGAATTTTCTGAGAATTTTCCGAGAATTTTCCGAGAATTTTCCGAGAATTTTCCGAGAATTTTCCGGGAATTTTCCGAGAATTTTCCGAGAATTTTCCGAGAATTTTCCGAGAATTTTCCGAGAATTTTCCGAGAATTTTCTGAGAATTTTCCGAGAATTTTCCGAGAATTTTCCGTCAATTTTCCGAGAATTTTCCGAGAATTTCGCGAATTTTCCGAGAATTTTCCGAGAATTTTCCGAGAATTTTCCGAGAATTTTCCGAGAATTTTCCGAGAATTTTCGGGAATTTTCCGAGAATTTTCCGAGAAATTTTCCGAGAATTTTCTGAGAATTTTCCGAGAATTTTTCCGAGAATTTTTCCAAGAATTTTCCGAGAATTTTCTGAGAATTTTCCGAGAATTTTCCGAGAATTTTCCGAGAATTTTCCGAGAATTTTCCGAGAATTTTCCGAGAATTTTCCGAGAATTTTCGGAGAATTTTCCGAGAATTTTCCGAGAATTTTCTGAGAATTTTCCGAGAATTTTCCGAGAATTTTCTGAGAATTTTCCGAGAATTATCGGAGAATTTCCGAGAATTTTCTGAGATTTTTCCGAGAATTTTCCGAGAATTTTCCGAGAATTTTCTGAGAATTTTCCGAGAATTTTCCGAGAATTTTCTGAGAATTTTCCGAGAATTTTCCGAGAATTTTCCGAGAATTTTCCGAGAATTTTCCGAGAATTTTCCGAGAATTTTCCGGGAATTTTCCGAGAATTTTCCGAGAATTTTCCGAGAATTTTCCGAGAATTTTCCGAGAATTTTTCGAGAATTTTCCGAGAATTTTCCGAGAATTTTCCGGGAATTTTCCGAGAATTTTCCGAGAATTTTCCGAGAATTTTCCGAGAATTTTCCGTCAATTTTCCGAGAATTTTCCGAGAATTTTCCGAGAATTTTCCGAGAATTTTCCGAGAATTTTCCAAGAATTTTCCGAGAATTTTCCGAGAATTTTCCGAGAATTTTCCCTCAATTTTCCGAGAATTTTCCGAGAATTTTCCGAGAATTTTCCGAGAATTTTCCGAGAATTTTCCGAGAATTTTCTGAGAATTTTCCGAGAATTTTCCGAGAATTTTCCGAGAATTTTCCGAGAATTTTCCGAGAATTTTCGGAGAATTTTCGGAGAATTTTCTGAGAATTTTCCGAGAATTTTCCGAGAATATCCGAGAATTTTCCGAGAATTTTCCGAGAATTTTCCGAGAATTTTCCAAGAATTTTCCGAGAATTTTCCGAGAATTTTCCGAGAATTTTCCGGGAATTTTCCGAGAATTTTCCGAGAATTTTCCGAGAATTTTCCGGGAATTTTCCGAGAATTTTCCGAGAATTTTCCGAGAATTTTCCGAGAATTTTCCGAGAATTTTCCGAGAATTTTCCGGGAATTTTCCGAGAATTTTCCGAGAATTTTCCGAGAATTTTCTGAGAATTTTCCGAGAATTTTCCGAGAATTTTCCAAGAATTTTCCGAGAATTTTCTGAGAATTTTCCGAGAATTTTCCGAGAATTTTCCGAGAATTTTCCGAGAATTTTCCGAGAATTTTCCGAGAATTTTCCGAGAATTTTCCGAGAATTTTCTGAGAATTTTCCGAGAATTTTCCGAGAATTTTCCGAGAATTTTCCGAGAATTTTCCGAGAATTTTCCGAGAATTTTCGGAGAATTTTCTGAGAATTTTCCGAGAATTTTCCGAGAATTTTCCGAGAATTTTCCGAGAATTTTCCGAGAATTTTCCGAGAATTTTCCAAGAATTTTCCGAGAATTTTCCGAGACCTTTCCGAGAATTTTCCGGGAATTTTCCGAGAATTTTCCGAGAATTTTCCGAGAATTTTCCGAGAATTTTCCGAGAATTTTCCGAGAATTTTCCGAGAATTTTCCGAGAATTTTCCGGGAATTTTCCGAGAATTTTCCGAGAATTTTCCGAGAATTTTCCGAGAATTATCCGAGAATTTCCGAGAATTTTCTGAGATTTTTCCGAGAATTTTCCGAGAATTTTCCGAGAATTTTCCGAGAATTTTCTGAGAATTTTCCGAGAATTTTCCGAGAATTTTCCGTCAATTTTCCGAGAATTTTCCGAGAATTTTCCGAGAATTTTCCGAGGATTTTCCGAGAATTTTCCGAGAATTTTCCGAGAATTTTCCGAGAATTTTCCGAGAATTTTCCGAGAATTTTCTGAGAATTTTCCGAGAATTTTCCGAGAATTTTCTGAGAATTTTCCGAGAATTATCCGAGAATTTCCGAGAATTTTCTGAGATTTTTCCGAGAATTTTCCGAGAATTTTCCGAGAATTTTCTGAGAATTTTCCGAGAATTTTCCGAGATTTTTCTGAGAATTTTCCGAGAATTTTCCGAGAATTTTCCGAGAATTTTCAAAGAATTTTCCGAGAATTTTCCGAGAATTTTCCAAGAATTTTCCGAGAATTTTCCGAGAATTTTCCGAGAATTTTCCGGGAATTTTCCGAGAATTTTCCGAGAATTTTCCGAGAATTTTCCGAGAATTTTCCGAGAATTTTTCGAGAATTTTCCGAGAATTTTCCGAGAATTTTCCGGGAATTTTCCGAGAATTTTCCGAGAATTTTCCGAGAATTTTCCGAGAATTTTCCGTCAATTTTCCGAGAATTTTCCGAGAATTTTCTGAGAATTTTCCGTCAATTTTCCGAGAATTTTCCGAGAATTTTCCGAGAATTTTCCGAGAATTTTCCGAGAATTTTCCGAGAATTTTCCGTCAATTTTCCGAGAATTTTCCGAGAATTTGCGGAGAATTTTCCGAGAATTTTCCGAGAATTTTCCGAGAATTTTCTGAGAATTTTCCGAGAATTTTCCGAGAATTTTCCGAGAATTTTCCGAGAATTTTCCGAGAATTTTCCGAGAATTTTCGGAGAATTTTCTGAGAATTTTCCGAGAACTTTCCGAGAATATCCGAGAATTTTCCGAGAATTTTCCGAGAATTTTCCGAGAATTTTCCAAGAATTTTCCGAGAATTTTCCGAGAATTTTCCGAGAATTTTCCGGGAATTTTCCGAGAATTTTCCGAGAATTTTCCGAGAATTTTCCGAGAATTTTCCGAGAATTTTCCGAGAATTTTCCGAGAATTTTCCAGGAATTTTCCGAGAATTTTCCGAGAATTTTCCGAGAATTTTCCAAGAATTTTCCGAGAATTTTCTGAGAATTTTCCGAGAATTTTCCGAGAATTTTCCGAGAATTTTCCGAGAATTTTCGGAGAATTTTCCGAGAATTTTCCGAGAATTTTCTGAGAATTTTCCGAGAATTTTCCGAGACTTTTCTGAGAATTTTCCGAGAATTATCAGAGAATTTCCGAGAATTTTCTGAGATTTTTCCGAGAATTTTCCGAGAATTTTCCGAGAATTTTCTGAGAATTTTCCGAGAATTTTCCGAGAATTTTCTGAGAATTTTCCGAGAATTTTCCGAGAATTTTCCGAGAATTTTCCGAGAATTTTCCGAGAATTTTCCGAGAATTTTCGAAGAATTTTCCGAGAATTTTCCGAGAATTTTCCGAGAATTTTCCGGAATTTTCCGAGAATTTTCCGAGAATTTTCTGAGAATTTTCCGAGAATTTTCCGAGAATTTCCGAGAATTTTCCGAGAATTTTCCGAGAATTTTCCGAGAATTTTCGGAGAATTTTCTGAGAATTTTCCGAGAATTTTCCGAGAATTTTCCGAGAATTTTCCGAGAATTTTCCGAGAATTTTCCGAGAATTTTCGAAGAATTTTCCGAGAATTTTCCGAGAATTTTCCGAGAATTTTCCGGGAATTTTCCGAGAATTTTCCGAGAATTTTCCGAGAATTTTCTGAGATTTTTCCGAGAATTTCCGAGAATTTCCGAGCATTTTCTGAGAATTTTCCGAGAATTTTCCGAGAATTTTCTGAGAATTTTCCGAGAATTTTCCGAGAATTTTCCGAGAATTTTCCGAGAATTTCCGAGAATTTTCCGAGAATTTTCCAAGAATTTTCCGAGAATTTTCCGAGAATTTTCCGAGAATTTTCCGAGAATTTTCCGAGAATTTTCCGAGAATTTTCCAAGAATTTTCCGAGAATTTTCCGAGAATTTTCCGAGAATTTTCCGGGAATTTTCCGAGAATTTTCCGAGAATTTTCCGAGAATTTTCCGAGAATTTTCCGAGAATTTTCCGAGAATTTTCCAAGAATTTTCCGAGAATTTTCCGAGAATTTTCCGAGAATTTTCCGGGAATTTTCCGAGAATTTTCCGAGAATTTTCCGAGAATTTTCCGAGAATTTTCCGAGAATTTTCCGAGAATTTTCCGAGAATTTTCCGAGAATTTTCCGGGAATTTTCCGAGAATTTTCCGAGAATTTTCCGAGAATTTTCCGAGAATTATCCGAGAATTTCCGAGAATTTTCTGAGATTTTTCCGAGAATTTTCCGAGAATTTTCCGAGAATTTTCCGAGAATTTTCTGAGAATTTTCCAAGAATTTTCCGAGAATTTTCCGAGAATTTTCCGAGAATTTTCTGAGAATTTTCCGAGAATTTTCCGAGAATTTTCCGGGAATTTTCCGAGAATTTTCTGAGAATTTTCCGAGAATTTTCCGAGAATTTTCCGAGAATTTTCCGAGAATTTTCCGAGAATTTTCCGAGAATTTTCCGGGAATTTTCCGAGAATTTTCCGAGAATTTTCCGAGAATTTTCTGAGAATTTTCCGAGAATTTTCCGAGAATTTTCCAAGAATTTTCCGAGAATTTTCTGAGAATTTTCCGAGAATTTTCCGAGAATTTTCCGAGAATTTTCCGAGAATTTTCCGAGAATTTTCCGAGAATTTTCCGAGAATTTTCGGAGAATTTTCCGAGAATTTTTCGAGAATTTTCTGAGAATTTTCCGAGAATTTTCCGAGAATTTTCTGAGAATTTTCCGAGAATTATCCGAGAATTTCCGAGAATTTTCTGAGATTTTTCCGAGAATTTTCCGAGAATTTTCCGAGAATTTTCTGAGAATTTTCCGAGAATTTTCCGAGAATTTTCTGAGAATTTTCCGAGAATTTTCCGAGAATTTTCCGAGAATTTTCCGAGAATTTTCCGAGAATTTTCCGAGAATTTTCGAAGAATTTTCCGAGAATTTTCCGAGAATTTTCCGAGAATTTTCCGGGAATTTTCCGAGAATTTTCCGAGAATTTTCTGAGAATTTTCCGAGAATTTTCCGAGAATTTTCCGAGAATTTTCCGAGAATTTTCCGAGAATTTTCGGAGAATTTTCTGAGAATTTTCCGAGAATTTTCCGAGAATTTTCCGAGAATTTTCTGAGAATTTTCCGAGAATTTTCCGAGAATTTTCCAAGAATTTTCCGAGAATTTTCCGAGAATTTTCCGAGAATTTTCCGAGAATTTTCCGAGAATTTTCCGGGAATTTTCCGAGAATTTTCCGAGAATTTTCTGAGAATTTTCCGAGAATTTTCCGAGAATTTTCCGAGAATTTTCCGAGAATTTTCCGAGAATTTTCGGAGAATTTTCTGAGGATTTTCCGAGAATTTTCCGAGAATTTTCCAAGAATTTTCCGAGAATTTTCCGAGAATTTTCCGAGAATTTTCCAAGAATTTTCCGAGAATTTTCCGAGAATTTTCCGAGAATTTTCCGGGAATTTTCCGAGAATTTTCCGAGAATTTTCCGAGAATTTTCCGAGAATTTTCCGAGAATTTTCCGAGAATTTTCCGAGAATTTTCCGAGAATTTTCCGGGAATTTTCCGAGAATTTTCCGAGAATTTTCCGAGAATTTTCCGAGAATTATCCGAGAATTTCCGAGAATTTTCTGAGATTTTTCCGAGAATTTTCCGAGAATTTTCCGAGAATTTTCCGAGAATTTTCTGAGAATTTTCCAAGAATTTTCCGAGAATTTTCCGAGAATTTTCCGAGAATTTTCTGAGAATTTTCCGAGAATTTTCCGAGAATTTTCTGAGAATTTTCCGAGAATTTTCCGAGAATTTTCCGAGAATTTTCCGAGAATTTTCCGAGAATTTTCCGGGAATTTTCGAAGAATTTTCCGCCAATTTTCCGAGAATTTTCCGAGAATTTTCCGGGAATTTTCCGAGAATTTTCCGAGAATTTTCTGAGAATTTTCCGAGAATTTTCCGAGAATTTTCCGAGAATTTTCCGAGAATTTTCCGAGAATTTTCCGAGAATTTTCGGAGAATTTTCTGAGAATTTTCCGAGAATTTTCCGAGAATTTTCCGAGAATTTTCCGAGAATTTTCCGAGAATTTTCCGAGAATTTTCCAAGAATTTTCCGAGAATTTTCCGAGAATTTTCCGAGAATTTTCCGGGAATTTTCCGAGAATTTTCCGAGAATTTTCCGAGAATTTTCCGAGAATTTTCTGAGAATTTTCCGAGAATTTTCCGAGAATTTTCTGAGAATTTTCCGAGAATTATCCGAGAATTTCCGAGAATTTTCTGAGATTTTTCCGAGAATTTTCCGAGACTTTTCCGAGAATTTTCTGAGAATTTTCCGAGAATTTTCCGAGAATTTTCTGAGAATTTTCTGAGAATTTTCCGAGAATTTTCCGAGAATTTTCCGAGAATTTTCCGAGAATTTTCCGAGAATTTTCCAAGAATTTTCCGAGAATTTTCCGAGAATTTTCCGAGAATTTTCCGGGAATTTTCCGAGAATTTTCCGAGAATTTTCTGAGAATTTTCCGAGAATTTTCCGAGAATTTTCCGAGAATTTTCCGAGAATTTTCCGAGAATTTTCCGAGAATTTTCCAAGAATTTTCCGAGAATTTTCCGAGAATTTTCCGTCAATTTTCCGAGAATTTTCCGAGAATTTTCCGAAAATTTTCCGAGAATTTTCTGAGAATTTTCCGAGAATTTTCCGAAAATTTTCCGAGAATTTTCCGAGAATTTTCCGAGAATTTTCCGAGAATTTTCCAAGAATTTTCCGAGAATTTTCCGAGAATTTTCCGAGAATTTTCGGGGAATTTTCCGAGAATTTTCCGAGAATTTTCCGAGAATTTTCTGAGAATTTTCCGAGAATTTTCCGGGAATTTTCCGAGAATTTTCCGAGAATTTTCCGAGAATTTTCTGAGAATTTTCCGAGAATTTTCCGAGAATTTTCGAAGAATTTTCCGAGAATTTTCTGAGAATTTTCCGAGAATTTTCCGAGAATTTTCCGAGAATTTTCCGAGAATTTTCCGAGAATTTTCCGAGAATTTTCCGAGAATTTTCGGAGAATTTTCCGAGAATTTTCCGAGAATTTTCTGAGAATTTTCCGAGAATTTTCCGAGAATTTTCTGAGAATTTTCCGAGAATTATCCGAGAATTTCCGAGAATTTTCTGAGATTTTTCCGAGAATTTTCCGAGAATTTTCCGAGAATTTTCTGAGAATTTTCCGGGAATTTTCCGAGAATTTTCTGAGAATTTTCCGAGAATTTTCCGAGAATTTTCCGAGAATTTTCCGAGAATTTTCCGAGAATTTTCCGAGAATTTTCGAAGAATTTTCCGAGAATTTTCCGAGAATTTTCCGAGAATTTTCCGGGAATTTTCCGAGAATTTTCCGAGAATTTTCTGAGAATTTTCCGAGAATTTTCCGAGAATTTTCCGAGAATTTTCCGAGAATTTTCCGAGAATTTTCCGAGAATTTTCGGAGAATTTTCTGAGAATTTTCCGAGAATTTTCCGAGAATTTTCCGAGAATTTTCCGAGAATTTTCCGAGAATTTTCCGACAATTTTCCAAGAATTTTCCGAGAATTTTCCGAGAATTTTCCGAGAATTTTCCGGGAATTTTCCGAGAATTTTCCGAGAATTTTCCGAGAATTTTCCGAGAATTTTCTGAGAATTTTCCGAGAATTTTCCGAGAATTTTCTGAGAATTTTCCGAGAATTATCCGAGAATTTCCGAGAATTTTCTGAGATTTTTCCGAGAATTTTCCGAGAATTTTCCGAGAATTTTCTGAGAATTTTCCGAGAATTTTCCGAGAATTTTCTGAGAATTTTCTGAGAATTTTCCGAGAATTTTCCGAGAATTTTCCGAGAATTTTCCGAGATTTTTCCGAGAATTTTCCGAGAATTTTCCGAGAATTTTCCGAGAATTTTCTGAGAATTTTCCGAGAATTTTCCGAGAATTTTCCGAGAATTTTCCGAGAATTTTCCGAGAATTTTCCGAGAATTTTCCGAGAATTTTCCGAGAATTTTCCGAGAATTTTCTGAGAATTTTCCGAGAATTTTCCGAGAATTTTCCGAGAATTTTCCGTCAATTTTCCGAGAATTTTCCGAGAATTTTCCGAAAATTTTCCGAGAGTTTTCTGAGAATTTTCCGAGAATTTTCCGAAAATTTTCCGAGAATTTTCCGAGAATTTTCCGAGAATTTTCCGAGAATTTTCCAAGAATTTTCCGAGAATTTTCCGAGAATTTTCCGAGAATTTTCGGGGAATTTTCCGAGAATTTTCCGAGAATTTTCCGAGAATTTTCTGAGAATTTTCCGAGAATTTTCCGGGAATTTTCCGAGAATTTTCCGAGAATTTTCCGAGAATTTTCTGAGAATTTTCCGAGAATTTTCCGAGAATTTTCGAAGAATTTTCCGAGAATTTTCTGAGAATTTTCCGAGAATTTTCCGAGAATTTTCCGAGAATTTTCCGAGAATTTTCCGAGAATTTTCCGAGAATTTTCCGAGAATTTTCGGAGAATTTTCCGAGAATTTTCCGAGAATTTTCTGAGAATTTTCCGAGAATTTTCCGAGAATTTTCTGAGAATTTTCCGAGAATTATCCGAGAATTTCCGAGAATTTTCTGAGATTTTTCCGAGAATTTTCCGAGAATTTTCCGAGAATTTTCTGAGAATTTTCCGAGAATTTTCCGAGAATTTTCTGAGAATTTTCCGAGAATTTTCCGAGAATTTTCCGAGAATTTTCCGAGAATTTTCCGAGAATTTTCCGAGAATTTTCGAAGAATTTTCCGAGAATTTTCCGAGAATTTTCCGAGAATTTTCCGGGAATTTTCCGAGAATTTTCCGAGAATTTTCTGAGAATTTTCCGAGAATTTTCCGAGAATTTTCCGAGAATTCTCCGAGAATTTTCCGAGAATTTTCCGAGAATTTTCGGAGAATTTTCTGAGAATTTTCCGAGAATTTTCCGAGAATTTTCCGAGAATTTTCCGAGAATTTTCCGAGAATTTTCCGAGAATTTTCCAAGAATTTTCCGAGAATTTTCCGAGAATTTTCCGAGAATTTTCCGGGAATTTTCCGAGAATTTTCCGAGAATTTTCCGAGAATTTTCCGAGAATTTTCTGAGAATTTTCCGAGAATTTTCCCGAGAATTTTCTGAGAATTTTCCGAGAATTATCCGAGAATTTCCGAGAATTTTCTGAGATTTTTCCGAGAATTTTCCGAGAATTTTCCGAGAATTTTCTGAGAATTTTCCGAGAATTTTCCGAGAATTTTCTGAGAATTTTCTGAGAATTTTCCGAGAATTTTCCGAGAATTTTCCGAGAATTTTCCGAGAATTTTCCGAGAATTTTCCAAGAATTTTCCGAGAATTTTCCGAGAATTTTCCGAGAATTTTCCGGGAATTTTCCGAGAATTTTCCGAGAATTTTCCGAGAATTTTCCGAGAATTTTCCGAGAATTTTTCGAGAATTTTCCGAGAATTTTCCGAGAATTTTCCGGGAATTTTCCGAGAATTTTCCGAGAATTTTCCGAGAATTTTCCGAGAATTTTCCGTCAATTTTCCGAGAATTTTCCGAGAATTTTCTGAGAATTTTCCGAGAATTTTCCGAGAATTTTCCGAGAATTTTCCGTCAATTTTCCGAAAATTTTCCGAGAATTTTCCGAAAATTTTCCGAGAATTTTCTGAGAATTTTCCGAGAATTTTCCGAAAATTTTCCGAGAATTTTCCGAGAATTTTCCGAGAATTTTCCGAGAATCTTCCAAGAATTTTCCGAGAATTTTCCGAGAATTTTCCGAGAATTTTCCGAGAATTTTCCGAGAATTTTCCGAGAATTTTCGGAGAATTTTCTGAGAATTTTCCGAGAATTTTCCGAGAATTTTCCGAGAATTTTCCGAGAATTTTCCGAGAATTTTCCGAGAATTTTCCAAGAATTTTCCGAGAATTTTCCGAGAATTTTCCGAGAATTTTCCGGGAATTTTCCGAGAATTTTCCGAGAATTTTCCGAGAATTTTCCGAGAATTTTCCGAGAATTTTCCGAGAATTTTCTGAGAATTTTCCGAGAATTTTCCGAGAATTTTCTGAGAATTTTCCGAGAATTATCCGAGAATTTCCGAGAATTTTCTGAGATTTTTCCGAGAATTTTCCGTCAATTTTCCGAGAATTTTCCGAGAATTTTCCGAAAATTTTCCGAGAATTTTCTGAGAATTTTCCGAGAATTTTCCGAAAATTTTCCGAGAATTTTCCGAGAATTTTCCGAGAATTTTCCGAGAATCTTCCAAGAATTTTCCGAGAATTTTCCGAGAATTTTCCGAGAATTTTCCGAGAATTTTCCGAGAATTTTCCGAGAATTTTCGGAGAATAATTTTCCGAGAATTTTCCGAGAATTTTCGGAGAATTTTCTGAGAATTTTCCGAGAATTTTCCGAGAATTTTCCGAGAATTTTCCGAGAATTTTCCGAGAATTTTCCGAGAATTTTCCAAGAATTTTCCGAGAATTTTCCGAGAATTTTCCGAGAATTTTCCGGGAATTTTCCGAGAATTTTCCGAGAATTTTCCGAGAATTTTCCGAGAATTTTCCGAGAATTTTCCGAGAATTTTCTGAGAATTTTCCGAGAATTTTCCGAGAATTTTCTGAGAATTTTCCGAGAATTATCCGAGAATTTCCGAGAATTTTCTGAGATTTTTCCGAGAATTTTCCGAGAATTTTCCGAGAATTTTCTGAGAATTTTCCGAGAATTTTCCGAGAATTTTCTGAGAATTTTCCGAGAATTTTCCGAGAATTTTCCGACAATTTTCCGAGAATTTTCCGAGAATTTTCCAAGAATTTTCCAAGAATTTTCCGAGAATTTTCCGAGAATTTTCCGGGAATTTTCCGAGAATTTTCCGAGAATTTTCCGAGAATTTTCCGAGAATTTTCCGAGAATTTTCCGAGAATTTTCCGGGAATTTTCCGAGAATTTTCCGAGAATTTTCCGAGAATTTTCCGAGAATTTTCCGTCAATTTTCCGAGAATTTTCCGAGAATTTTCTGAGAATTTTCCGAGAATTTTCCGAGAATTTTCCGAGAATTTTCCGAGAATTTTCCGAGAATTTTCCGAGAATTTTCCGAGAATTTTCCGTCAATTTTCCGAGAATTTTCCGAGAATTTTCTGAGAATTTTCCGAGAATTTTCCGAGAATTTTCCGAGAATTTTCCGAGAATTTTCCGAGAATTTTCCGAGAATTTTCGGAGAATTTTCTGAGAATTTTCCGAGAATTTTCCGAGAATATCCGAGAATTTTCCGAGAATTTTCCGAGAATTTTCCGAGAATTTTCCAAGAATTTTCCGAGAATTTTCCGAGAATTTTCCGAGAGTTTTCCGGGAATTTTCCGAGAATTTTCCAAGAATTTTCCGAGAATTTTCCGAGAATTTTCCGAGAATTTTCCGAGAATTTTCCGAGAATTTTCCGAGAATTTTCCGGGAATTTTCCGAGAATTTTCCGAGAATTTTCCGAGAATTTTCTGAGAATTTTCCGAGAATTTTCCGAGAATTTTCCGAGAATTTTCCGAGAATTTTCTGAGAATTTTCCGAGAATTTTCCGAGAATTTCCCGAGAATTTTCCGAGAATTTTCCGAGAATTTTCCGAGAATTTTCCGAGAATTTTCGGAGAATTTTCCGAGAAATTTTCGAGAATTTTCTGAGAATTTTCCGAGAATTTTCCGAGAATTTTCTGAGAATTTTCCGAGAATTATCCGAGAATTTCCGAGAATTTTCTGAGATTTTTCGGAGAATTTTCCGAGAATTTTCCGAGAATTTTCCGAGAATTTTCCGAGAATTTTCCGAGAATTTTCCGAGAATTTTCCGAGAATTTTCCGAGAATTTTCCGAGAATTTTCCGAGAATTTTCCGGGAATTTTCCGAGAATTTTCCGAGAATTTTCCGAGAATTTTCCGAGAATTATCCGAGAATTTCCGAGAATTTTCTGAGATTTTTCCGAGAATTTTCCGAGAATTTTCCGAGAATTTTCCGAGAATTTTCTGAGAATTTTCCAAGAATTTTCCGAGAATTTTCCGAGAATTTTCCGAGAATTTTCGGGGAATTTTCCGAGAATTTTCCGAGAATTTTCCGAGAATTTTCTGAGAATTTTCCGAGAATTTTCCGAGAATTTTCCAAGAATTTTCCGAGAATTTTCTGAGAATTTTCCGAGAATTTTCCGAGAATTTTCCGAGAATTTTCTGAGAATTTTCCAAGAATTTTCCGAGAATTTTCCGAGAATTTTCCGAGAATTTTCTGAGAATTTTCCAAGAATTTTCCGAGAATTTTCCGAGAATTTTCCGAGAATTTTCGGGGAATTTTCCGAGAATTTTCCGAGAATTTTCCGAGAATTTTCTGAGAATTTTCCGAGAATTTTCCGAGAATTTTCCAAGAATTTTCCGAGAATTTTCTGAGAATTTTCCGAGAATTTTCCGAGAATTTCCCGAGAATTTTCCGAGAATTTTCCGAGAATTTTCCGAGAATTTTCCGAGAATTTTCCGAGAATTTTCGGGGAATTTTCCGAGAATTTTCCGAGAATTTTCCGAGAATTTTCTGAGAATTTTCCGAGAATTTTCCGAGAATTTTCCAAGAATTTTCCGAGAATTTTCTGAGAATTTTCCGAGAATTTTCCGAGAATTTTCCGAGAATTTTCTGAGAATTTTCCAAGAATTTTCCGAGAATTTTCCGAGAATTTTCCGAGAATTTTCGGGGAATTTTCCGAGAATTTTCCGAGAATTTTCCGAGAATTTTCTGAGAATTTTCCGAGAATTTTCCGAGAATTTTCCAAGAATTTTCCGAGAATTTTCTGAGAATTTTCCGAGAATTTTCCGAGAATTTCCCGAGAATTTTCCGAGAATTTTCCGAGAATTTTCCGAGAATTTTCCGAGAATTTTCGGAGAATTTTCCGAGAATTTTCCGAGAATTTTCTGAGAATTTTCTGAGAATTTTCGGAGAATTTTCTGAGAATTTTCCGAGAATTATCCGAGAATTTCCGAGAATTTTCTGAGATTTTTCGGAGAATTTTCCGAGAATTTTCCGAGAATTTTCCAAGAATTTTCCAAGAATTTTCCGAGAATTTTCCGAGAATTTTTCGGGAATTTTCCGAGAATTTTCCGGGAATTTTCCGAGAATTTTCCGAGAATTTTCCGAGAATTTTTCGAGAATTTTCCGAGAATTTTCCGAGAATTTTCCGAGAATTTTCCGAGAATTTTCCGAGAATTTTCCGAGAATTTTCCGAGAATTTTCCGTCAATTTTCCGAGAATTTTCCGAGAATTTTCCGAGAATTTTCCGAGAATTTTCCGAGAATTTTCCGAGAATTTTCTGAGAATTTTCCGAGAATTTTCCGAGAATTTTCCGAGAATTTTCCGAGAATTTTCCGAGAATTTTCTGAGAATTTTCCGAGAATTTTCCGAGAATTTTCCGAGAATTTTGTGAGAATTTTCCGAGAATTTTCCGAGAATTTTCCGAGAATTTTCCGTCAATTTTCCGAGAATTTTCCGAGAATTTTCCGAAAATTTTCCGAGAATTTTCTGAGAATTTTCCGAGAATTTTCCGAAAATTTTCCGAGAATTTTCCGAGAATTTTCCGAGAATTTTCCGAGAATTTTCCAAGAATTTTCCGAGAATTTTCCGAGAATTTTCCGAGAATTTTCGGGGAATTTTCCGAGAATTTTCCGAGAATTTTCCGAGAATTTTCTGAGAATTTTCCGAGAATTTTCCGGGAATTTTCCGAGAATTTTCCGAGAATTTTCCGAGAATTTTCTGAGAATTTTCCGAGAATTTTCCGAGAATTTTCCAAGAATTTTCCGAGAATTTTCTGAGAATTTTCCGAGAATTTTCCGAGAATTTTCCGAGAATTTTCCGAGAATTTTCCGAGAATTTTGCGAGAATTTTCCGAGAATTTTCGGAGAATTTTCCGAGAATTTTCCGAGAATTTTCTGAGAATTTTCCGAGAATTTTCCGAGAATTTTCTGAGAATTTTCCGAGAATTATCCGAGAATTTCCGAGAATTTTCTGAGATTTTTCCGAGAATTTTCCGAGAATTTTCCGAGAATTTTCTGAGAATTTTCCGAGAATTTTCCGAGAATTTTCTGAGAATTTTCCGAGAATTTTCCGAGAATTTTCCGAGAATTTTCCGAGAATTTTCCGAGAATTTTCCGAGAATTTTCGAAGAATTTTCCGAGAATTTTCCGAGAATTTTCCGAGAATTTTCCGGGAATTTTCCGAGAATTTTCCGAGAATTTTCTGAGAATTTTCCGAGAATTTTCCGAGAATTTTCCGAGAATTTTCCGAGAATTTTCCGAGAATTTTCCGAGAATTTTCGGAGAATTTTTTGAGAATTTTCCGAGAATTTTCCGAGAATTTTCCGAGAATTTTCCGAGAATTTTCCGAGAATTTTCCGAGAATTTTCCAAGAATTTTCCGAGAATTTTCCGAGAATTTTCCGAGAATTTTCCGGGAATTTTCCGAGAATTTTCCGAGAATTTTCCGAGAATTTTCCGAGAATTTTCCGAGAATTTTCCGAGAATTTTCTGAGAATTTTCCGAGAATTTTCCGAGAATTTTCTGAGAATTTTCCGAGAATTATCCGAGAATTTCCGAGAATTTTCTGAGATTTTTCCGAGAATTTTCCGAGAATTTTCCGAGAATTTTCTGAGAATTTTCCGAGAACTTTCCGAGAATTTTCTGAGAATTTTCTGAGAATTTTCCGAGAATTTTCCGAGAATTTTCCGAGAATTTTCCGAGAATTTTCCGAGAATTTTCCAAGAATTTTCCGAGAATTTTCCGGGAATTTTCCGAGAATTTTCCGGGAATTTTCCGAGAATTTTCCGAGAATTTTCCGAGAATTTTCCGAGAATTTTCCGAGAATTTCCGAGAATTTTCTGAGATTTTTCCGAGAATTTTCCGAGAATTTTCCGAGAATTTTCCAAGAATTTTCCAAGAATTTTCCGAGAATTTTCCGAGAATTTTCGGGAATTTTCCGAGAATTTTCCGGGAATTTTCCGAGAATTTTCCGAGAATTTTCCGAGAATTTTTCGAGAATTTTCCGAGAATTTTCCGAGAATTTTCCGAGAATTTTCCGAGAATTTTCCGAGAATTTTCCGAAAATTTTCCGGGAATTTTCCGTCAATTTTCCGAGAATTTTCCGAGAATTTTACGAGAATTTCCGAGAATTTTCCGAGAATTTCCGAGAATTTTCTGAGAATTTTCTGAGAATTTTCCGAGAATTTTCCGAGAATTTTCCGAGAATTTTCCGAGAATTTTCCGAGAATTTTCCGAGAATTTTCCAAGAATTCTCCGAGAATTTTCCGAGAATTTTCCGAGAATTTTCCGGGAATTTTCCGAGAATTTTCCGAGAATTTTCCGAGAATTTTCCGAGAATTTTCCGAGAATTTTCCGAGAATTTTCTGAGAATTTTCCGAGAATTTTCCGAGAATTTTCTGAGAATTTTCCGAGAATTATCCGAGAATTTCCGAGAATTTTCTGAGATTTTTCCGAGAATTTTCCGAGAATTTTCCGAGAATTTTCTGAGAATTTTCCGAGAATTTCCGAGAATTTTCTGAGAATTTTCTGAGAATTTTCCGAGAATTTTCCGAGAATTTTCCGAGAATTTTCCGAGAATTTTCCGAGAATTTTCCAAGAATTTTCCGAGAATTTTCCGAGAATTTTCCGAGAATTTTCCGAGAATTTTCCGAGAATTTTCCGAGAATTTTCTGAGAATTTTCCGAGAATTTTCCGAGAATTTTCTGAGAATTTTCCGAGAATTATCCGAGAATTTCCGAGAATTTTCTGAGATTTTTCCGAGAATTTTCCGAGAATTTTCCGAGAATTTTCCGAGAATTTTCCGAGAATTTTCTGAGAATTTTCCGAGAATTTTCCGAGAATTTTCTCTGAGAATTTTCCGAGAATTATCCGAGAATTTCCGAGAATTTTCTGAGATTTTTCCGAGAATTTTCCGAGAATTTTCCGAGAATTTTCTGAGAATTTTCCGAGAATTTTCCGAGAATTTTCTGAGAATTTTCTGAGAATTTTCCGAGAATTTTCCGAGAATTTTCCGAGAATTTTCCGAGAATTTCCCGAGAATTTTCCGAGAATTTTTCGAGAATTTTCCGAGAATTTCCGAGAATTTTCCGAGAATTTTCCGAGAATTTTCCGAGAATTTTCCGAAAATTTTCCGAGAATTTTCCAGTCAATTTTCCGAGATTTTCCGAGAATTTTCCGAGAATTTTCCGAGAATTTTCCGAGAATTTTCCGAGAATTTTCTGAGAATTTTCTGAGAATTTTCCGAGAATTTTCGAGAATTTTCCGAGAATTTTCCGAGAATTTCCGAGAATTTTCCGAGAATTTTCCAAGAATTTTCCGAGAATTTTCCGAGAATTTTCCGAGAATTTTCCGGGAATTTTCCGAGAATTTTCCGAGAATTTTCCGAGAATTTTCCCGAGAATTTTCCGAGAATTTTCCGAGAATTTTCTGAGAATTTTCCGAGAATTTTCCGAGAATTTTCTGAGAATTTTCCGAGAATTATCCGAGAATTTTCCGAGAATTTTCTGAGATTTTTCCGAGAATTTTCCGAGAATTTTCCGAGAATTTTCTGAGAATTTTCCGAGAATTTTCCGAGAATTTTCTGAGAATTTTCTGAGAATTTCCGAGAATTTTCCGAGAATTTTCCGAGAATTTTCCGAGAATTTTCCAAGAATTTTCCGAGAATTTTCCGAGAATTTTCCGAGAATTTTCCGAGAATTTTCCGAGAATTTTCCGAGAATTTTCTGAGAATTTTCCGAGAATTTTCCGAGAATTTTCTGAGAATTTTCCGAGAATTATCCGAGAATTTCCGAGAATTTTCTGAGATTTTTCCGAGAATTTTCCGAGAATTTTCCGAGAATTTTCCGAGAATTTTCCGAGAATTTTCTGAGAATTTTCCGAGAATTTTCCGAGAATTTTCTGAGAATTTTCCGAGAATTATCCGAGAATTTCCGAGAATTTTCTGAGATTTTTCCGAGAATTTTCCGAGAATTTTCCGAGAATTTTCTGAGAGTTTTCCGAGAATTTTCCGAGAATTTTCTGAGAATTTTCTGAGAATTTTCCGAGAATTTTCCGAGAATTTTCCGAGAATTTTCCGAGAATTTTCCGAGAATTTTCCAAGAATTTTCCGAGAATTTTCCGAGAATTTTCCGAGAATTTTCCGAGAATTTTCCGAGAATTTTCCGAGAATTTTCTGAGAATTTTCCGAGAATTTTCCGAGAATTTTCTGAGAATTTTCCGAGAATTTTCCGAGAATTTTCTGAGAATTTTCCGAGAATTTTCCGAGAATTTTCTGAGAATTTTCCGAGAATTATCCGAGAATTTCCGAGAATTTTCTGAGATTTTTCCGAGAATTTTCCGAGAATTTTCCGAGAATTTTCCAAGAATTTTCCAAGAATTTTCCGAGAATTTTCCGAGAATTTTTCGGGAATTTTCCGAGAATTTTCCGGGAATTTTCCGAGAATTTTCCGAGAATTTTCCGAGAATTTTTCGAGAATTTTCCGAGAATTTTCCGAGAATTTTCCGAGAATTTTCCGAGAATTTTCCGAGAATTTTCCGAGAATTTTCCGAGAATTTTCCGTCAATTTTCCGAGAATTTTCCGAGAATTTTCCGAGAATTTTCCGAGAATTTTCCGAGAATTTTCCGAGAATTTTCTGAGAATTTTCCGAGAATTTTCCGAGAATTTTCCGAGAATTTTCCGAGAATTTTCCGAGAATTTTCCGAGAATTTTCCGAGAATTTTCCGAGAATTTTCCGAGAATTTTCTGAGAATTTTCCGAGAATTTTCCGAGAATTTTCCGAGAATTTTCCGTCAATTTTCCGAGAATTTTCCGAGAATTTTCCGAAAATTTTCCGAGAATTTTCTGAGAATTTTCCGAGAATTTTCCGAAAATTTTCCGAGAATTTTCCGAGAATTTTCCGAGAATTTTCCGAGAATTTTCGAAGAATTTTCCGAGAATTTTCCGAGAATTTTCCGAGAATTTTCGGGGAATTTTCCGAGAATTTTCCGAGAATTTTCCGAGAATTTTCTGAGAATTTTCCGAGAATTTTCCGAGAATTTTCTGAGAATTTTCCGAGAATTTTCCGAGAATTTTCCGAGAATTTTCCGAGAATTTTCCGAGAATTTTCCGAGAATTTTCCGAGAATTTTCGGAGAATTTTCCGAGAATTTTCCGAGAATTTTCTGAGAATTTTCCGAGAATTTTCCGAGAATTTTCTGAGAATTTTCCGAGAATTATCCGAGAATTTCCGAGAATTTTCTGAGATTTTTCCGAGAATTTTCCGAGAATTTTCCGAGAATTTTCTGAGAATTTTCCGAGAATTTTCCGAGAATTTTCTGAGAATTTTCCGAGAATTTTCCGAGAATTTTCCGAGAATTTTCCGAGAATTTCCCGAGAATTTTCCGAGAATTTTCGAAGAATTTTCCGAGAATTTTCCGAGAATTTTCCGAGAATTTTCCGGGAATTTTCCGAGAATTTTCCGAGAATTTTCTGAGAATTTTCCGAGAATTTTCCAAGAATTTTCCGAGAATTTTCCGAGAATTTTCCGAGAATTTTCCGAGAATTTTCGGAGAATTTTCTGAGAATTTTCCGAGAATTTTCCGAGAATTTTCCGAGAATTTTCCGAGAATTTTCCGAGAATTTTCCGAGAATTTTCCAAGAATTTTCCGAGAATTTTCCGAGAATTTTCCGAGAATTTTCCGGGAATTTTCCGAGAATTTTCCGAGAATTTTCCGAGAATTTTCCGAGAATTTTCTGAGAATTTTCCGAGAATTTTCCGAGAATTTTCTGAGAATTTTCCGAGAATTATCCGAGAATTTCCGAGAATTTTCTGAGATTTTTCCGAGAATTTTCCGAGAATTTTCCGAGAATTTTCTGAGAATTTTCCGAGAATTTTCCGAGAATTTTCTGAGAATTTTCTGAGAATTTTCCGAGAATTTTCCGAGAATTTTCCGAGAATTTTCCGAGAATTTTCCGAGAATTTTCCAAGAATTTTCCGACAATTTTCCGAGAATTTTCCGAGAATTTTCCGGGAATTTTCCGAGAATTTTCCGAGAATTTTCCGAGAATTTTCCGAGAATTTTCCGAGAATTTTCCGGGAATTTTCCGAGAATTTTCCGAGAATTTTCCGAGAATTTTCCGAGAATTTTCCGTCAATTTTCAGAGAATTTTCCGAGAATTTTCTGAGAATTTTCCGAGAATTTTCCGAGAATTTTCCGAGAATTTTCCGTCAATTTTCCGAGAATTTTCCGAGAATTTTCCGAAAATTTTCCGAGAATTTTCTGAGAATTTTCCGAGAATTTTCCGAAAATTTTCCGAGAATTTTCCGAGAATTTTCCGAGAATTTTCCGAGAATTTTCCAAGAATTTTCCGAGAATTTTCCGAGAATTTTCCGAGAATTTTCCGAGAATTTTCCGAGAATTTTCCGAGAATTTTCGGAGAATTTTCTGAGAATTTTCCGAGAATTTTCCGAGAATTTTCCGAGAATTTTCCGAGAATTTTCCGAGAATTTTCCGAGAATTTTCCAAGAATTTTCCAAGAATTTTCCGAGAATTTTCCGGGAATTTTCTGAGAATTTTCCGAGAATTTTCCGAGAATTTTCCGAGAATTTTCCGAGAATTTTCCGAGAATTTTCTGAGAATTTTCCGAGAATTTTCCGAGAATTTTCTGAGAATTTTCCGAGAATTATCCGAGAATTTCCGAGAATTTTCTGAGATTTTTCCGAGAATTTTCCGAGAATTTTCCGAGAATTTTCTGAGAATTTTCCGAGAATTTTCCGAGAATTTTCTGAGAATTTTCTGAGAATTTTCCGAGAATTTTCCGAGAATTTTCCGAGAATTTTCCGAGAATTTTCCGAGAATTTTCCAAGAATTTTCCGAGAATTTTCCGAGAATTTTCCGAGAATTTTCCGGGAATTTTCCGAGAATTTTCCGAGAATTTTCCGAGAATTTTCCGAGAATTTTCCGAGAATTTTTCGAGAATTTTCCGAGAATTTTCCGAGAATTTTCCGGGAATTTTCCGAGAATTTTCCGAGAATTTTCCGAGAATTTTCCGAGAATTTTCCGTCAATTTTCCGAGAATTTTCCGAGAATTTTCTGAGAATTTTCCGAGAATTTTCCGAGAATTTTCCGAGAATTTTCCGAGAATTTTCCGAGAATTTTCCGAGAATTTTCCGAGAATTTTCCGTCAATTTTCCGAGAATTTTCCGAGAATTTTCTGAGAATTTTCCGAGAATTTTCCGAGAATTTTCCGACAATTTTCCGAGAATTTTCCGAGAATTTTCCGAGAATTTTCGGAGAATTTTCTGAGAATTTTCCGAGAATTTTCCGAGAATATCCGAGAATTTTCCGAGAATTTTCCGAGAATTTTCCGAGAATTTTCCAAGAATTTTCCGAGCATTTTCCGAGAATTTTCCGAGAATTTTCCGGGAATTTTCCGAGAATTTTCCGAGAATTTTCCGAGAATTTTCCGAGAATTTTCCGAGAATTTTCCGAGAATTTTCCGAGAATTTTCCGAGAATTTTCCGGGAATTTTCCGAGAATTTTCCGAGAATTTTCCGAGAATTTTCTGAGAATTTTCCGAGAATTTTCCGAGAATTTTCCAAGAATTTTCCGAGAATTTTCTGAGAATTTTCCGAGAATTTTCCGAGAATTTTCCGAGAATTTTCCGAGAATTTTCCGAGAATTTTCCGAGAATTTTCCGAGAATTTTCGGAGAATTTTCCGAGAATTTTTCGAGAATTTTCTGAGAATTTTCCGAGAATTTTCCGAGAATTTTCTGAGAATTTTCCGAGAATTATCCGAGAATTTCCGAGAATTTTCTGAGATTTTTCCGAGAATTTTCCGAGAATTTTCCGAGAATTTTCTGAGAATTTTCCGAGAATTTTCCGAGAATTTTCTGAGAATTTTCCGAGAATTTTCCGAGATATTTCCGAGGATTTTCCGAGAATTTTCCGAGAATTTTCCGAGAATTTTCGAAGAATTTTCCGAGAATTTTCCGAGAATTTTCCGAGAATTTTCCGGGAATTTTCCGAGAATTTTCCGAGAATTTTCTGAGAATTTTCCGAGAATTTTCCGAGAATTTTCCGAGAATTTTCCGAGAATTTTCCGAGAATTTTCGGAGAATTTTCTGAGAATTTTCCGAGAATTTTCCGAGAATTTTCCGAGAATTTTCCGAGAATTTTCCGAGAATTTTCCGAGAATTTTCCAAGAATTTTCCGAGAATTTTCCGAGAATTTTCCGAGAATTTTCCGAGAATTTTCCGAGAATTTTCCGGGAATTTTCCGAGAATTTGCGGAGAATTTTCTGAGAATTTTCCGAGAATTTTCTGAGAATTTTCCGAGAATTTTCCGAGAATTTTCCGAGAATTTTCGGAGAATTTTCTGAGAATTTTCCGAGAATTTTCCGAGAATTTTCCGAGAATTTTCCGAGAATTTTCCGAGAATTTTCCGAGAATTTTCCAAGAATTTTCCGAGAATTTTCCGAGAATTTTCCGAGAATTTTCCGGGAATTTTCCGAGAATTTTCCGAGAATTTTCCGAGAATTTTCCGAGAATTTTCCGAGAATTTTCCGAGAATTTTCCGAGAATTTTCCGAGAATTTTCCGGGAATTTTCCGAGAATTTTCCGAGAATTTCCGAGAATTTTCTGAGATTTTTCCGAGAATTTTCCGAGAATTTTCCGAGAATTTTCCGAGAATTTTCTGAGAATTTTCCAAGAATTTTCCGAGAATTTTCCGAGAATTTTCCGAGAATTTTCGGGGAATTTTCCGAGAATTTTCCGAGAATTTTCCGAGAATTTTCTGAGAATTTTCCGAGAATTTTCCGAGAATTTTCCAAGAATTTTCCGAGAATTTTCTGAGAATTTTCCGAGAATTTTCCGAGAATTTCCCGAGAGTTTTCCGAGAATTTTCCGAGAATTTTCGGAGAATTTTCCGAGAATTTTCGGAGAATTTTCCGAGAATTTTCCGAGAATTTTCTGAGAATTTTCTGAGAATTTTCCGAGAATTTTCTGAGAATTTTCCGAGAATTATCCGAGAATTTCCGAGAATTTTCTGAGATTTTTCCGAGAATTTTCCGAGAATTTTCCGAGAATTTTCCAAGAATTTTCCAAGAATTTTCCGAGAATTTTCCGAGAATTTTTCGGGAATTTTCCGAGAATTTTCCGGGAATTTTCCGAGAATTTTCCGAGAATTTTCCGAGAATTTTTCGAGAATTTTCCGAGAATTTTCCGAGAATTTTCCGAGAATTTTCCGAGAATTTTCCGAGAATTTTCCGAGAATTTTCCGAGGATTTTCCGTCAATTTTCCGAGAATTTTCCGAGAATTTTCCGAGAATTTTCCGAGAATTTTCCGAGAATTTTCCGAGAATTTTCTGAGAATTTTCCGAGAATTTTCCGAGAATTTTCCGAGAATTTTCCGAGAATTTTCCGAGAATTTTCCGAGAATTTTCCGAGAATTTTCTGAGAATTTTCCGAGAATTTTCTGAGAATTTTCCGAGAATTTTCCGAGAATTTTCCGAGAATTTTCCGTCAATTTTCCGAGAATTTTCCGAGAATTTTCCGAAAATTTTCCGAGAATTTTCTGAGAATTTTCCGAGAATTTTCCGAAAATTTTCCGAGAATTTTCCGAGAATTTTCCGAGAATTTTCCGAGAATTTTCCAAGAATTTTCCGAGAATTTTCCGAGAATTTTCCGAGAATTTTCGGGGAATTTTCCGAGAATTTTCCGAGAATTTTCCGAGAATTTTCTGAGAATTTTCCGAGAATTTTCCGGGAATTTTCCGAGAATTTTCCGAGAATTTTCCGAGAATTTTCTGAGAATTTTCCGAGAATTTTCCGAGAATTTTCCAAGAATTTTCCGAGAATTTTCTGAGAATTTTCCGAGAATTTTCCGAGAATTTTCCGAGAATTTTCCGAGAATTTTCCGAGAATTTTCCGAGAATTTTCCGAGAATTTTCGGAGAATTTTCCGAGAATTTTCCGAGAATTTTCTGAGAATTTTCCGAGAATTTTCCGAGAATTTTCTGAGAATTTTCCGAGAATTATCCGAGAATTTCCGAGAATTTTCTGAGATTTTTCCGAGAATTTTCCGAGAATTTTCCGAGAATTTTCTGAGAATTTTCCGAGAATTTTCCGAGAATTTTCTGAGAATTTTCCGAGAATTTTCCGAGAAATTTCCGAGAATTTTCCGAGAATTTTCCGAGAATTTTCCGAGAATTTTCGAAGAATTTTCCGAGAATTTTCCGAGAATTTTCCGAGAATTTTCCGGGAATTTTCCGAGAATTTTCCGAGAATTTTCTGAGAATTTTCCGAGAATTTTCCGAGAATTTTCCGAGAATTTTCCGAGAATTTTCCGAGAATTTTCCGAGAATTTTCGGAGAATTTTCTGAGAATTTTCCGAGAATTTTCCGAGAATTTTCCGAGAATTTTCCGAGAATTTTCCGAGAATTTTCCGAGAATTTTCCAAGAATTTTCCGAGAATTTTCCGAGAATTTTCCGAGAATTTTCCGGGAATTTTCCGAGAATTATCCGAGAATTTTCCGAGAATTTTCCGAGAATTTTCCGAGAATCTTCCGAGAATTTTCTGAGAATTTTCTGAGAATTTTCCGAGAATTTTCTGAGAATTTTCCGAGAATTATCCGACAATTTCCGAGAATTTTCTGAGATTTTTCCGAGAATTTTCCGAGAATTTTCCGAGAATTTTCTGAGAATTTTCCGAGAATTTTCCGAGAATTTTCTGAGAATTTTCTGAGAATTTTCCGAGAATTTTCCGAGAATTTTCCGAGAATTTTCCGAGAATTTTCCGAGAATTTTCCAAGAATTTTCCGAGAATTTTCCGAGAATTTTCCGAGAATTTTCCGGGAATTTTCCGAGAATTTTCCGAGAATTTTCCGAGAATTTTCCGAGAATTTTCCGAGAATTTTTCGAGAATTTTCCGAGAATTTTCCGAGAATTTTCCGGGAATTTTCCGAGAATTTTCCGAGAATTTTCCGAGAATTTTCCGAGAATTTTCCGAGAATTTTCCAAGAATTTTCCGAGAATTTTCCGAGAATTTTCCGAGAATTTTCGGGGAATTTTCCGAGAATTTTCCGAGAATTTTCCGAGAATTTTCTGAGAATTTTCCGAGAATTTTCCGGGAATTTTCCGAGAATTTTCCGAGAATTTTCCGAGAATTTTCTGAGAATTTTCCGAGAATTTTCCGAGAATTTTCCAAGAATTTTCCGAGAATTTTCTGAGAATTTTCCGAGAATTTTCCGAGAATTTTCCGAGAATTTTCCGAGAATTTTCCGAGAATTTTCCGAGAATTTTCCGAGAATTTTCGGAGAATTTTCCGAGAATTTTCCGAGAATTTTCTGAGAATTTTCCGAGAATTTTCCGAGAATTTTCTGAGAATTTTCCGAGAATTATCCGAGAATTTCCGAGAATTTTCTGAGATTTTTCCGAGAATTTTCCGAGAATTTTCCGAGAATTTTCTGAGAATTTTCCGAGAATTTTCCGAGAATTTTCTGAGAATTTTCCGAGAATTTTCCGAGAATTTTCCGAGAATTTTCCGAGAATTTTCCGAGAATTTTCCGAGAATTTTCGAAGAATTTTCCGAGAATTTTCCGAGAATTTTCCGAGAATTTTCCGGGAATTTTCCGAGAATTTTCCGAGAATTTTCTGAGAATTTTCCGAGAATTTTCCGAGAATTTTCCGAGAATTTTCCGAGAATTTTCCGAGAATTTTCCGAGAATTTTCGGAGAATTTTCTGAGAATTTTCCGAGAATTTTCCGAGAATTTTCCGAGAATTTTCCGAGAATTTTCCGAGAATTTTCCGAGAATTTTCCAAGAATTTTCCGAGAATTTTCCGAGAATTTTCCGAGAATTTTCCGGGAATTTTCCGAGAATTATCCGAGAATTTTCCGAGAATTTTCCGAGAATTTTCCGAGAATTTTCCGAGAATTTTCTGAGAATTTTCTGAGAATTTTCCGAGAATTTTCTGAGAATTTTCCGAGAATTATCCGACAATTTCCGAGAATTTTCTGAGATTTTTCCGAGAATTTTCCGAGAATTTTCCGAGAATTTTCTGAGAATTTTCCGAGAATTTTCCGAGAATTTTCTGAGAATTTTCTGAGAATTTTCCGAGAATTTTCCGAGAATTTTCCGAGAATTTTCCGAGAATTTTCCGAGAATTTTCCAAGAATTTTCCGAGAATTTTCCGAGAATTTTCCGAGAATTTTCCGGGAATTTTCCGAGAATTTTCCGAGAATTTTCCGAGAATTTTCCGAGAATTTTCCGAGAATTTTTCGAGAATTTTCCGAGAATTTTCCGAGAATTTTCCGGGAATTTTCCGAGAATTTTCCGAGAATTTTCGGAGAATTTTCCGAGAATTTTCCGTCAATTTTCCGAGAATTTTCCGAGAATTTTCTGAGAATTTTCCGAGAATTTTCCGAGAATTTTCCGAGAATTTTCCGTCAATTTTCCGAGAATTTTCCGAAAATTTTCCGAAAATTTTCCGAGAATTTTCTGAGAATTTTCCGAGAATTTTCCGAAAATTTTCCGAGAATTTTCCGAGAATTTTCCGAGAATTTTCCGAGAATTTTCCAAGAATTTTCCGAAAATTTTCCGAGAATTTTCCGAGAATTTTCGGGGAATTTTCCGAGAATTTTACGAGAATTTTCCGAGAATTTTCTGAGAATTTTCCGAGAATTTTCCGGGAATTTTCCGAGAATTTTCCGAGAATTTTCCGAGAATTTTCTGAGAATTTTCCGAGAATTTTCCGAGAATTTTCCAAGAATTTTCCGAGAATTTTCTGAGAATTTTCCGAGAATTTTCCGAGAATTTTCCGAGAATTTTCCGAGAATTTTCCGAGAATTTTCCGAGAATTTTCCGAGAATTTTCGGAGAATTTTCCGAGAATTTTCCGAGAATTTTCTGAGAATTTTCCGAGAATTTTCCGGGAATTTTCTGAGAATTTTCCGAGAATTATCCGAGAATTTCCGAGAATTTTCTGAGATTTTTCCGAGAATTTTCCGAGAATTTTCCGAGAATTTTCTGAGAATTTTCCGAGAATTTTCCGAGAATTTTCTGAGAATTTTCCGAGAATTTTCCGAGAATTTTCCGAGAATTTTCCGAGAATTTTCCGAGAATTTTCCGAGAATTTTCGAAGAATTTTCCGAGAATTTTCCGAGAATTTTCCGAGAATTTTCCGGGAATTTTCCGAGAATTTTCCGAGAATTTTCTGAGAATTTTCAGAGAATTTTCCGAGAATTTTCCGAGAATTTTCCGAGAATTTTCCGAGAATTTTCCGAGAATTTTCCGAGAATTTTCCGAGAATTTTCCAAGAATTTTCCGAGAATTTTCCGAGAATTTTCCGAGAATTCTCCGGGAATTTTCCGAGAATTTTCCGAGAATTTTCCGAGAATTTTCCGAGAATTTTCCGAGAATTTTCCGAGAATTTTCTGAGAATTTTCCGAGAATTTTTCCGAGAATTTTCTGAGAATTTTCCGAGAATTTTCTGAGAATTTTCCGAGAATTTTCCGAGAATTTTCTGAGAATTTTCCGAGAATTTTCCGAGAATTTTCCGAGAATTTTCCGAGAATTTTCCGAGAATTTTCCGAGAATTTTCCAAGAATTTTCCGAGAATTTTCCGAGAATTTTCCGAGAATTTTCCGGGAATTTTCCGAGAATTTTCCGAGAATTTTCCGAGAATTTTCCGAGAATTTTCTGAGAATTTTCCGAGAATTTTCCGAGAATTTTCCGAGAATTTTCCGAGAATTTTCCGAGAATTTTCCGAGAATTTTCGGAGAATTTTCTGAGAATTTTCCGAGAATTTTCCGAGAATATCCGAGAATTTTCCGAGAATTTTCCGAGAATTTTCCGAGAATTTTCCAAGAATTTTCCGAGAATTTTCCGAGAATTTTCCGAGAATTTTCCGGGAATTTTCCGAGAATTTTCCGAGAATTTTCCGAGAATTTTCCGAGAATTTTCCGAGAATTTTCCGAGAATTTTCCGAGAATTTTCCGAGAATTTTCCGGGAATTTTCCGAGAATTTTCCGAGAATTTTCCGAGAATTTTCTGAGAATTTTCGGAGAATTTTCCGAGAATTTTCCAAGAATTTTCTGAGAATTTTCTGAGAATTTTCCGAGAATTTTCCGAGAATTTTCCGAGAATTTTCCGAGATTTTTCCGAGAATTTTCCGAGAATTTTCCGAGAATTTTCGGAGAATTTTCCGAGAATTTTTCGAGAATTTTCTGAGAATTTTCCGAGAATTTTCCGAGAATTTTCTGACAATTTTCCGAGAATTATCCGAGAATTTCCGAGAATTTTCTGAGATTTTTCCGAGAATTTTCCGAGAATTTTCCGAGAATTTTCTGAGAATTTTCCGAGAATTTTCCGAGAATTTTCTGAGAATTTTCCGAGAATTTTCCGAGAATTTTCCGAGAATTTTCCGAGAATTTTCCGAGAATTTTCCGAGAATTTTCGAAGAATTTTCCGAGAATTTTCCGAGAATTTTCCGAGAATTTTCCGGGAATTTTCCGAGAATTTTCCGAGAATTTTCCGAGAATTTTCCGAGAATTTTCCGAGAATTTTCCGAGAATTTTCCGAGAATTTTCCGAGAATTTTCGGAGAATTTTCTGAGAATTTTCCGAGAATTTTCCGAGAATTTTCCGAGAATTTTCCGAGAATTTTCCGAGAATTTTCCGAGAATTTTCCAAGAATTTTCCGAGAATTTTCCGAGAATTTTCCGAGAATTTTCCGAGAATTTTCCGAGAATTTTCCGAGAATTTTCCGAGAATTTTCCGAGAATTTTCTGAGAATTTTCGGAGAATTTTCCGAGAATTTTCCGAGAATTTTCCGAGAATTTTCGGAGAATTTTCTGAGAATTTTCCGAGAATTTTCCGAGAATTTTCCGAGAATTTTCCGAGAATTTTCCGAGAATTTTCCGAGAATTTTCCAAGAATTTTCCGAGAATTTTCCGAGAATTTTCCGAGAATTTTCCGGGAATTTTCCGAGAATTTTCCGAGAATTTTCCGAGAATTTTCCGAGAATTTTCCGAGAATTTTCCGAGAATTTTCCGAGAATTTTCCGAGAATTTTCCGGGAATTTTCCGAGAATTTTCCGAGAATTTTCCGAGAATTTTCCGAGAATTATCCGAGAATTTCCGAGAATTTTCTGAGATTTTTCCGAGAATTTTCCGAGAATTCTCCGAGAATTTTCCGATAATTTTCTGAGAATTTTCCGAGAATTTTCGGGGAATTTTCCGAGAATTTTCCGAGAATTTTCCGAGAATTTTCTGAGAATTTTCCGAGAATTTTCCGAGAATTTTCCAAGAATTTTCCGAGAATTTTCTGAGAATTTTCCGAGAATTTTCCGAGAATTTTCCGAGAATTTTCGGAGAATTTTCCGAGACTTTTCCGAGAATTTTCCGAGAATTTTCGGAGAATTTTCCGAGAATTTTCCGAGAATTTTCTGAGAATTTTCTGAGAATTTTCCGAGAATTTTCTGAGAATTTTCCGAGAATTATCCGAGAATTTCCGAGAATTTTCTGAGATTTTTCCGAGAATTTTCCGAGAATTTTCCGAGAATTTTCCAAGAATTTTCCAAGAATTTTCCGAGAATTTTCCGAGAATTTTTCGGGAATTTTCCGAGAATTTTCCGGGAATTTTCCGAGAATTTTCCGAGAATTTTCCGAGAATTTTCCAAGAATTTTCCGAGAATTTTCCGAGAATTTTCCGAGAATTTTCCGGGAATTTTCCGAGAATTTTCCGAGAATTTTCCGAGAATTTTCCGAGAATTTTCCGAGAATTTTCTGAGAATTTTCCGAGAATTTTCCGAGAATTTTCCGAGAATTTTCCGAGAATTTTCTGAGAATTTTCCGGGGATTTTCCGAGAATTTTCCGAGAATTTTCCGAGAATTTTTCGAGAATTTTCCGAGAATTTTCCGAGAATTTTCCGAGAATTTTCCGAGAATTTTCCGAGAATTTTCCGAGAATTTTCCGAGAATTTTCCGTCAATTTTCCGAGAATTTTCCGAGAATATTCCGAGAATTTTCTGAGAATTTTCCGAGAATTTTCCGAGAATTTTCCGAGAATTTTCCGTCATTTTTCCGAAAATTTTCCGAGAATTTTCCGAAAATTTTCCGAGAATTTTCTGAGAATTTTCCGAGAATTTTCCGAAAATTTTCCGAGAATTTTCCGAGAATTTTCCGAGAATTTTCCGAGAATTTTCCAAGAATTTTCCGAGAATTTTCCGAGAATTTTCCGAGAATTTTCGGGGAATTTTCCGAGAATTTTCCGAGAATTTTCTGAGAATTTTCCGAGAATTTTCCGAGAATTTTCTGAGAATTTTCCGAGAATTATCCGAGAATTTCCGAGAATTTTCTGAGATTTTTCCGAGAATTTTCCGAGAATTTTCCAAGAATTTTCCGAGAATTTTCCGAGAATTTTCCGAGAATTTTCCGGGAATTTTCCGAGAATTTTCGGAGAATTTTACGAGAATTTTCCGAGAATTTTCCGAGAATTTTTCGAGAATTTTCCGAGAATTTTCAGAGAATTTTCCGGGAATTTTCCGAGAATTTTCCGAGAATTTTCCGAGAATTTTCCGAGAATTTTCCGTCAATTTTCCGTCAATTTTCCGAGAATTTTCTGAGAATTTTCCGAGAATTTTCCGAGAATTTTCCGAGAAGTTTCCGAGAATTTTCCGAGAATTTTCCGAGAATTTTCCTAGAATTTTCCGTCAATTTTCCGAGAATTTTCCGAGAATTTTCCGAGAATTTTCCGAGAATTTTCCGAGAATTTTCCGAGAATTTTCCGAGAATTTTCCGAGAATTTTCGGAGAATTTTCGGAGAATTTTCTGAGAATTTTCCGAGAATTTTCCGAGAATTTTCCGAGAATTTTCCGAGAATTTTCCGAGAATTTTCCGAGAATTTTCGGAGAATTTTCTGAGAATTTTCCGAGAATTTTCCGAGAATTTTCCGAGAATTTTCCGAGAATTTTCCGAGAATTTTCCGAGAATTTTCCGAGAATTTTCCGAGAATTTTCCGAGAATTTTCCGAGAATTTTCCGTCAATTTTCCGAGAATTTTCCGAGAATTTTCCGAGAATATTCCGAGAATTTTCTGAGAATTTTCCGAGAATTTTCCGAGAATTTTCCGAGAATTTTCCGTCATTTTTCCGAAAATTTTCCGAGAATTTTCCGAAAATTTTCCGAGAATTTTCTGAGAATTTTCCGAGAATTTTCCGAAAATTTTCCGAGAATTTTCCGAGAATTTTCCGAGAATTTTCCGAGAATTTTCCAAGAATTTTCCGAGAATTTTCCGAGAATTTTCCGAGAATTTTCGGGGAATTTTCCGAGAATTTTCCGAGAATTTTCTGAGAATTTTCCGAGAATTTTCCGAGAATTTTCTGAGAATTTTCCGAGAATTATCCGAGAATTTCCGAGAATTTTCTGAGATTTTTCCGAGAATTTTCCGAGAATTTTCCAAGAATTTTCCGAGAATTTTCCGAGAATTTTCCGAGAATTTTCCGGGAATTTTCCGAGAATTTTCGGAGAATTTTACGAGAATTTTCCGAGAATTTTCCGAGAATTTTTCGAGAATTTTCCGAGAATTTTCAGAGAATTTTCCGGGAATTTTCCGAGAATTTTCCGAGAATTTTCCGAGAATTTTCCGAGAATTTTCCGTCAATTTTCCGTCAATTTTCCGAGAATTTTCTGAGAATTTTCCGAGAATTTTCCGAGAATTTTCCGAGAAGTTTCCGAGAATTTTCCGAGAATTTTCCGAGAATTTTCCTAGAATTTTCCGTCAATTTTCCGAGAATTTTCCGAGAATTTTCCGAGAATTTTCCGAGAATTTTCCGAGAATTTTCCGAGAATTTTCCGAGAATTTTCCGAGAATTTTCGGAGAATTTTCGGAGAATTTTCTGAGAATTTTCCGAGAATTTTCCGAGAATTTTCCGAGAATTTTCCGAGAATTTTCCGAGAATTTTCCGAGAATTTTCCAAGAATTTTCCGAGAATTTTCCGAGAATTTTCCGAGAATTTTCCGGGAATTTTCCGAGAATTTTCCGAGAATTTTCCAAGAATTTTCCGAGAATTTTCCGAGAATTTTCCGAGAATTTTCCGAGAATTTTCCGAGAATTTTCCGGGAATTTTCCGAGAATTTTCCGAGAATTTTCCGAGAATTTTCCGAGAATTATCCGAGAATTTCCGAGAATTTTCTGAGATTTTTCCGAGAATTTTCCGTGAATTTTCCGAGAATTTTCCGAGAATTTTCTGAGAATTTTCCGAGAATTTTCCGAGAATTTTCCGAGAATTTTCCGAGAATTTTCTGAGAATTTTCCGAGAATTTTCCGAGAATTTTCCGAGAATTTTCCAAGAATTTTCCGAGAATTTTCCGAGAATTTTCCGAGAATTTTCGGGGAATTTTCCGATAATTTTCCGAGAATTTTCCGAGAATTTTCTGAGAATTTTGCGAGAATTTTCCGGGAATTTTCCAAGAATTTTCCGAGAATTTTCTGAAATTTTCCGAGAATTTTCCGAGAATTTTCCGAGTATTTTCCGAGAATTTTCGGAGAATTTTCCGAGAATTTTCCGAGAATTTTCTGAGAATTTTCCGAGAATTTTCCGAGAATTTTCTGAGAATTTTCCGAGAATTATCCGAGAATTTCCGAGAATTTTCTGAGATTTTTCCGAGAATTTTCCGAGAATTTTCCGAGAATTTTCTGAGAATTTTCCAAGAATTTTCCGAGAATTTTCTGAGAATTTTCCGAGAATTTTCCGAGAATTTTCCGAGAATTTTCCGAGAATTTTCCGAGAATTTTCCGAGAATTTTCCAAGAATTTTCCGAGAATTTTTCGAGAATTTTCCGAGAATTTTCCGGGAATTTTCCGAGAATTTTCCGAGAATTTTCCGAGAATTTTCCGAGAATTTTCCGTCAATTTTCCGAGAATTTTCCGAGAATTTTCTGAGAATTTTCCGAGAATTTTCCGAGAATTTTCCGAGAAGTTTCCGAGAATTTTCCGAGAATTTTCCGAGAATTTTCCTAGAATTTTCCGTCAATTTTCCGAGAATTTTCCGAGAATTTTCCGAGAATTTTCCGAGAATTTTCCGAGAATTTTCCGAGAATTTTCCGAGAATTTTCCGAGAATTTTCGGAGAATTTTCGGAGAATTTTCTGAGAATTTTCCGAGAATTTTCCGAGAATTTTCCGAGAATTTTCCGAGAATTTTCCGAGAATTTTCCAAGAATTTTCCGAGAATTTTCCGAGAATTTTCCGGGAATTTTCCGAGAATTTTCCGAGAATTTTCCGAGAATTTTCCGAGAATTTTCCGAGAATTTTCCGAGAATTTTCCGAGAATTTTCCGAGAATTTTCCGGGAATTTTCCGAGAATTTTCCGAGAATTTTCCGAGAATTTTCCGAGAATTATCCGAGAATTTTCCGAGAATTTTCTGAGAATTTTCCGAGAATTTTCCGAGAATTTTCCGAGAATTTTCCGAGAATTTTCTGAGAATTTTCCGAGAATTTTCCGAGAATTTTCCGAGAATTTTCCAAGAATTTTCCGAGAATTTTCCGAGAATTTTCCGAGAATTTTCGGGGAATTTTCCGAGAATTTTCCGAGAATTTTCCGAGAATTTTCTGAGAATTTTCCGAGAATTTTCCGAGAATTTTCCAAGATTTTTCCGAGAATTTTCTGAAATTTTCCGAGAATTTTCCGAGAATTTTCCGAGAATTTTCCGAGAATTTTCTGAGAATTTTCCGAGAATTTTCCGAGAATTTTCTGAGAATTTTCCGAGAATTATCCGAGAATTTCCGAGAATTTTCTGAGATTTTTCCGAGAATTTTCCGAGAATTTTCCGAGAATTTTCTGAGAATTTTCCAAGAATTTTCCGAGAATTTTCTGAGAATTTTCCGAGAATTTTCCGAGAATTTTCCGAGAATTTTCCGAGAATTTTCCGAGAATTTTCCGAGAATTTTCCAAGAATTTTCCGAGAATTTTTCGAGAATTTTCCGAGAATTTTCCGGGAATTTTCCGAGAATTTTCCGAGAATTTTCCGAGAATTTTCCGAGAATTTTCCGTCAATTTTCCGAGAATTTTCGGAGAATTTTCTGAGAATTTTCCGAGAATTTTCCGAGAATTTTCGGAGAATTTTCCGAGAATTTTCCGAGAATTTTCCGAGAATTTTCCGAGAATTTTCCGAGAATTTTCCGTCAATTTTCCGAGAATTTTCCGAGAATTTTCCGAGAATTTTCCGAGAATTTTCCGAGAATTTTCCGAGAATTTTCTGAGAATTTTCCGAGAATTTTCCGAGAATTTTCCGAGAATTTTCCGAGAATTTTCCGAGAATTTTCGGAGAATTTTCTGAGAATTTTCCGAGAATTTTCCGAGAATTTTCCGAGAATTTTCCGAGAATTTTCCGAGAATTTTCCGAGAATTTTCCAAGAATTTTCCGAGAATTTTCCGAGAATTTTCCGGGATTTTTCCGAGAATTTTCCGAGAATTTTCCGAGAATTATCCGAGAATTTCCGAGAATTTTCTGAGATTTTTCCGAGAATTTTCCGAGAATTTTCCGAGAATTTTCCGAGAATTTTCCGAGAATTTTCCGAGAATTATCCGAGAATTTCCGAGAATTTTCTGAGATTTTTCCGAGAATTTTCCGAGAATTTTCCGAGAATTTTCTGAGAATTTTCCGAGAATTTTCCGAGAATTTTCCGAGAATTTTCCGAGAATTTTCCGAGAATTTTCGGAGAATTTTCCGAGAATTTTCCGAGAATTTTCTGAGAATTTTCCGAGAATTTTCCGAGAATTTTCTGAGAATTTTCCGAGAATTATCCGAGAATTTCCGAGAATTTTCTGAGAATTTTCCGAGAATTTTCCGAGAAATTTCTGAGAATTTTCCGAGAATTTTCCGAGAATTTTCCGAGAATTTTCCGAGAATTTTCCGAGAATTTTCCGAGAATTTTCCAAGAATTTTCCGAGAATTTTCCGAGAATTTTCCGAGAATTTTCCGGGAATTTTCCGAGAATTTTCCGAGAATTTTCCGAGAATTTTCCGAGAATTTTCCGAGAATTTTTCGAGAATTTTCCGAGAATTTTCCGAGAATTTTCCGGGAATTTTCCGAGAATTTTCCGAGAATTTTCCGAGAATTTTCCGAGAATTTTCCGTCAATTTTCCGCGAATTTTCCGAGAATTTTCTGAGAATTTTCCGAGAATTTTCCGAGAATTTTCCGAGAATTTTCCGAGAATTTTCCGAGAATTTTCCGAGAATTTTCCGAGAATTTTCCGAGAATTTTCCGTCAATTTTCCGAGAATTTTCCGAGAATTGTCCGAGAATTTTCCGAGAATTTTCCGAGAATTTTCCGAGAATTTTCTGAGAATTTTCCGAGAATTTTCCGAGAATTTTCCGAGAATTTTCCGAGAATTTTCCGAGAATTTTCCGAGAATTTTCCGAGAATTTTCCGAGAATTTTCCGAGAATTATCCGAGAATTTCCGAGAATTTTCTGAGATTTTTCCGAGAATTTTCCGAGAATTTTCCGAGAATTTTCCGAGAATTTTCTGAGAATTTTCCGAGAATTTTCGGAGAATTTTCCGAGAAATTTCCGTCAATTTTCCGAGAATTTTCCGAGAATTTTCCGAGAATTTTCCGAGAATTTTCCGAGAATTTTCGGAGAATTTTCCGAGAATTTTCCGAGAATTTTCTGAGAATTTTCCGAGAATTTTCCGAGAATTTTCTGAGAATTTTCCGAGAATTATCCGAGAATTTCTGAGAATTTTCTGAGATTTTTCCGAGAATTTTCCGAGAATTTTCCGAGAATTTTCTGAGAATTTTCCGAGAATTTTCCGAGAATTTTCCGAGAATTTTCCGAGAATTTTCCGAGAATTTTCGGAGAATTTTCCGAGAATTTTCCGAGAATTTTCTGAGAATTTTCCGAGAATTTTCCGAGAATTTTCTGAGAATTTTCCGAGAATTATCCGAGAATTTCCGAGAATTTTCTGAGATTTTTCCGAGAATTTTCCGGGAATTTTCCGAGAATTTTCTGAGAATTTTCCGAGAATTTTCCGAGAATTTTCTGAGAATTTTCCGAGAATTTTCCGAGAATTTTCCGAGAATTTTCCGAGAATTTTCCGAGAATTTTCCGAGAATTTTCCAAGAATTTTCCGAGAATTTTCCGAGAATTTTCCGAGACTTTTCCGGGAATTTTCCGAGAATTTTCCGAGAATTTTCCGAGAATTTTCCGAGAATTTTCCGAGAATTTTCCGTCAATTTTCCGAGAATTTTCCGAGAATTTTCCGAGAATTTTCCGAGAATTTTCCGAGAATTTTCCGAGAATTTTCCGAGAATTTTCCGAGAATTTTCCGAGAATTTTCCGAGAATTTTCCGAGAATTTTCCGAGAATTTTCCGAGAATTTTCGGAGAATTTTCTGAGAATTTTCCGAGAATTTTCCGAGAATTTTCCGAGAATTTTCCGAGAATTTTCCGAGAATTTTCTGAGAATTTTCCGAGAATTTTCCGAGAATTTTCTGAGAATTTTCCGAGAATTATCCGAGAATTTCCGAGAATTTTCTGAGATTTTTCCGAGAATTTTCCGAGAATTTTCCGAGAATTTTCTGAGAATTTTCCGAGAATTTTCCGAGAATTTTCTGAGATTTTTCCGAGAATTTTGCGAGAATTTTCCGAGAATTTTCCGAGAATTTTCTGAGAATTTTCCGAGAATTTTCCGAGAATTTTCCGAGAATTTTCCAAGAATTTTCCGAGAATTTTCCGAAAATTTTCCGAGAATTTTCGGGGAATTTTCCGAGAATTTTCCGAGAATTTTCCGAGAATTTTCTGGGAATTTTCCGAGAATTTTCCGAGAATTTTCCAAGAATTTTCCGAGAATTTTCTGAAATTTTCCGAGAATTTTCCGAGAATTTTCCGAGAATTTTCCGAGAATTTTCCGAGAATTCTCGGAGAATTTTCCGAGAATTTTCCGAGAATTTTCTGAGAATTTTCCGAGAATTTTCCGAGAATTTTCTGAGAATTTTCCGAGAATTATCCGAGAATTTCCGAGAATTTTCTGAGATTTTTCCGAGAATTTTCCGAGAATTTTCCGAGAATTTTCTGAGAATTTTCCGAGAATTTTCCGAGAATTTTCTGAGAATTTTCCGAGAATTTTCCGAGAATTTTCCGAGAATTTTCCGAGAATTTTCCGAGAATTTTCCGAGAATTTTCCAAGAATTTTCCGAGAATTTTTCGAGAATTTTCCGAGAATTTTCCGGGAATTTTCCGAGAATTTTCCGAGAATTTTCCGAGAATTCTCCGTCAATTTTCCGAGAATTTTCCGAGAATTTTCTGAGATTTTTCCGAGAATTTTCCGAGAATTTTCGGAGAATTTTCCGAGAATTTTCCGAGAATTTTCCGAGAATTTTCCGAGAATTTTCCGAGAATTTTCTGTCAATTTTCCGAGAATTTTCCGAGAATTTTCCGAGAATTTTCCGAGAATTTTCCGAGAATTTTCCGAGAATTTTCTGAGAATTTTCCGAGAATTTTCCGAGAATTTTCCGAGAATTTTCCGAGAATTTTCCGAGAATTTTCCGAGAATTTTCGGAGAATTTTCTGAGAATTTTCCGAGAATTTTCCGAGAATTTTCCGAGAATTTTCCGAGAATTTTCCGAGAATTTTCCGAGAATTTTCCAAGAATTTTCCGAGAATTTTCCGAGAATTTTCCGGGAATTTTCCGAGAATTTTCCGAGAATTTTCCGAGAATTTTCCGAGAATTATCCGAGAATTTCCGAGAATTTTCTGAGATTTTTCCGAGAATTTTCCGAGAATTTTCCGAGAATTTTCCGAGAATTTTCCGAGAATTTTCCGAGAATTTTCCGAGAATTTTCCGAGAATTTTCCGTCAATTTTCAAAGAATTTTCCGAGAATTTTCCGAGAATTTTCCGAGAATTTTCTGAGAATTTTCCGAGAATTTTCGGAGAATTTTCTGAGAATTTTCCGAGAATTATCCGAGAATTTCCGAGAATTTTCTGAGATTTTTCCGAGAATTTTCCGAGAATTTTCCGAGAATTTTCCGAGAATTTTCTGAGAATTTTCCGAGAATTTTCCGAGAATTTTCCGAGAATTTTCCGAGAATTTTCCGAGAATTTTCGGAGAATTTTCCGAGAATTTTCCGAGAATTTTCTGAGAATTTTCCGAGAATTTTCCGAGAATTTTCTGAGAATTTTCCGAGAATTATCCGAGAATTTCCGAGAATTTTCTGAGATTTTTCCGAGAATTTTCCGAGAATTTTCCGAGAATTTTCTGAGAATTTTCCGAGAATTTTCCGAGAATTTTCTGAGAATTTTCCGAGAATTTTCCGAGAATTTTCCGAGAATTTTCCGAGAATTTTCCGAGAATTTTCCGAGAATTTTCCAAGAATTTTCCGAGAATTTTCCGAGAATTTTCCGAGAATTTTCCGGGAATTTTCCGAGAATTTTCCGAGAATTTTCCGAGAATTTTCCGAGAATTTTCCGAGAATTTTTCGAGAATTTTCCGAGAAGTTTCCGAGAATTTTCCGGGAATTTTCCGAGAATTTTCCGAGAATTTTCCGAGAATTTTCGGAGAATTTTCCGTCAATTCTCGGAGAATTTTCCGAGAATTTTCTGAGAATTTTCCGAGAATTTTCCGAGAATTTTCCGAGAATTTTCCGAGAATTTTCCGAGAATTTTCCGAGAATTTTCCGAGAATTTTCCGAGAATTTTCCGTCAATTTTCCGAGAATTTTCCGAGAATTTTCCGAGAATTTTCCGAGAATTTCCCGAGAATTTTCCGAGAATTTTCTGAGAATTTTCCGAGAATTTTCCGAGAATTTTCCGAGAATTTTCCGAGAATTTTCTGAGAATTTTCCGAGAATTTTCCGAGAATTTTCCGAGAATTTTCCGAGAATTATCCGAGAATTTCCGAGAATTTTCTGAGATTTTTCCGAGAATTTTCCGAGAATTTTCCGAGAATTTTCCGAGAATTTTCTGAGAATTTTCCGAGAATTTTCCGAGAATTTTCCGAGAATTTTCCGTCAATTTTCCGAGAATTTTCCGAGAATTTTCCGAGAATTTTCCGAGAATTTTCCGAGAATTTTCCGAGAATTTTCGGAGAATTTTCCGAGAATTTTCCGAGAATTTTCTGAGAATTTTCCGAGAATTTTCCGAGAATTTTCTGAGAATTTTCCGAGAATTATCCGAGAATTTCCGAGAATTTTCTGAGATTTTTCCGAGAATTTTCCGAGAATTTTCCGAGAATTTTCTGAGAATTTTCCGAGAATTTTCCGAGAATTTTCTGAGAATTTTCCGAGAATTTTCCGAGAATTTTCCGAGAATTTTCCGAGAATTTTCCGAGAATTTTCCGAGAATTTTCCAAGAATTTTCCGAGAATTTTCCGAGAATTTTCCGAGACTTTTCGGGGAATTTTCCGAGAATTTTCCGAGAATTTTCCGAGAATTTTCCGAGAATTTTCCGAGAATTTTCTGTCAATTTTCCGAGAATTTTCCGGGAATTTTCCGAGATTTTCCGAGAATTTTCCGAGAATTTTCCGAGAATTTTCCGAGAATTTTCCGAGAATTTTCCGAGAATTTTCCGAGAATTTTCCGAGAATTTTCCGAGAATTTTCCGAGAATTTTCCGAGAATTTTCCGAGAATTTTCTGAGAATTTTCCGAGAATTTTCCGAGAATTTTCCGAGAATTTTCCGAGAATTTTCTGAGAATTTTCCGAGAATTTTCCGAGAATTTTCCGAGAATTTTCCGAGAATTTTCCGAGAATTTTCCGAGAATTTTCCGAGAATTTTCTGAGAATTTTCCGAGAATTTTCCGAGAATTTTCCGAGAATTTTCCGAGAATTTTCCGAGAATTTTCCGAGAATTTTCCGAGAATTTTCCGAGAATTTTCCGAGAATTTTCCGAGAATTTTCCGAGAATTTTCCGAGAATTTTCCGAGAATTTTCCGAGAATTTTCCGAGAATTTTCCGAGAATTTTCCGAGAATTTTCTGAGAATTTTCCGAGAATTTTCCGAGAATTTTCTGAGAATTTTCCGAGAATTTTCCGAGAATTTTCGGAGAATTTTCCGAGAATTTTCCGAGAATTTTCCGAGAATTTTCCGAGAATTTTCCGAGAATTTTCCGTCAATTTTCCGAGAATTTTCCGAGAATTTTCCGAGAATTTTCCGAGAATTTTCCGAGAATTTTCCGAGAATTTTCTGAGAATTTTCCGATAATTTTCCGAGAATTTTCCGAGAATTTTCCGAGAATTTTCCGAGAATTTTCCGAGAATTTTCGGAGAATTTTCTGAGAATTTTCCGAGAATTTTCCGAGAATTTTCCGAGAATTTTCCGAGAATTTTCCGAGAATTTTCCGAGAATTTTCCAAGAATTTTCCGAGAATTTTCCGAGAATTTTCCGGGAATTTTCCGAGAATTTTCCGAGAATTTTCCGAGAATTATCCGAGAATTTCCGAGAATTTTCTGAGATTTTTCCGAGAATTTTCCGAGAATTTTCCGAGAATTTTCCGAGAATTTTCCGAGAATTTTCCGAGAATTTTCCGAGAATTTTCCGAGAATTTTCGGAGAATTTTCTGAGAATTTTCCGAGAATTATCCGAGAATTTCGGAGAATTTTCTGAGATTTTTCCGAGAATTTTCCGAGAATTTTCCGAGAATTTTCTGAGAATTTTCCGAGAATTTTCCGAGAATTTTCCGAGAATTTTCCGAGAATTTTCCGAGAATTTTCGGAGAATTTTCCGAGAATTTTCCGAGAATTTTCCGAGAATTTTCCGAGAATTTTCCGAGAATTTTCCGAGAATTTTCCGAGAATTTTCCAAGAATTTTCCGAGAATTTTCCGAGAATTTTCCGGGAATTTTCCGAGAATTTTCCGAGAATTTTCCGAGAATTATCCGAGAATTTCCGAGAATTTTCTGAGATTTTTCCGAGAATTTTCCGAGAATTTTCCGAGAATTTTCCGAGAATTTTCCGAGAATTTTCCGAGAATTTTCCGAGAATTTTCCGAGAATTTTCGGAGAATTTTCTGAGAATTTTCCGAGAATTATCCGAGAATTTCGGAGAATTTTCTGAGATTTTTCCGAGAATTTTCCGAGAATTTTCCGAGAATTTTCTGAGAATTTTCCGAGAATTTTCCGAGAATTTTCCGAGAATTTTCCGAGAATTTTCCGAGAATTTTCGGAGAATTTTCCGAGAATTTTCCGAGAATTTTCTGAGAATTTTCCGAGAATTTTCCGAGAATTTTCTGAGAATTTTCCGAGAATTATCCGAGAATTTCCGAGAATTTTCTGAGATTTTTCCGAGAATTTTCCGAGAATTTTCCGAGAATTTTCTGAGAATTTTCCGAGAATTTTCCGAGAATTTTCTGAGAATTTTCCGAGAATTTTCCGAGAATTTTCCGAGAATTTTCCGAGAATTTTCCGAGAATTTTCCGAGAATTTTCCAAGAATTTTCCGAGAATTTTCCGAGAATTTTCCGAGAATTTTCCGGGAATTTTCCGAGAATTTTCCGAGAATTTTCCGAGAATTTTCCGAGAATTTTCCGAGAATTTTTCGAGAATTTTCCGAGAATTTTCCGAGAATTTTCCGGGAATTTTCCGAGAATTTTCCGAGAATTTTCCGAGAATTTTCGGAGAATTTTCCGTCAATTCTCCGAGAATTTTCCGAGAATTTTCTGAGAATTTTCCGAGAATTTTCCGAGAATTTTCCGAGAATTTTCCGAGAATTTTCCGAGAATTTTCCGAGAATTTTCCGAGAATTTTCCGAGAATTTTCCGTCAATTTTCCGAGAATTTTCCGAGAATTTTCCGAGAATTTTCCGAGAATTTCCCGAGAATTTTCCGAGAATTTTCTGAGAATTTTCCGAGAATTTTCCGAGAATTTTCCGAGAATTTTCCGAGAATTTTCTGAGAATTTTCCGAGAATTTTCCGAGAATTTTCCGAGAATTTTCCGAGAATTATCCGAGAATTTCCGAGAATTTTCTGAGATTTTTCCGAGAATTTTCCGAGAATTTTCCGAGAATTTTCCGAGAATTTTCTGAGAATTTTCCGAGAATTTTCCGAGAATTTTCCGAGAATTTTCCGTCAATTTTCCGAGAATTTTCCGAGAATTTTCCGAGAATTTTCCGAGAATTTTCCGAGAATTTTCCGAGAATTTTCGGAGAATTTTCCGAGAATTTTCCGAGAATTTTCTGAGAATTTTCCGAGAATTTTCCGAGAATTTTCTGAGAATTTTCCGAGAATTATCCGAGAATTTCCGAGAATTTTCTGAGATTTTTCCGAGAATTTTCCGAGAATTTTCCGAGAATTTTCTGAGAATTTTCCGAGAATTTTCCGAGAATTTTCTGAGAATTTTCCGAGAATTTTCCGAGAATTTTCCGAGAATTTTCCGAGAATTTTCCGAGAATTTTCCGAGAATTTTCCAAGAATTTTCCGAGAATTTTCCGAGAATTTTCCGAGACTTTTCGGGGAATTTTCCGAGAATTTTCCGAGAATTTTCCGAGAATTTTCCGAGAATTTTCCGAGAATTTTCCGTCAATTTTCCGAGAATTTTCCGGGAATTTTCCGAGAATTTTCCGAGAATTTTCCGAGAATTTTCCGAGAATTTTCCGAGAACTTTTCCGAGAATTTTCCGAGAATTTTCCGAGAATTTTCCGAGAATTTTCCGAGAATTTTCCGAGAATTTTCGGAGAATTTTCTGAGAATTTTCCGAGAATTTTCCGAGAATTTTCCGAGAATTTTCCGAGAATTTTCCGAGAATTTTCCGAGAATTATCCGAGAATTTTCCGAGAATTTTCCGAGAATTTTCCGAGAATTATCCGAGAATTTCCGAGAATTTTCTGAGATTTTTCCGAGAATTTTCCGAGAATTTTCCGAGAATTTTCTGAGAATTTTCCGAGAATTTTCCGAGAATTTTCCGAGAATTTTCCGAGAATTTTCCGAGAATTTTCCGAGAATTTTCCAAGAATTTTCCGAGAATTTTTCGAGAATTTTCCGAGAATTTTCCGGGAATTTTCCGAGAATTTTCCGAGAATTTTCCGAGAATTTTCCGAGAATTTTCCGTCAATTTTCCGAGAATTTTCCGAGAATTTTCTGAGAATTTTCCGAGAATTTTCCGAGAATTTTCGGAGAATTTTCCGAGAATTTTCCGAGAATTTTCCGAGAATTTTCCGAGAATTTTCCGAGAATTTTCCGTCAATTTTCCGAGAATTTTCCGAGAATTTTCCGAGAATTTTCCGAGAATTTTCCGAGAATTTTCCGAGAATTTTCTGAGAATTTTCCGATAATTTTCCGAGAATTTTCCGAGAATTTTCCGAGAATTTTCCGAGAATTTTCCGAGAATTTTCGGAGAATTTTCTGAGAATTTTCCGAGAATTTTCCGAGAATTTTCCGAGAATTTTCCGAGAATTTTCCGAGAATTTTCCGAGAATTTTCCAAGAATTTTCCGAGAATTTTCCGAGAATTTTCCGGGAATTTTCCGAGAATTTTCCGAGAATTTTCCGAGAATTATCCGAGAATTTCCGAGAATTTTCTGAGATTTTTCCGAGAATTTTCCGAGAATTTTCCGAGAATTTTCCGAGAATTTTCCGAGAATTTTCCGAGAATTTTCCGAGAATTTTCCGAGAATTTTGGGAGAATTTTCTGAGAATTTTCCGAGAATTATCCGAGAATTTCCGAGAATTTTCTGAGATTTTTCCGAGAATTTTCCGAGAATTTTCCGAGAATTTTCTGAGAATTTTCCGAGAATTTTCCGAGAATTTTCCGAGAATTTTCCGAGAATTTTCCGAGAATTTTCGGAGAATTTTCCGAGAATTTTACGAGAATTTTCTGAGAATTTTCCGAGAATTTTCCGAGAATTTTCTGAGAGAATTATCCGAGAATTTCCGAGAATTTTCTGAGATTTTTCCGAGAATTTTCCGAGAATTTTCCGAGAATTTTCTGAGAATTTTCCGAGAATTTTCCGAGAATTTTCTGAGAATTTTCCGAGAATTTTCCGAGAATTTTCCGAGAATTTTCCGAGAATTTTCCGAGAATTTTCCGAGAATTTTCCAAGAATTTTCCGAGAATTTTCCGAGAATTTTCCGAGAATTTTCCGGGAATTTTCCGAGAATTTTCCGAGAATTTTCCGAGAATTTTCCGAGAATTTTCCGAGAATTTTTCGAGAATTTTCCGAGAATTTTCCGAGAATTTTCCGGGAATTTTCCGAGAATTTTCCGAGAATTTTCCGAGAATTTTCCGAGAATTTTCCGTCAATTTTCCGCGAATTTTCCGAGAATTTTCTGAGAATTTTCCGAGAATTTTCCGAGAATTTTCCGAGAATTTTCCGAGAATTTTCCGAGAATTTTCCGAGAATTTTCCGAGAATTTTCCGAGAATTTTCCGTCAATTTTCCGAGAATTTTCCGAGAATTTTCCGAGAATTTTCCGAGAATTTTCCGAGAATTTTCCGAGAATTTTCTGAGAATTTTCCGAGAATTTTCCGAGAATTTTCCGAGAATTTTCCGAGAATTTTCCGAGAATTTTCCGAGAATTTTCCGAGAATTTTCCGAGAATTTTCCGAGAATTATCCGAGAATTTCCGAGAATTTTCTGAGATTTTTCCGAGAATTTTCCGAGAATTTTCCGAGAATTTTCCGAGAATTTTCTGAGAATTTTCCGAGAATTTTCCGAGAATTTTCCGAGAATTTTCCGTCAATTTTCCGAGAATTTTCCGAGAATTTTCCGAGAATTTTCCGAGAATTTTCCGAGAATTTTCCGAGAATTTTCGGAGAATTTTCCGAGAATTTTCCGAGAATTTTCTGAGAATTTTCCGAGAATTTTCCGAGAATTTTCTGAGAATTTTCCGAGAATTATCCGAGAATTTCCGAGAATTTTCTGAGATTTTTCCGAGAATTTTCCGAGAATTTTCCGAGAATTTTCTGAGAATTTTCCGAGAATTTTCCGAGAATTTTCCGAGAATTTTCCGAGAATTTTCCGAGAATTTTCGGAGAATTTTCCGAGAATTTTCCGAGAATTTTCTGAGAATTTTCCGAGAATTTTCCGAGAATTTTCTGAGAATTTTCCGAGAATTATCCGAGAATTTCCGAGAATTTTCTGAGATTTTTCCGAGAATTTTCCGGGAATTTTCCGAGAATTTTCTGAGAATTTTCCGAGAATTTTCCGAGAATTTTCTGAGAATTTCCGAGAATTTTCCGAGAATTTTCCGAGAATTTTCCGAGAATTTTCCGAGAATTTTCCGAGAATTTTCCAAGAATTTTCCGAGAATTTTCCGAGAATTTTCCGAGACTTTTCCGGGAATTTTCCGAGAATTTTCCGAGAATTTTCCGAGAATTTTCCGAGAATTTTCCGAGAATTTTCCGTCAATTTTCCGAGAATTTTCCGAGAATTTTCCGAGAATTTTCCGAGAATTTTCCGAGAATTTTCCGAGAATTTTCCGAGAATTTTCCGAGAATTTTCCGAGAATTTTCCGAGAATTTTCCGAGAATTTTCCGAGAATTTTCCGAGAATTTTCGGAGAATTTTCTGAGAATTTTCCGAGAATTTTCCGAGAATTTTCCGAGAATTTTCCGAGAATTTTCCGAGAATTTTCTGAGAATTTTCCGAGAATTTTCCGAGAATTTTCTGAGAATTTTCCGAGAATTATCCGAGAATTTCCGAGAATTTTCTGAGATTTTTCCGAGAATTTTCCGAGAATTTTCTGAGAATTTTCCGAGATTTTTCCGAGAATTTTGTGAGATTTTTCCGAGAATTTTCCGAGAATTTTCCGAGAATTTTCCGAGAATTTTCTGAGAATTTTCCGAGAATTTTCCGAGAATTTTCCGAGAATTTTCCAAGAATTTTCCGAGAATTTTCCGCGAATTTTCCGAGAATTTTCGGGGAATTTTCCGAGAATTTTCCGAGAATTTTCCGAGAATTTTCTGAGAATTTTCCGAGAATTTTCCGAGAATTTTCCAAGAATTTTCCGAGAATTTTCTGAAATTTTCCGAGAATTTTCCGAGAATTTTCCGAGAATTTTCCGAGAATTTTCCGAGAATTTTCCGAGAATTTTCGGAGAATTTTCCGAGAATTTTCCGAGAATTTTCTGAGAATTTTCCGAGAATTTTCCGAGAATTTTCTGAGAATTTTCCGAGAATTATCCGAGAATTTCCGAGAATTTTCTGAGATTTTTCCGAGAATTTTCCGAGAATTTTCCGAGAATTTTCTGAGAATTTTCCGAGAATTTTCCGAGAATTTTCTGAGAATTTTCCGAGAATTTTCCGAGAATTTTCCGAGAATTTTCCGAGAATTTTCCGAGAATTTTCCGAGAATTTTCCAAGAATTTTCCGAGAATTTTTCGAGAATTTTCCGAGAATTTTCCGGGAATTTTCCGAGAATTTTCCGAGAATTTTCCGAGAATTTTCCGTCAATTTTCCGAGAATTTTTCGAGAATTTTCTGAGATTTTTCCGAGAATTTTCCGAGAATTTTCGGAGAATTTTCCGAGAATTTTCCGAGAATTTTCCGAGAATTTTCCGAGAATTTTCCGAGAATTTTCTGTCAATTTTCCGAGAATTTTCCGAGAATTTTCCGAGAATTTTCCGAGAATTTTCCGAGAATTTTCCGAGAATTTTCTGAGAATTTTCCGAGAATTTTCCGAGAATTTTCCGAGAATTTTCCGAGAATTTTCCGAGAATTTTCCGAGAATTTTCGGAGAATTTTCTGAGAATTTTCCGAGAATTTTCCGAGAATTTTCCGAGAATTTTCCGAGAATTTTCCGAGAATTTTCCGAGAATTTTCCAAGAATTTTCCGAGAATTTTCCGAGAATTTTCCGGGAATTTTCCGAGAATTTTCCGAGAATTTTCCGAGAATTTTCGGAGAATTTTCTGAGAATTTTCCGAGAATTTTCCGAGAATTTTCCGAGAATTTTCCGAGAATTTTCCGAGAATTTTCCGAGAATTTTCCGAGAATTTTCCGAGAATTTTCCGAGAATTTTCCGTCAATTTTCCGAGAATTTTCCGAGAATTTTCCGAGAATTTTCCGAGAATTTTCCGAGAATTTTCCGAGAATTTTCGGAGAATTTTCTGAGAATTTTCCGAGAATTTTCCGAGAATTTTCTGAGAATTTTCCGAGAATTATCCGAGAATTTCCGAGAATTTTCTGAGATTTTTCCGAGAATTTTCCGAGAATTTTCCGAGAATTTTCCTAGAATTTTCCGAGAATTTTCCGAGAATTTTCCGAGAATTTTCCGAGAATTTCCGAGAATTTTCCAAGAATTTTCCGAGAATTTTCCGAGAATTTTCCGAGAATTTTCCGGGAATTTTCCGAGAATTTTCCGAGAATTTTCCGAGAATTTTCCGAGAATTTTCCGAGAATTTTCCGAATATTTTTCGAGAATTTTCCGAGAATTTTCCGAGAATTTTCCGGGAATTTTCCGAGAATTTTCCGAGAATTTTCCGAGAATTTTCGGAGAATTTTCCGTCAATTCTCCGAGAATTTTCCGAGAATTTTCTGAGAATTTTCCGAGAATTTTCCGAGAATTTTCCGTCAATTTTCCGAGAATTTTCCGAGAATTTTCTGAGAATTTTCTGAGAATTTTCCGAGAATTTTCCGAGAATTTTCCGAGAATTTTCTGAGAATTTTCCGAGAATTTTCCGAGAATTTTCCGAGAATTTTCCGAGAATTTTCCGAGAATTTTCCGAGAATTTTCGGAGAATTTTCTGAGAATTTTCCGAGAATTTTCCGAGAATTTTCCGAGAATTTTCCGAGAATTTTCCGAGAATTTTCCGAGAATTTTCCAAGAATTTTCCGAGAATTTTCCGAGAATTTTCCGGGAAGGGAATTTTCCGAGATTTTCCGAGAATTTTCCGAGAATTTTCCGAGAATTATCCGAGAATTTCCGAGAATTTTCTGAGATTTTTCCGAGAATTTTCCGAGAATTTTCCGAGAATTTTCCGAGAATTTTCCGAGAATTTTCCGAGAATTTTCCGAGAATTTTCCGAGAATTTTCCGTCAATTTTCCGAGAATTTTCCGAGAATTTTCCGAGAATTTTCCGAGAATTTTCCGAGAATTTTCCGAGAATTTTCGGAGAATTTTCTGAGAATTTTCCGAGAATTATCCGAGAATTTCCGAGAATTTTCTGAGATTTTCCGAGAATTTTCCGAGAATTTCCGAGAATTTTCCGAGAATTTTCCGAGAATTATCCGAGAATTTCCGAGAATTTTCCGAGAATTTTCCGAGAATTTTCCGGGAATTTTCCGAGAATTTTCCGCCAATTTTCCGAGATTTTCCGAGAATTTTCCGAGAATTTTCCGAGAATTTTCCGAGAATTTTCCGAGAATTTTCCGAGAATTTTCTGAGAATTTTCCGAGAATTTTCCGAGAATTTTCCGAGAATTTTCCGAGAATTTCCGAGAATTTTCCGAGAATTTTCGGAGAATTTTCTGAGAATTTTCCGAGAATTTTCCGAGAATTTTCCGAGAATTTCCGAGAATTTTCCGAGAATTTTCCGAGAATTTTCCAAGAATTTTCCGAGAATTTTCCGAGAATTTTCCGGGAATTTTCCGAGAATTTTCCGAGAATTTTCCGAGAATTTTCCGAGAATTATCCGAGAATTTCCGAGAATTTTCTGAGATTTTTCCGAGAATTTTCCGAGAATTTTCCGAGAATTTTCCGAGAATTTTCCGAGAATTTTCCGAGATTTTCCGAGAATTTTCCGAGAATTTTCCGTCAATTTTCCGAGATTTTCCGAGAATTTTCCGAGAATTTTCCGAGAATTTTCCGAGAATTTTCCGAGAATTTTCGGAGAATTTTCTGAGAATTTTCCGAGAATTATCCGAGAATTTCCGAGAATTTTCTGAGATTTTTCCGAGAATTTTCCGAGAATTTTCCGAGAATTTTCCGAGAAAGTTTCTGAGAATTTTCCGAGAATTTTCCGAGAATTTTTCCGAGAATTTTCCGAGAATTTTCCGAGAATTTTCGGAGAAATTTCCGAGAATTTTCCGAGAATTTTCTGAGAATTTTCCGAGAATTTTCCGAGAATTTTCTGAGAATTTTCCGAGAATTATCCGAGAATTTCCGAGAATTTTCTGAGATTTTTCCGAGAATTTTCCGAGAATTTTCCGAGAATTTTCTGAGAATTTTCCGAGAATTTTCCGAGAATTTTCTGAGAATTTTCCGAGAATTTTCCGAGAATTTTCCGAGAATTTTCCGAGAATTTTCCGAGAATTCTCGAGAATTTTCCAAGAATTTTCCGAGAATTTTCCGAGAATTTTCCGAGAATTTTCCGGGAATTTTCCGAGAATTTTCCGAGAATTTTCCGAGAATTTTCCGAGAATTTTCCGAGAATTTTTCGAGAATTTTCCGAGAATTTTCCGAGAATTTTCCGGGAATTTTCCGAGAATTTTCCGAGAATTTTCCGAGAATTTTCGGAGAATTTTCCGTCAATTCTCCGAGAATTTTCCGAGAATTTTCTGAGAATTTTCCGAGAATTCTCGAGAATTTTCCAAGAATTTTCCGAGAATTTTCCGAGAATTTTCCGAGAATTTTCCGGGAATTTTCCGAGAATTTTCCGAGAATTTTCCGAGAATTTTCCGAGAATTTTCCGAGAATTTTTCGAGAATTTTCCGAGAATTTTCCGAGAATTTTCCGGGAATTTTCCGAGAATTTTCCGTCAATTTTCCGAGAATTTTCCGAGAATTTTCCGAGAATTTTCCGAGAATTTTCCGAGAATTTTCCGAGAATTTTCCGAGAATTTTCTGAGAATTTTCCGAGAATTTTCCGAGAATGTTCCGAGAATTTTCCGAGAATTTTCCGAGAATTTTCCGAGAATTTTCGGAGAATTTTCTGAGAATTTTCCGAGAATTTTCCGAGAATTTTCCGAGAATTTTCCGAGAATTTTCCGAGAATTTTCCGAGAATTTTCCAAGAATTTTCCGAGAATTTTCCGAGAATTTTCCGGGAATTTTCCGAGAATTTTCCGAGAATTTTCCGAGAATTTTCCGAGAATTATCCGAGAATTTCCGAGAATTTTCTGAGATTTTTCCGAGAATTTTCCGAGAATTTTCCAGGAAATTTTCCGAGAATTTTCCGAGAATTTTCCGAGAATTTTCCGAGAATTTTCCGAGAATTTTCCGTCAATTTTCCGAGAATTTTCCGAGAATTTTCCGAGAATTTTCCGAGAATTTTCCGAGAATTTTCCGAGAATTTTCGGAGAATTTTCTGAGAATTTTCCGAGAATTATCCGAGAATTTCCGAGAATTTTCTGAGATTTTTCCGAGAATTTTCCGAGAATTTTCCGAGAATTTTCCGAGAATTTTCTGAGAATTTTCCGAGAATTTTCCGAGAATTTTCCGAGAATTTTCCGTCAATTTTCCGAGAATTTTCCGAGAATTTTCCGAGAATTTTCCGAGAATTTTCCGAGAATTTTCCGAGAATTTTCGGAGAATTTTCTGAGAATTTTCCGAGAATTATCCGAGAATTTCCGAGAATTTTCTGAGATTTTTCCGAGAATTTTCCGAGAATTTTCCGAGAATTTTCCGAGAATTTTCTGAGAATTTTCCGAGAATTTTCCGAGAATTTTCCGAGAATTTTTCGAGAATTTTCCGAGAATTTTCCGAGAATTTTCCGGGAATTTTCCGAGAATTTTCCGTCAATTTTCCGAGAATTTTCCGAGAATTTTCCGAGAATTTTCCGAGAATTTTCCGAGAATTTTCCGAGAATTTTCCGAGAATTTTCTGAGAATTTTCCGAGAATTTTCCGAGAATGTTCCGAGAATTTTCCGAGAATTTTCCGAGAATTTTCCGAGAATTTTCGGAGAATTTTCTGAGAATTTTCCGAGAATTTTCCGAGAATTTTCCGAGAATTTTCCGAGAATTTTCCGAGAATTTTCCGAGAATTTTCCAAGAATTTTCCGAGAATTTTCCGAGAATTTTCCGGGAATTTTCCGAGAATTTTCCGAGAATTTTCCGAGAATTTTCCGAGAATTATCCGAGAATTTCCGAGAATTTTCTGAGATTTTTCCGAGAATTTTCCGAGAATTTTCCAGGAAATTTTCCGAGAATTTTCCGAGAATTTTCCGAGAATTTTCCGAGAATTTTCCGAGAATTTTCCGTCAATTTTCCGAGAATTTTCCGAGAATTTTCCGAGAATTTTCCGAGAATTTTCCGAGAATTTTCCGAGAATTTTCGGAGAATTTTCTGAGAATTTTCCGAGAATTATCCGAGAATTTCCGAGAATTTTCTGAGATTTTTCCGAGAATTTTCCGAGAATTTTCCGAGAATTTTCCGAGAATTTTCTGAGAATTTTCCGAGAATTTTCCGAGAATTTTCCGAGAATTTTCCGAGAATTTTCCGAGAATTTTCGGAGAAATTTCCGAGAATTTTCCGAGAATTTTCTGAGAATTTTCCGAGAATTTTCCGAGAATTTTCTGAGAATTTTCCGAGAATTATCCGAGAATTTCCGAGAATTTTCTGAGATTTTTCCGAGAATTTTCCGAGAATTTTCCGAGAATTTTCTGAGAATTTTCCGAGAATTTTCCGAGAATTTTCTGAGAATTTTCCGAGAATTTTCCGAGAATTTTCCGAGAATTTTCCGAGAATTTTCCGAGAATTTTCCGAGAATTTTCCAAGAATTTTCCGAGAATTTTCCGAGAATTTTCCGAGAATTTTCCGGGAATTTTCCGAGAATTTTCCGAGAATTTTCCGAGAATTTTCCGAGAATTTTCCGAGAATTTTTCGAGAATTTTCCGAGAATTTTCCGAGAATTTTCCGGGAATTTTCCGAGAATTTTCCGAGAATTTTCCGAGAATTTTCGGAGAATTTTCCGTCAATTCTCCGAGAATTTTCCGAGAATTTTCTGAGAATTTTCCGAGAATTTTCCGAGAATTTTCCGAGAATTTTCCGACAATTTTCCGAGAATTTTCCGAGAATTTTCCGAGAATTTTCCGAGAATTTTCCGTCAATTTTCCGAGAATTTTCCGAGAATTTTCCGAGAATTTTCCGAGAATTTTCCGAGAATTTTCCGAGAATTTTCTGAGAATTTTCCGAGAATTTTCCGAGAATTTTCCGAGAATTTTCCGAGAATTTTCCGAGAATTTTCCGAGAATTTTCCGAGAATTTTCCGAGAATTATCCGAGAATTTCCGAGAATTTTCTGAGATTTTTCCGAGAATTTTCCGAGAATTTTCCGAGAATTTTCCGAGAATTTTCTGAGAATTTTCCGAGAATTTTCCGAGAATTTTCCGAGAATTTTCCGTCAATTTTCCGAGAATTTTCCGAGAATTTTCCGAGAATTTTCCGAGAATTTTCCGAGAATTTTCCGAGAATTTTCGGAGAATTTTCCGAGAATTTTCCGAGAATTTTCTGAGAATTTTCCGAGAATTTTCCGAGAATTTTCTGAGAATTTTCCGAGAATTATCCGAGAATTTCCGAGAATTTTCTGAGATTTTTCCGAGAATTTTCCGAGAATTTTCCGAGAATTTTCTGAGAATTTTCCGAGAATTTTCCGAGAATTTTCCGAGAATTTTCCGAGAATTTTCCGAGAATTTTCGGAGAATTTTCCGAGAATTTTCCGAGAATTTTCTGAGAATTTTCCGAGAATTTTCCGAGAATTTTCTGAGAATTTTCCGAGAATTATCCGAGAATTTCCGAGAATTTTCTGAGATTTTTCCGAGAATTTTCCGAGAATTTTCCGAGAATTTTCTGAGAATTTTCCGAGAATTTTCCGAGAATTTTCTGAGAATTTTCCGAGAATTTTCCGAGAATTTTCCGAGAATTTTCCGAGAATTTTCCGAGAATTTTCCGAGAATTTTCCAAGAATTTTCCGAGAATTTTCCGAGAATTTTCCGAGACTTTTCGGGGAATTTTCCGAGAATTTTCCGAGAATTTTCCGAGAATTTTCCGAGAATTTTCCGAGAATTTTCCGTCAATTTTCCGAGAATTTTCCGAGAATTTTCCGAGAATTTTCCGAGAATTTTCCGAGAATTTTCCGAGAATTTTCGGAGAATTTTCTGAGAATTTTCCGAGAATTTTCCGAGAATTTTCCGAGAATTTTCCGAGAATTTTCCGAGAATTTTCTGAGAATTTTCCGAGAATTTTCCGAGAATTTTCTGAGAATTTTCCGAGAATTATCCGAGAATTTCCGAGAATTTTCTGAGATTTTTCCGAGAATTTTCCGAGAATTTTCCGAGAATTTTCTGAGAATTTTCCGAGAATTTTCCGAGAATTTTCCGAGAATTTTCCGAGAATTTTCCGAGAATTTTCCGAGAATTTTCCAAGAATTTTCCGAGAATTTTTCGAGAATTTTCCGAGAATTTTCCGGGAATTTTCCGAGAATTTTCCGAGAATTTTCGAAGAATTTTCCGAGAATTTTCCGTCAATTTTCCGAGAATTTTCCGAGAATTTTCTGAGAATTTTCCGAGAATTTTCCGAGAATTTTCGGAGAATTTTCCGAGAATTTTCCGAGAATTTTCCGAGAATTTTCCGAGAATTTTCCGTCAATTTTCCGAGAATTTTCCGAGAATTTTCCGAGAATTTTCCGAGAATTTTCCGAGAATTTTCCGAGAATTTTCCGAGAATTTTCTGAAAATTTTCCGAGAATTTTCCGAGAATTTTCCGAGAATTTTCCGAGAATTTTCCGAGAATTTTCCGAGAATTTTCGGAGAATTTTCTGAGAATTTTCCGAGAATTTTCCGAGAATTTTCCGAGAATTTTCCGAGAATTTTCCGAGAATTTTCCGAGAATTTTCCAAGAATTTTCCGAGAATTTTCCGAGAATTTTCCGGGAATTTTCCGAGAATTTTCCGAGAATTTTCCGAGAATTATCCGAGAATTTCCGGGAATTTTCTGAGATTTTTCCGAGAATTTTCCGAGAATTTTCCGAGAATTTTCCGAGAATTTTCCGAGAATTTTCCGAGAATTTTCCGAGAATTTTCCGAGAATTTTCCGTCAATTTTCCGAGAATTTTCCGAGAATTTTCCGAGAATTTTCCGAGAATTTTCCGAGAATTTTCCGAGAATTTTCGGAGAATTTTCTGAGAATTTTCCGAGAATTATCCGAGAATTTCCGAGAATTTTCTGAGATTTTTCCGAGAATTTTCCGAGAATTTTCCGAGAATTTTCTGAGAATTTTCCGAGAATTTTCCGAGAATTTTCCGAGAATTTTCCGAGAATTTTCCGAGAATTTTCGGAGAATTTTCCGAGAATTTTCCGAGAATTTTCTGAGAATTTTCCGAGAATTTTCCGAGAATTTTCTGAGAATTTTCCGAGAATTATCCGAGAATTTCCGAGAATTTTCTGAGATTTTTCCGAGAATTTTCCGAGAATTTTCCGAGAATTTTCTGAGAATTTTCCGAGAATTTTCCGAGAATTTTCTGAGAATTTTCCGAGAATTTTCCGAGAATTTTCCGAGAATTTTCCGAGAATTTTCCGAGAATTTTCCGAGAATTTTCCAAGAATTTTCCGAGAATTTTCCGAGAATTTTCCGAGAATTTTCCGGGAATTTTCCGAGAATTTTCCGAGAATTTTCCGAGAATTTTCCGAGAATTTTCCGAGAATTTTCCGAGAATTTTCGGAGAATTTTCTGAGAATTTTCCGAGAATTATCCGAGAATTTCCGAGAATTTTCTGAGATTTTTCCGAGAATTTTCCGAGAATTTTCCGAGAATTTTCTGAGAATTTTCCGAGAATTTTCCGAGAATTTTCCGAGAATTTTCCGAGAATTTTCCGAGAATTTTCGGAGAATTTTCCGAGAATTTTCCGAGAATTTTCTGAGAATTTTCCGAGAATTTTCCGAGAATTTTCTGAGAATTTTCCGAGAATTATCCGAGAATTTCCGAGAATTTTCTGAGATTTTTCCGAGAGTTTTCCGAGAATTTTCCGAGAATTTTCTGAGAATTTTCCGAGAATTTTCCGAGAATTTTCTGAGAATTTTCCGAGAATTTTCCGAGAATTTTCCGAGAATTTTCCGAGAATTTTCCGAGAATTTTCCAAGAATTTTTCTGAGAATTTTCCGAGAATTTTCCGAGAATTTTCCGGGAATTTTCCGAGAATTTTCCGAGAATTTTCCGAGAATTTTCCGGGAATTTTCCGAGAATTTTTCGAGAATTTTCCGAGAATTTTCCGAGAATTTTCCGAGAATTTTCCGAGAATTTTCCGAGAATTTTCCGAGAATTTTCCGAGAATTTTCCGAGAATTATCCGAGAATTTCCGAGAATTTTCTGAGATTTTTCCGAGAATTTTCCGAGAATTTTCCGAGAATTTTCCGAGAATTTTCTGAGAATTTTCCGAGAATTTTCCGAGAATTTTCCGAGAATTTTCCGTCAATTTTCCGAGAATTTTCCGAGAATTTTCCGAGAATTTTCCGAGAATTTTCCGAGAATTTTCCGAGAATTTTCGGAGAATTTTCCGAGAATTTTCCGAGAATTTCTGAGAATTTTCCGAGAATTTTCCGAGAATTTTCTGAGAATTTTCCGAGAATTATCCGAGAATTTCCGAGAATTTTCTGAGATTTTTCCGAGAATTTTCCGAGAATTTTCCGAGAATTTTCTGAGAATTTTCCGAGAATTTTCCGAGAATTTTCCGAGAATTTTCCGAGAATTTTCCGAGAATTTTCGGAGAATTTTCCGAGAATTTTCCGAGAATTTTCTGAGAATTTTCCGAGAATTTTCCGAGAATTTTCTGAGAATTTTCCGAGAATTATCCGAGAATTTCCGAGAATTTTCTGAGATTTTTCCGAGAATTTTCCGGGAATTTTCCGAGAATTTTCTGAGAATTTTCCGAGAATTTTCCGAGAATTTTCTGAGAATTTTCCGAGAATTTTCCGAGAATTTTCCGAGAATTTTCCGAGAATTTTCCGAGAATTTTCCGAGAATTTTCCAAGAATTTTCCGAGAATTTTCCGAGAATTTTCCGAGACTTTTCCGGGAATTTTCCGAGAATTTTCCGAGAATTTTCCGAGAATTTTCCGAGAATTTTCCGAGAATTTTCCGAGAATTTTCCGTCAATTTTCCGAGAATTTTCCGAGAATTTTCCGAGAATTTTCCGAGAATTTTCCGAGAATTTTCCGAGAATTTTCCGAGAATTTTCCGAGAATTTTCCGAGAATTTTCCGAGAATTTTCCGAGAATTTTCCGAGAATTTTCGGAGAATTTTCTGAGAATTTTCCGAGAATTTTCCGAGAATTTTCCGAGAATTTTCCGAGAATTTTCCGAGAATTTTCCGAGAATTTTCTGAGAATTTTCCGAGAATTTTCCGAGAATTTTCTGAGAATTTTCCGAGAATTATCCGAGAATTTCCAGGAATTTTCTGAGATTTTTCCGAGAATTTTCCGAGAATTTTCCGAGAATTTTCTGAGAATTTTCCGAGAATTTTCCGAGAATTTCCTGAGATTTTTCCGAGAATTTTCCGAGAATTTTCCGAGAATTTTCTGAGAATTTTCCGAGAATTTTCCGAGAATTTTCCGAGAATTTTCCAAGAATTTTCCGAGAATTTTCCGAGAATTTTCCGAGAATTTTCGGGGAATTTTCCGAGAATTTTCCGAGAATTTTCCGAGAATTTTCCGAGAATTTTCCGAGAATTTTCTGAGAATTTTCCGAGAATTATCCGAGAATTTTCCGAGAATTTTCCGTCAATTTTCCGAGAATTTTCCGAGAATTTTCCGAGAAATTTCTGAGAATTTTCCGAGAATTTTCCGAGAATTTTCTGAGAATTTTCCGAGAATTTTCCGAGAATTTTCCGAGAATTTTCCGAGAATTTTCCGAGAATTTTCCGAGAATTTTCCGAGAATTTTCCGAGAATTTTTCGAGAATTTTCCGAGAATTTTCCGGGAATTTCTGAGAATTTTCCGAGAATTTTCCGAGAATTTTCCGAGAATTTTCCGAGAATTTTCTGAGAATTTTCCGAGAATTTTCCGAGAATTTTCCGAGAATTTTCCGTCAATTTTCCGAGAATTTTCCGAGAATTTTCCGAGAATTTTCCGAGAATTTTCCGAGAATTTTCCGAGAATTTTCGGAGAATTTTCCGAGAATTTTCCGAGAATTTTCTGAGAATTTTCCGAGAATTTTCCGAGAATTTTCTGAGAATTTTCCGAGAATTATCCGAGAATTTCCGAGAATTTTCTGAGATTTTTCCGAGAATTTTCCGAGAATTTTCCGAGAATTTTCTGAGAATTTTCCGAGAATTTTCGGAGAATTTTCCGAGAATTTTCCGAGAATTTTCCGAGAATTTTCGGAGAATTTTCCGAGAATTTTCCGACAATTTTCTGAGAATTTTCCGAGAATTTTCCGAGAATTTTCTGAGAATTTTCCGAGAATTATCCGAGAATTTCCGAGAATTTTCTGAGATTTTTCCGAGAATTTTCCGAGAATTTTCCGAGAATTTTCTGAGAATTTTCCGAGAATTTTCCGAGAATTTTCTGAGAATTTTCCGAGAATTTACCGAGAATTTTCCGAGAATTTTCCGAGAATTTTCCGAGAATTTTCCGAGAATTTTCCAAGAATTTTCCGAGAATTTTCCGAGAATTTTCCGAGACTTTTCGGGGAATTTTCCGAGAATTTTCCGAGAATTTTCCGAGAATTTTCCGAGAATTTTCCGAGAATTTTCCGAGAATTTTCCGTCAATTTTCCGAGAATTTTCCGGGAATTTTCCGAGAATTTTCCGAGAATTTTCCGAGAATTTTCCGAGAATTTTCCGAGAATTTTCCGAGAATTTTCCGAGAATTTTCCGAGAATTTTCCGAGAATTTTCCGAGAATTTTCCGAGAATTTTCGGAGAATTTTCTGAGAATTTTCCGAGAATTTTCCGAGAATTTTCCGAGAATTTTCCGAGAATTTTCCGAGAATTTTCTGAGAATTTTCCGAGAATTTTCCGAGAATTTTCTGAGAATTTTCCGAGAATTATCCGAGAATTTCCGAGAATTTTCTGAGATTTTTCCGAGAATTTTCCGAGAATTTTCCGAGAATTTTCTGAGAATTTTCCGAGAATTTTCCGAGAATTTTCTGAGAATTTTCCGAGAATTTTCCGAGAATTTTCCGAGAATTTTCCGAGAATTTTCCGAGAATTTTCCGAGAATTTTCCAAGAATTTTCCGAGAATTTTCCGAGAATTTTCCGAGAATTTTCCGGGAATTTTCCGGGAATTTTCCGAGAATTTTCCGAGAATTTTCCGAGAATTTTCCGAGAATTTTCCGAGAATTTTTCGAGAATTTTCCGAGAATTTTCCGAGAATTTTCCGGGAATTTTCTGAGAATTTTCCGAGAATTATCCGAGAATTTCCGAGAATTTTCTGAGATTTTTCCGAGAATTTTCCGAGAATTTTCCGAGAATTTTCCGAGAATTTTCCGAGAATTTTCCGAGAATTTTCCGAGAATTTTCCGAGAATTTTCCGTCAATTTTCCGAGAATTTTCCGAGAATTTTCCGAGAATTTTCCGAGAATTTTCCGAGAATTTTCCGAGAATTTTCGGAGAATTTTCTGAGAATTTTCCGAGAATTATCCGAGAATTTCCGAGAATTTTCTGAGATTTTTCCGAGAATTTTCCGAGAATTTTCCGAGAATTTTCTGAGAATTTTCCGAGAATTTTCCGAGAATTTTCCGAGAATTTTCCGAGAATTTTCCGAGAATTTTCGGAGAATTTTCCGAGAATTTTCCGAGAATTTTCTGAGAATTTTCCGAGAATTTTCCGAGAATTTTCTGAGAATTTTCCGAGAATTATCCGAGAATTTCCGAGAATTTTCTGAGATTTTTCCGAGAATTTTCCGAGAATTTTCCGAGAATTTTCTGAGAATTTTCCGAGAATTTTCCGAGAATTTTCCGAGAATTTTCCGAGAATTTTCCGAGAATTTTCCGAGAATTTTCCGAGAATTTTCCGAGAATTTTCCGAGAATTTTCCAAGAATTTTCCGAGAATTTTCCGAGAATTTTCCGAGAATTTTCCGGGAATTTTCCGAGAATTTTCGGAGAATTTTCCGAGAATTTTCCGAGAATTTTCCGAGAATTTTTCGAGAATTTTCCGAGAATTTTCCGAGAATTTTCCGGGAATTTTCCGAGAATTTTCCGAGAATTTTCCGAGAATTTTCCGAGAATTTTCCGTCAATTTTCCGAGAATTTTCCGAGAATTTTCTGAGAATTTTCCGAGAATTTTCCGAGAATTTTCCGAGAATTTTCCGAGAATTTTCCGAGAATTTTCCGAGAATTTTCCGAGAATTTTCCGAGAATTTTCCGTCAATTTTCCGAGAATTTTCCGAGAATTTTCCGAGAATTTTCCGAGAATCTTCCGAGAATTTTCCGAGAATTTTCTGAGAATTTTCCGAGAATTTTCCGAGAATTTTCCGAGAATTTTCCGAGAATTTTCCGAGAATTTTCCGAGAAGTTTCCGAGAATTTTCCGAGAATTTTCCGAGAATTATCCGAGAATTTCCGAGAATTTTTTTGAGATTTTTCCGAGAATTTTCCGAGAATTTTCCGAGAATTTTCCGAGAATTTTCTGAGAATTTTCCGAGAATTTTCCGAGAATTTTCCGAGAATTTTCCGTCAATTTTCCGAGAATTTTCCGAGAATTTTCCGAGAATTTTCCGAGAATTTTCCGAGAATTTTCCGAGAATTTTCGGAGAATTTTCCGAGAATTTTCCGAGAATTTTCTGAGAATTTTCCGAGAATTTTCCGAGAATTTTCTGAGAATTTTCCGAGAATTATCCGAGAATTTCCGAGAATTTTCTGAGATTTTTCCGAGAATTTTCCGAGAATTTTCCGAGAATTTTCTGAGAATTTTCCGAGAATTTTCCGAGAATTTTCCGAGAATTTTCCGAGAATTTTCCGAGAATTTTCTGAGAATTTTCCGAGAATTTTCCGAGAATTTTCTGAGAATTTTCCGAGAATTATCCGAGAATTTCCGAGAATTTTCTGAGATTTTTCCGAGAATTTTCCGAGAATTTTCCGAGAATTTTCCGAGAATTATCCGAGAATTTCCGAGAATTTTCTGAGATTTTTCCGAGAATTTTCCGAGAATTTTCCGAGAATTTTCTGAGAATTTTCCGAGAATTTTCCGAGAATTTTCTGAGAATTTTCCGAGAATTTTCCGAGAATTTTCCGAGAATTTTCCGAGAATTTTCCGAGAATTTTCCAAGAATTTTCCGAGAATTTTCCGAGAATTTTCCGAGACTTTTCGGGGAATTTTCCGAGAATTTTCCGAGAATTTTCCGAGAATTTTCCGAGAATTTTCCGAGAATTTTCCGAGAATTTTCCGTCAATTTTCCGAGAATTTTCCGGGAATTTTCCGAGAATTTTCCGAGAATTCTACGAGAATTTTCCGAGAATTTTCCGAGAATTTTCCGAGAATTTTCCGAGAATTTTCCGAGAATTTTCCGAGAATTTTCCGAGAATTTTCCGAGAATTTTCGGAGAATTTTCTGAGAATTTTCCGAGAATTTTCCGAGAATTTTCCGAGAATTTTCCGAGAATTTTCCGAGAATTTTCTGAGAATTTTCCGAGAATTTTCCGAGAATTTTCTGAGAATTTTCCGAGAATTATCCGAGAATTTCCGAGAATTTTCTGAGATTTTTCCGAGAATTTTCCGAGAATTTTCCGAGAATTTTCTGAGAATTTTCCGAGAATTTTCCGAGAATTTTCTGAGAATTTTCCGAGAATTTTCCGAGAATTTTCCGAGAATTTTCCGAGAATTTTCCGAGAATTTTCCAAGAATTTTCCGAGAATTTTCCGAGAATTTTCCGAGAATTTTCCGGGAATTTTCCGGGAATTTTCCGAGAATTTTCCGAGAATTTTCCGAGAATTTTCCGAGAATTTTCCGAGAATTTTTCGAGAATTTTCCGAGAATTTTCCGAGAATTTTCCGGGAATTTTCTGAGAATTTTCCGAGAATTTTCCGAGAATTTTCCGAGAATTTTCCGAGAATTTTCCGAGAATTTTCCGAGAATTTTCCGAGAATTTTCCGAGAATTTTCCGAGAATTTTCCGAGAATTTTCCAAGAATTTTCCGAGAATTTTCCGAGAATTTTCCGGGAATTTTCCGAGAATTTTCCGAGAATTTTCCGAGAATTTTCCGAGAATTATCCGAGAATTTCCGAGAATTTTCTGAGATTTTTCCGAGAATTTTCCGAGAATTTTCCGAGAACATTCCGAGAATTTTCCGAGAATTTTCCGAGAATTTTCCAAGAATTTTCCGAGAATTTTCCGAGAATTTTCCGAGACTTTTCCGGGAATTTTCCGAGAATTTTCCGAGAATTTTCCGAGAATTTTCCGAGAATTTTCCGAGAATTTTCCGAGAATTTTCCGTCAATTTTCCGAGAATTTTCCGAGAATTTTCCGAGAATTTTCCGAGAATTTTCCGAGAATTTTCCGAGAATTTTCCGAGAATTTTCCGAGAATTTTCCGAGAAATTTCCGAGAATTTTCCGAGAATTTTCCGAGAATTTTCGGAGAATTTTCTGAGAATTTTCCGAGAATTTTCCGAGAATTTTCCGAGAATTTTCCGAGAATTTTCCGGGAATTTTCTGAGAATTTTCCGAGAATTTTCCGAGAATTTTCTGAGAATTTTCCGAGAATTATCCGAGAATTTCCGAGAATTTTCTGAGATTTTTCCGAGAATTTTCCGAGAATTTTCCGAGAATTTTCTGAGAATTTTCCGAGAATTTTCCGAGAATTTTCTGAGATTTTTCCGAGAATTTTCCGAGAATTTTCCGAGAATTTTCCGAGAATTTTCTGAGAATTTTCCGAGAATTTTCCGAGAATTTTCCGAGAATTTTCCAAGAATTTTCCGAGAATTTTCCGAGAATTTTCCGAGAATTTTCGGGGAATTTTCCGAGAATTTTCCGAGAATTTTCCGAGAATTTTCTGAGAATTTTCCGAGAATTTTCCGAGAATTTTCCAAGAATTTTCCGAGAATTTTCTGAAATTTTCCGAGAATTTTCCGAGAATTTTCCGAGAATTTTCCGAGAATTTTCCGAGAATTTTCCGAGAATTTTCTGAGAATTTTCCGAGAATTTTCCGAGAATTTTCCGAGAATTTTCCGAGAATTTTCCGAGAATTTTCCGAGAATTTTCCAAGAATTTTCCGAGAATTTTCCGAGAATTTTCCGAGAATTTTCCGGGAATTTTCCGGGAATTTTCCGAGAATTTTCCGAGAATTTTCCGAGAATTTTCCGAGAATTTTCCGAGAATTTTTCGAGAATTTTCCGAGAATTTTCCGAGAATTTTCCGGGAATTTTCTGAGAATTTTCCGAGAATTTTCCGAGAATTTTCCGAGAATTTTCCGAGAATTTTCCGAGAATTTTCCGAGAATTTTCCGAGAATTTTCCGAGAATTTTCCGAGAATTTTCCGAGAATTTTCCAAGAATTTTCCGAGAATTTTCCGAGAATTTTCCGGGAATTTTCCGAGAATTTTCCGAGAATTTTCCGAGAATTTTCTGAGAATTATCCGAGAATTTCCGAGAATTTTCTGAGATTTTTCCGAGAATTTTCCGAGAATTTTCCGAGAATTTTCCGAGAATTTTCCGAGAATTTTCCGAGAATTTTCCAAGAATTTTCCGAGAATTTTCCGAGAATTTTCCGAGACTTTTCCGGGAATTTTCCGAGAATTTTCCGAGAATTTTCCGAGAATTTTCCGAGAATTTTCCGAGAATTTTCCGAGAATTTTCCGTCAATTTTCCGAGAATTTTCCGAGAATTTTCCGAGAATTTTCCGAGAATTTTGCGAGAATTTTCCGAGAATTTTCCGAGAATTTTCCGAGAATTTTCCGAGAATTTTCCGAGAATTTTCCGAGAATTTGCCGAGAATTTTCGGAGAATTTTCTGACAATTTTCCGAGAATTTTCCGAGAATTTTCCGAGAATTTTCCGAGAATTTTCCGAGAATTTTCTGAGAATTTTCCGAGAATTTTCCGAGAATTTTCTGAGAATTTTTCCGAGAATTATCCGAGAATTTCCGAGAATTTTCTGAGATTTTTCCGAGAATTTTCCGAGAATTTTCCGAGAATTTTCTGAGAATTTTCCGAGAATTTTCCGAGAATTTTCTGAGATTTTTCCGAGAATTTTCCGAGAATTTTCCGAGAATTTTCCGAGAATTTTCTGAGAATTTTCCGAGAATTTTCCGAGAATTTTCCGTCAATTTTCCGAGAATTTTCCGAGAATTTTCTGAGAATTTTCCGAGAATTTTTCGAGAATTTTCCGAGAATTTTCCGGGAATTTTCCGAGAATTTTCCGAGAATTTTCCGAGAATTTTCCGTCAATTTTCCGAGAATTTTCCGAGAATTTTCTGAGAATTTTCCGAGAATTTTCCGAGAATTTTCGGAGAATTTTCCGAGAATTTTCCGAGAATTTTCCGAGAATTTGCCGAGAATTTTCGGAGAATTTTCTGAGAATTTTCCGAGAATTTTCCGAGAATTTTCCGAGAATTTTCCGAGAATTTTCCGAGAATTTTCTGAGAATTTTCCGACAATTTTCCGAGAATTTTCTGAGAATTTTCCGAGAATTATCCGAGAATTTCCGAGAATTTTCTGAGATTTTTCCGAGAATTTTCCGAGAATTTTCCGAGAATTTTCTGAGAATTTTCCGAGAATTTTCCGAGAATTTTCTGAGATTTTTCCGAGAATTTTCCGAGAATTTTCCGAGAATTTTCCGAGAATTTTCTGAGAATTTTCCGAGAATTTTCCGAGAATTTTCCGAGAATTTTCCAAGAATTTTCCGAGAATTTTCCGAGAATTTTCCGAGAATTTTCGGGGAATTTTCCGAGAATTTTCCGAGAATTTTCCGAGAATTTTCTGAGAATTTTCCGAGAATTTTCCGAGAATTTTCCAAGAATTTTCCGAGAATTTTCTGAAATTTTCCGAGAATTTTCCGAGAATTTTCCGAGAATTTTCCGAGAATTTTCCGAGAATTTTCCGAGAATTTTCGGAGAATTTTCCGAGAATTTTCCGAGAATTTTCTGAGAATTTTCCGAGAATTTTCCGAGAATTTTCTGAGAATTTTCCGAGAATTATCCGAGAATTTCCGAGAATTTTCTGAGATTTTTCCGAGAATTTTCCGAGAATTTTCCGAGAATTTTCCGAGAATTTTCCGAGAATTTTCCGAGAATTTTCCGAGAATTTTCCGAGAATTTTCCAAGAATTTTCCGAGAATTTTTCGAGAATTTTCCGAGAATTTTCCGGGAATTTTCCGAGAATTTTCCGAGAATTTTCCGAGAATTTTCCGTCAATTTTCCGAGAATTTTCCGAGAATTTTCTGAGAATTTTCCGAGAATTTTCCGAGAATTTTCGGAGAATTTTCCGAGAATTTTCCGAGAATTTTCCGAGAATTTTCCGAGAATTTTACGAGAATTTTCCGTCAATTTTCCGAGAATTTTCCGAGAATTTTCCGAGAATTTTCCGAGAATTTTCCGAGAATTTTCCGAGAATTTTCTGAGAATTTTCCGAGAATTTTCCGAGAATTTTCCGAGAATTTTCCGAGAATTTTCCGAGAATTTTCCGAGAATTTTCGGAGAATTTTCTGAGAATTTTCCGAGAATTTTCCGAGAATTTTCCGAGAATTTTCCGAGAATTTTCCGAGAATTTTCCGAGAATTTTCCAAGAATTTTCCGAGAATTTTCCGAGAATTTTCCGGGAATTTTCCGAGAATTTTCCGAGAATTTTCCGAGAATTTTCCGAGAATTATCCGAGAATTTCCGAGAATTTTCTGAGATTTTTCCGAGAATTTTCCGAGAATTTTCCGAGAATTTTCCGAGAATTTTCCGAGAATTTTCCGAGAATTTTCCGAGAATTTTCCGAGAATTTTCCGTCAATTTTCCGAGAATTTTCCGAGAATTTTCCGAGAATTTTCCGAGAATTTTCCGAGAATTTTCCGAGAATTTTCGGAGAATTTTCTGAGACTTTTCCGAGAATTATCCGAGAATTTCCGAGAATTTTCTGAGATTTTTCCGAGAATTTTCCGAGAATTTTCCGAGAATTTTCTGAGAATTTTCCGAGAATTTTCCGAGAATTTTCCGAGAATTTTCCGAGAATTTTCCGAGAATTTTCGGAGAATTTTCCGAGAATTTTCCGAGAATTTTCTGAGAATTTTCCGAGAATTTTCCGAGAATTTTCTGAGAATTTTCCGAGAATTATCCGAGAATTTCCGAGAATTTTCTGAGATTTTTCCGAGAATTTTCCGAGAATTTTCCGAGAATTTTCTGAGAATTTTCCGAGAATTTTCCGAGAATTTTCTGAGAATTTTCCGAGAATTTTCCGAGAATTTTCCGAGAATTTTCCGAGAATTTTCCGAGAATTTTCCGAGAATTTTCCAAGAATTTTCCGAGAATTTTCCGAGAATTTTCCGAGATTTTTCCGGGAATTTTCCGAGAATTTTCCGAGAATTTTCCGAGAATTTTCCGAGAATTTTCCGAGAATTTTTCGAGAATTTTCCGAGAATTTTCCGAGAATTTTCCGGGAATTTTCCGAGAATTTTCCGAGAATTTTCCGAGAATTTTCCGAGAATTTCCCGTCAATTTTCCGAGAATTTTCCGAGAATTTTCTGAGAACTTTCCGAGAATTTTCCGAGAATTTTCCGAGAATTTTCCGAGAATTTTCCGAGAATTTTCCGAGAATTTTCCGAGAATTTTCCGAGAATTTTCCGAGAATTTTCCGAGAATTTTCCGAGAATTTTCTGAGAATTTTCCGAGAATTTTCCGAGAATTTTCCGAGAATTTTCCGAGAATTTTCCGAGAATTTTCCGAGAATTTTCCGAGAATTTTCCGAGAATTTTCCGAGAATTATCCGAGAATTTCCGAGAATTTTCTGAGATTTTTCCGAGAATTTTCCGAGAATGTTCCGAGAATTTTCCGAGAATTTTCTGAGAATTTTCCGAGAATTTTCCGAGAATTTTCCGAGAATTTTCCGTCAATTTTCCGAGAATTTTCCGAGAATTTTCCGAGAATTTTCCGAGAATTTTCCGAGAATTTTCCGAGAATTTTCGGAGAATTTTCCGAGAATTTTCCGAGAATTTTCTGAGAATTTTCCGAGAATTTTCCGAGAATTTTCTGAGAATTTTCCGAGAATTATCCGAGAATTTCCGAGAATTTTCTGAGATTTTTCCGAGAATTTTCCGAGAATTTTCCGAGAATTTTCTGAGAATTTTCCGAGAATTTTCCGAGAATTTTCCGAGAATTTTCCGAGAATTTTCCGAGAATTTTCGGAGAATTTTCCGAGAATTTTCCGAGAATTTTCTGAGAATTTTCCGAGAATTTTCCGAGAATTTTCTGAGAATTTTCCGAGAATTATCCGAGAATTTCCGAGAATTTTCTGAGATTTTTCCGAGAATTTTCCGAGAATTTTCCGAGAATTTTCTGAGAATTTTCCGAGAATTTTCCGAGAATTTTCTGAGAATTTTCCGAGAATTTTCCGAGAATTTTCCGAGAATTTTCCGAGAATTTTCCGAGAATTTTCCGAGAATTTTCCAAGAATTTTCCGAGAATTTTCCGAGAATTTTCCGAGACTTTTCGGGGAATTTTCCGAGAATTTTCCGAGAATTTTCCGAGAATTTTCCGAGAATTTTCCGAGAATTTTCCGAGAATTTTCCGTCAATTTTCCGAGAATTTTCCGGGAATTTTCCGGGAATTTTCCGAGAATTTTCCGAGAATTTTCCGAGAATTTTCCGAGAATTTTCCGAGAATTTTCCGAGAATTTTCCGAGAATTTTCCGAGAATTTTCCGAGAATTTTCCGAGAATTTTCGGAGAATTTTCTGAGAATTTTCCGAGAATTTTCCGAGAATTTTCCGAGAATTTTCCGAGAATTTTCCGAGAATTTTCTGAGAATTTTCCGAGAATTTTCCGAGAATTTTCTGAGATTTTTCCGAGAATTTTCCGAGAATTTTCCGAGAATTTTCTGAGAATTTTCCGAGAATTTTCCGAGAATTTTCTGAGAATTTTCCGAGAATTTTCCGAGAATTTTCCGAGAATTTTCCGAGAATTTTCCGAGAATTTTCCGAGAATTTTTCAAGAATTTTCCGAGAATTTTCCGAGAATTTTCCGAGAATTTTCCGGGAATTTTCCGGGAATTTTCCGAGAATTTTCCGAGAATTTTCCGAGAATTTTCCGAGAATTTTCCAAGAATTTTCCGAGAATTTTCCGAGAATTTTCCGAGACTTTTCGGGGAATTTTCCGAGAATTTTCCGAGAATTTTCCGAGAATTTTCCGAGAATTTTCCGAGAATTTTCCGAGAATTTTCCGTCAATTTTCCGAGAATTTTCCGGGAATTTTCCGAGAATTTTCCGAGAATTTTCCGAGAATTTTCCGAGAATTTTCCGAGAATTTTCCGAGAATTTTCCGAGAATTTTCCGAGAATTTTCCGAGAATTTTCCGAGAATTTTCCGAGAATTTTCGGAGAATTTTCTGAGAATTTTCCGAGAATTTTCCGAGAATTTTCCGAGAATTTTCTGAGAATTTTCCGAGAATTTTCCGAGAATTTTCTGAGATTTTTCCGAGAATTTTCCGAGAATTTTCCGAGAATTTTCCGAGAATTTTCTGAGAATTTTCCGAGAATTTTCCGAGAATTTTCCGTCAATTTTCCGAGAATTTTCCGAGAATTTTCTGAGAATTTTCCGAGAATTTTTCGAGAATTTTCCGAGAATTTTCCGGGAATTTTCCGAGAATTTTCCGAGAATTTTCCGAGAATTTTCCGAGAATTTTTCAAGAATTTTCCGAGAATTTTCCGAGAATTTTCCGAGAATTTTCCGGGAATTTTCCGGGAATTTTCCGAGAATTTTCCGAGAATTTTCCGAGAATTTTCCGAGAATTTTCCGAGAATTTTTCGAGAATTTTCCGAGAATTTTCCGAGAATTTTCCGGGAATTTTCTGAGAATTTTCCGAGAATTATCCGAGAATTTCCGAGAATTTTCTGAGATTTTTCCGAGAATTTTCCAAGAATTTTCCGAGAATTTTCCGAGAATTTTCCGAGAATTTTCCGAGAATTTTCCGAGAATTTTCCGAGAATTTTCCGTCAATTTTCCGAGGATTTTCCGAGAATTTTCCGAGAATTTTCCGAGAATTTTCCGAGAATTTTCCGAGAATTTTCGGAGAATTTTCTGAGAATTTTCCGAGAATTATCCGAGAATTTCCGAGAATTTTCTGAGATTTTTCCGAGAATTTTCCGAGAATTTTCCGAGAATTTTCTGAGAATTTTCCGAGAATTTTCCGAGAATTTTCCGAGAATTTTCCGAGAATTTTCGGAGAATTTTCCGAGAATTTTCCGAGAATTTTCTGAGAATTTTCCGAGAATTTTCCGAGAATTTTCTGAGAATTTTCCGAGAATTATCCGAGAATTTCCGAGAATTTTCCGAGATTTTTCCGAGAATTTTCCGAGAATTTTCCGAGAATTTTCTGAGAATTTTCCGAGAATTTTCCGAGAATTTTCTGAGAATTTTCCGAGAATTTTCCGAGAATTTTCCGAGAATTTTCCGAGAATTTTCCGAGAATTTTCCGAGAATTTTCCAAGAATTTTCCGAGAATTTTCCGAGAATTTTCCGAGAATTTTCCGGGAATTTTCCGAGAATTTTCCGAGAATTTTCCGAGATTTTTCCGAGAATTTTCCGAGAATTTTTCGAGAATTTTCCGAGAATTTTCCGAGAATTTTCCGGGAATTTTCCGAGAATTTTCCGAGAATTTTCCGAGAATTTTCCGAGAATTTTCCGTCAATTTTCCGAGAATTTTCCGAGAATTTTCAGAGAATTTTCCGAGAATTTTCCGAGAATTTTCCGAGAATTTTCCGAGAATTTTCCGAGAATTTTCCGAGAATTTTCCGTCAATTTTCCGAGAATTTTCCGAGAATTTTCCGAGAATTTTCCGAGAATTTTCCGAGAATTTTCCGAGAATTTTCTGAGAATTTTCCGAGAATTTTCCGAGAATTTTCCGAGAATTTTCCGAGAATTTTCCGAGAATTTTCCGAGAATTTTCCGAGAATTTTCCGAGAATTTTCCGAGAATTATCCGAGAATTTCCGAGAATTTTCTGAGATTTTTCCGAGAATTTTCCGAGAATTTTCCGAGAATTTTCCGAGAATTTTCTGAGAATTTTCCGAGAATTTTCCGAGAATTTTCCGAGAATTTTCCGTCAATTTTCCGAGAATTTTCCGAGAATTTTCCGAGAATTTTCCGGGAATTTTCCGAGAATTTTCCGAGAATTTTCGGAGAATTTTCCGAGAATTTTCCGAGAATTTTCTGAGAATTTTCCGAGAATTTTCCGAGAATTTTCTGAGAATTTTCCGAGAATTATCCGAGAATTTCCGAGAATTTTCTGAGATTTTTCCGAGAATTTTCCGAGAATTTTCCGAGAATTTTCTGAGAATTTTCCGAGAATTTTCCGAGTATTTTCCGAGAATTTTCCGAGAATTTTCCGAGAATTTTCGGAGAATTTTCCGAGAATTTTCCGAGAATTTTCTGAGAATTTTCCGAGAATTTTCCGAGAATTTTCCGAGAATTTTCCGAGAATTTTCCGAGAATTTTCCAAGAATTTTCCGAGAATTTTCCGAGAATTTTCCGAGAATTTTCCGGGAATTTTCCGAGAATTTTCCGAGAATTTTCCGAGATTTTTCCGAGAATTTTCCGAGAATTTTTCGAGAATTTTCAGAGAATTTTCCGAGAATTTTCCGGGAATTTTCCGAGAATTTTCCGAGAATTTTCCGAGAATTTTCCGAGAATTTTCCGTCAATTTTCCGAGAATTTTCCGAGAATTTTCAGAGAATTTTCCGAGAATTTTCCGAGAATTTTCCGAGAATTTTCCGAGAATTTTCCGAGAATTTTCCGAGAATTTTCCGAGAATTTTCCGAGAATTTTCCGTCAATTTTCCGAGAATTTTCCGAGAATTTTCCGAGAATTTTCCGAGAATTTTCCGAGAATTTTCCGAGAATTTTCTGAGAATTTTCCGAGAATTTTCCGAGAATTTTCCGAGAATTTTCCGAGCATTTTCCGAGAATTTTCCGAGAATTTTCCGAGAATTTTCCGAGAATTTTCCGAGAATTATCCGAGAATTTCCGAGAATTTTCTGAGATTTTTCCGAGAATTTTCCGAGAATTTTCCGAGAATTTTCCGAGAATTTTCTGAGAATTTTCCGAGAATTTTCCGAGAATTTTCCGAGAATTTTCCGTCAATTTTCCGAGAATTTTCCGAGAATTTTCCGGGAATTTTCCGAGAATTTTCCGAGAATTTTCCGAGAATTTTCGGAGAATTTTCCGAGAATTTTCCGAGAATTTTCTGAGAATTTTCCGAGAATTTTCCGAGAATTTTCTGAGAGGTTTTCCGAGAATTATCCGAGAATTTCCGAGAATTTTCTGAGATTTTTCCGAGAATTTTCCGAGAATTTTCCGAGAATTTTCTGAGAATTTTCCGAGAATTTTCCGAGAATTTTCCGAGAATTTTCCGAGAATTTTCCGAGAATTTTCGGAGAATTTTCCGAGAATTTTCCGAGAATTTTCTGAGAATTTTCCGAGAATTTTCCGAGATTTTTCTGAGAATTTTCCGAGAATTATCCGAGAATTTCCGAGAATTTTCTGAGATTTTTCCGAGAATTTTCCGAGAATTTTCCGAGAATTTTCTGAGAATTTTCCGAGAATTTTCCGAGAATTTTCTGAGAATTTTCGGAGAATTTTCCGAGAATTTTCCGAGAATTTTCCGAGAATTTTCCGAGAATTTTCCGAGAATTTTCCAAGAATTTTCCGAGAATTTTCCGAGAATTTTCCGAGACTTTTCCGAGAATTTTCCGAGAATTTTCCGAGAATTTTCCGAGAATTTTCCGAGAATTTTCCGAGAATTTTCCGAGAATTTTCCGTCAATTTTCCGAGAATTTTCCGGGAATTTTCCGAGAATTTTCCGAGAATTTTCCGAGAATTTTCCGAGAATTTTCCGAGAATTTTCCGAGAATTTTCCGAGAATTTTCCGAGAATTTTCCGAGAATTTTCCGAGAATTTTCCGAGAATTTTCGGAGAATTTTCTGAGAATTTTCCGAGAATTTTCCGAGAATTTTCCGAGAATTTTCCGAGAATTTTCCGAGAATTTTCTGAGAATTATTGGAGAATTTCCGAGAATTTTCTGAGATTTTTCCGAGAATTTTCCGAGAATTTTCCGAGAATTTTCTGAGAATTTTCCGAGAATTTTCCGAGAATTTTCTGAGAATTTTCCGAGAATTTTCCGAGAATTTTCCGAGAATTTTCCGAGAATTTTCCGAGAATTTTCCGAGAATTTTCCAAGAATTTTCCGAGAATTTTCCGAGAATTTTCCGAGAATTTTCCGGGAATTTTCCGGGAATTTTCCGAGAATTTTCCGAGAATTTTCCGAGAATTTTCCGAGAATTTTCCGAGAATTTTTCGAGAATTTTCCGAGAATTTTCCGAGAATTTTCCGGGAATTTTCTGAGAATTTTCCGAGAATTTTCCGAGAATTTTCCGAGAATTTTCCGAGAATTTTCCGAGAATTTTCCGAGAATTTTCGGAGAATTTTCTGAGAATTTTCCGAGAATTTTCCGAGAATTTTCCGAGAATTTTCCGAGAATTTTCCGAGAATTTTCCGAGAATTTTCCAAGAATTTTCCGAGAATTTTCCGAGAATTTTCCGGGAATTTTCCGAGAATTTTCCGAGAATTTTCCGAGAATTTTCCGAGAATTATCCGAGAATTTCCGAGAATTTTCTGAGATTTTTCCGAGAATTTTCCGAGAATTTTCCGAGAATTTTCCGAGAATTTTCTGAGAATTTTCCGAGAATTTTCCGAGAATTTTCCGAGAATTTTCCGTCATTTTCCGAGAATTTTCCGAGAATTTTCCGAGAATTTTCCGAGAATTTTCCGAGAATTTTCCGAGAATTTTCGGAGAATTTTCTGAGAATTTTCCGAGAATTATCCGAGAATTTCCGAGAATTTTCTGAGATTTTTCCGAGAATTTTCCGAGAATTTTCCGAGAATTTTCGGAGAATTTTCTGAGAATTTTCCGAGAATTTTCCGAGAATTTTCGGAGAATTTTCTGAGAATTTTCCGAGAATTATCCGAGAATTTCCGAGAATTTTCTGAGATTTTTCCGAGAATTTTCCGAGAATTTTCCGAGAATTTTCTGAGAATTTTCCGAGAATTTTCCGAGAATTTTCCGAGAATTTTCCGAGAATTTTCGGAGAATTTTCTGAGAATTTTCCGAGAATTATCCGAGAATTTCCGAGAATTTTCTGAGATTTTTCCGAGAATTTTCCGAGAATTTTCCGAGAATTTTCTGAGAATTTTCCGAGAATTTTCCGAGAATTTTCTGAGAATTTTCCGAGAATTTTCCGAGAATTTTCCCAGAATTTTCCGAGAATTTTCCGAGAATTTTCCGAGAATTTTCCAAGAATTTTCCGAGAATTTTCCGAGAATTTTCCGAGAATTTTCCGAGAATTTTCCGAGAATTTTCCGAGAATTTTTCGAGAATTTTCCGAGAATTTTCCGGGAATTTTCCGAGAATTTTCCGAGAATTTTCCGAGAATTTTCCGAGAATTTTCCGAGAATTTTTCGAGAATTTTCCGAGAATTTTCCGAGAATTTTCCGGGAATTTTCCGAGAATTTTCCGAGAATTTTCCGAGAATTTTCGGAGAATTTTCCGTCAATTTTCCGAGAATTTTCCGAGAAATTTCTGAGAATTTTCCGAGAATTTTCCGAGAATTTTCCGAGAATTTTCCGAGAATTTTCCGAGAATTTTCCGAGAATTTTCCGAGAATTTTCCGAGAATTTTCCGTCAATTTTCCGAGAATTTTCCGAGAATTTTCCGAGAATTTTCCGAGAATTTTCCGAGAATTTTCCGAGAATTTTCTGAGAATTTTCCGAGAATTTTCCGAGAATTTTCCGAGAATTTTCCGAGAATTTTCCGAGAATTTTCCGAGAATTATCCGAGAATTTCCGAGAATTTTCTGAGATTTTTCCGAGAATTTTCCGAGAATTTTCCGAGAATTTTCCGAGAATTTTCTGAGAATTTTCCGAGAATTTTCCGAGAATTTTCCGAGAATTTTCCGTCAATTTTCCGAGAATTTTCCGAGAATTTTCCGAGAATTTTCCGAGAATTTTCCGAGAATTTTCCGAGAATTTTCGGAGAATTTTCCGAGAATTTTCCGAGAATTTTCTGAGAATTTTCCGAGAATTTTCCGAGAATTTTCTGAGAATTTTCCGAGAATTATCCGAGAATTTCCGAGAATTTTCTGAGATTTTTCCGAGAATTTTCCGAGAATTTTCCGAGAATTTTCTGAGAATTTTCCGAGAATTTTCCGAGAATTTTCCGAGAATTTTCCGAGAATTTTCCGAGAATTTTCGGAGAATTTTCCGAGAATTTTCCGAGAATTTTCTGAGAATTTTCCGAGAATTTTCCGAGAATTTTCTGAGAATTTTCCGAGAATTATCCGAGAATTTCCGAGAATTTTCTGAGATTTTTCCGAGAATTTTCCGAGAATTTTCTGAGAATTTTCCGAGAATTTTCCGAGAATTTTCCGAGAATTTTCCGAGAATTTTCCAAGAATTTTCCGAGAATTTTCCGAGAATTTTCCGGGAATTTTCCGAGAATTTTCCGAGAATTTTCCGAGAATTTTCCGAGAATTATCCGAGAATTTCCGAGAATTTTCTGAGATTTTTCCGAGAATTTTCCGAGAATTTTCCGAGAATTTTCCGAGAATTTTCTCAGAATTTTCCGAGAATTTTCCGAGAATTTTCCGAAAATTTTTTCGTCAATTTTTCCGAGAATTTTCCGAGAATTTTCCGAGAATTTTCCGAGAATTTTCCGAGAATTTTCCGAGAATTTTCGGAGAATTTTCTGAGAATTTTCCGAGAATTATCCGAGAATTTCCGAGAATTTTCTGAGATTTTTGGGAGAATTTTCCGAGAATTTTCCGAGAATTTTCTGAGAATTTTCCGAGAATTTTCCGAGAATTTTCCGAGAATTTTCCGAGAATTTTCCGAGAATTTTCCGAGAATTTTCGGAGAATTTTCCGAGAATTTTCGGAGAATTTTCCGAGAATTTTCCGAGAATTTTCTGAGAATTTTCCGAGAATTTTCCGAGAATTTTCTGAGAATTTTCCGAGAATTATCCGAGAATTTCCGAGAATTTTCTGAGATTTTTCCGAGAATTTTCCGAGAATTTTCCGAGAATTTTCTGAGAATTTTCCGAGAATTTTCCGAGAATTTTCTGAGAATTTTCCGAGAATTTTCCGAGAATTTTCCGAGAATTTTCCGAGAATTTTCCGAGAATTTTCCGAGAATTTTCTGGGAATTTTCCGAGAATTTTCCGAGAATTTTCCGAGAATTTTCCGAGAATTTTCCGAGAATTTTCGGAGAATTTTCCGAGAATTTTCCGAGAATTTTCTGAGAATTTTCCGAGAATTTTCCGAGAATTTTCTGAGAATTTTCCGAGAATTATCCGAGAATTTCCGAGAATTTTCTGAGATTTTTCCGAGAATTTTCCGAGAATTTTCCGAGAATTTTCTGAGAATTTTCCGAGAATTTTCCGAGAATTTTCTGAGAATTTTCCGAGAATTTTCCGAGAATTTTCCGAGAATTTTCCGAGAATTTTCCGAGAATTTTCCGAGAATTTTCCAAGAATTTTCCGAGAATTTTCCGAGAATTTTCCGAGACTTTTCGGGGAATTTTCCGAGAATTTTCCGAGAATTTTCCGAGAATTTTCCGAGAATTTTCCGAGAATTTTCCGAGAATTTTCCGTCAATTTTCCGAGAATTTTCCGAGAATTTTCCGAGAATTTTCCGAGAATTTTCCGAGAATTTTCCGAGAATTTTCCGAGAATTTTCCGAGAATTTTCCGAGAATTTTCCGAGAATTTTCCGAGAATTTTCCGAGAATTTTCGGAGAATTTTCTGAGAATTTTCCGAGAATTTTCCGAGAATTTTCCGAGAATTTTCCGAGAATTTTCCGAGAATTTTCGGAGAATTTTCCGAGAATTTTCCGAGAATTTTCTGAGAATTTTCCGAGAATTATCCGAGAATTTCCGAGAATTTTCTGAGATTTTTCCGAGAATTTTCCGAGAATTTTCCGAGAATTTTCTGAGAATTTTCTGAGAATTTTCCGAGAATTTTCTGAGAATTTTCCGAGAATTTTCCGAGAATTTTCCGAGAATTTTCCGAGAATTTTCCGAGAATTTTCCGAGAAGTTTCGAAGAATTTTCCGAGAATTTTCCGAGAATTTTCCGAGAATTTTCCGCGAATTTTCCGGGAATTTTCCGAGAATTTTCCGAGAATTTTCCGAGAATTTTCCGAGAATTTTCCGAGAATTTTTCGAGAATTTTCGGAGAATTTTCCGAGAATTTTCCGGGAATTTTCTGAGAATTTTCCGAGAATTTTCCGAGAATTTTCCGAGAATTTTCCGAGAATTTTCCGAGAATTTTCCGAGAATTTTCCGAGAATTTTCCGGGAATTTTCCGAGAATTTTCCGAGAATTTTCCGAGAATTATCCGAGAATTTCCGAGAATTTTCTGAGATTTTTCCGAGAATTTTCCGAGAATTTTCCGAGAATTTTCCGAGAATTTTCTGAGAATTTTCCGAGAATTTTCCGAGAATTTTCCGAGAATTTTCCGTCAATTTTCCGAGAATTTTCCGAGAATTTTCCGAGAATTTTCCGAGAATTTTCCGAGAATTTTCCGAGAATTTTCGGAGAATTTTCTGAGAATTTTCCGAGAATTATCCGAGAATTTCCGAGAATTTTCTGAGATTTTTCCGAGAATTTTCCGAGAAGTTTCCGAGAATTTTCTGAGAATTTTCCGAGAATTTTCCGAGAATTTTCCGAGAATTTTCCGAGAATTTTCCGAGAATTTTCGGAGAATTTTCCGAGAATTTTCCGAGAATTTTCTGAGAATTTTCCGAGAATTTTCTGAGAATTTTCTGAGAATTTTCCGAGAATTATCCGAGAATTTCCGAGAATTTTCTGAGATTTTTCCGAGAATTTTCCGAGAATTTTCCGAGAATTTTCCGAGAATTTTCCGAGAATTTTCCGAGAATTTTCCAAGAATTTTCCGAGAATTTTCCGAGAATTTTCCGAGAATTTTCCGGGAATTTTCCGAGAATTTTCCGAGAATTTTCCGAGAATTTTCCGAGAATTTTCCGAGAATTTTTCGAGAATTTTCCGAGAATTTTCCGAGAATTTTCCGGGAATTTTCCGAGAATTTTCCGAGAATTTTCCGAGAATTTTCCGAGAATTTTCCGTCAATTTTCCGAGAATTTTCCGAGAATTTTCTGAGAATTTTCCGAGAATTTTCCGAGAATTTTCCGAGAATTTTCCGAGAATTTTCCGAGAATTTTCCGAGAATTTTCCGAGAATTTTCCGAGAATTTTCCGTCAATTTTCCGAGAATTTTCCGAGAATTTTCCGAGAATTTTCCGAGAATTTTCCGAGAATTTTCCGAGAATTTTCTGAGAATTTTCCGAGAATTTTCCGAGAATTTTCCGAGAATTTTCCGAGAATTTTCCGAGAATTTTCCGAGAATTTTCCGAGAATTTTCCGAGAATTTTCCGAGAATTATCCGAGAATTTCCGAGAATTTTCTGAGATTTTTCCGAGAATTTTCCGAGAATTTTCCGAGAATTTTCCGAGAATTTTCTGAGAATTTTCCGAGAATTTTCCGAGAATTTTCCGAGAATTTTCCGTCAATTTTCCGAGAATTTTCCGAGAATTTTCCGAGAATTTTCCGAGAATTTTCCGAGAATTTTCCGAGAATTTTCGGAGAATTTTCCGAGAATTTTCCGAGAATTTTCTGAGAATTTTCCGAGAATTTTCCGAGAATTTTCTGAGAATTTTCCGAGAATTATCCGAGAATTTCCGAGAATTTTCTGAGATTTTTCCGAGAATTTTCCGAGAATTTTCCGAGAATTTTCTGAGAATTTTCCGAGAATTTTCCGAGAATTTTCCGAGAATTTTCCGAGAATTTTCCGAGAATTTTCGGAGAATTTTCCGAGAATTTTCCGAGAATTTTCTGAGAATTTTCCGAGAATTTTCCGAGAATTTTCTGAGAATTTTCCGAGAATTATCCGAGAATTTCCGAGAATTTTCTGAGATTTTTCCGAGAATTTTCCGAGAATTTTCTGAGAATCTTCCGAGAATTTTCCGAGAATTTTCCGAGAATTTTCCGAGAATTTTCCGAGAATTTTCCGAGAATTTTCCAAGAATTTTCCGAGAATTTTCCGAGAATTTTCCGGGAATTTTCCGAGAATTTTCCGAGAATTTTCCGAGAATTTTCCGAGAATTATCCGAGAATTTCCGAGAATTTTCTGAGATTTTTCCGAGAATTTTCCGAGAATTTTCCGAGAATTTTCCGAGAATTTTCTGAGAATTTTCCGAGAATTTTCCGAGAATTTTCCGAGAATTTTCCGTCAATTTTCCGAGAATTTTCCGAGAATTTTCCGAGAATTTTCCGAGAATTTTCCGAGAATTTTCCGAGGATTTTCGGAGAATTTTCTGAGAATTTTCCGAGAATTATCCGAGAATTTCCGAGAATTTTCTGAGATTTTTCCGAGAATTTTCCGAGAATTTTCCGAGAATTTTCTGAGAATTTTCCGAGAATTTTCCGAGAATTTTCCGAGAATTTTCCGAGAATTTTCCGAGAATTTTCCGAGAATTTTCGGAGAATTTTCCGAGAATTTTCCGAGAATTTTCTGAGAATTTTCCGAGAATTTTCCGAGAATTTTCTGAGAATTTTCCGAGAATTATCCGAGAATTTCCGAGAATTTTCTGAGATTTTTCCGAGAATTTTCCGAGAATTTTCCGAGAATTTTCTGAGAATTTTCCGAGAATTTTCCGAGAATTTTCTGAGAATTTTCCGAGAATTTTCCGAGAATTTTCCGAGAATTTTCCGAGAATTTTCCGAGAATTTTCCGAGAATTTTCCAAGAATTTTCCGAGAATTTTCCGAGAATTTTCCGAGAATTTTCCGGGAATTTTCCGAGAATTTTCCGAGAATTTTCCGAGAATTTTCCGAGAATTTTCCGAGAATTTTTCGAGAATTTTCCGAGAATTTTCCGAGAATTTTCCGGGAATTTTCCGAGAATTTTCCGAGAATTTTCCGAGAATTTTCCGAGAATTTTCCGTCAATTTTCCGAGAATTTTCCGAGAATTTTCTGAGAATTTTCCGAGAATTTTCCGAGAATTTTCCGAGAATTTTCCGAGAATTTTCCGAGAATTTTCCGAGAATTTTCCGAGAATTTTCCGAGAATTTTCCGTCAATTTTCCGAGAATTTTCCGAGAATTTTCCGAGAATTTTCCGAGAATTTTCCGAGAATTTTCCGAGAATTTTCTGAGAATTTTCCGAGAATTTTCCGAGAATTTTCCGAGAATTTTCCGAGAATTTTCCGAGAATTTTCCGAGAATTTTCCGAGAATTTTCCGAGAATTTTCCGAGAATTATCCGAGAATTTCCGAGAATTTTCTGAGATTTTTCCGAGAATTTTCCGAGAATTTTCCGAGAATTTTCCGAGAATTTTCTGAGAATTTTCCGAGAATTTTCCGAGAATTTTCCGAGAATTTTCCGTCAATTTTCCGAGAATTTTCCGAGAATTTTCCGAGAATTTTCCGAGAATTTTCCGAGAATTTTCGGAGAATTTTCCGAGAATTTTCCGAGATTTTTCTGAGAATTTTCCGAGAATTTTCCGAGAATTTTCTGAGAATTTTCCGAGAATTATCCGAGAATTTCCGAGAATTTTCTGAGATTTTTCCGAGAATTTTCCGAGAATTTTCCGGGAATTTTCTGAGAATTTTCCGAGAATTTTCCGAGAATTTTCCGAGAATTTTCCGAGAATTTTCCGAGAATTTTCGGAGAATTTTCCGAGAATTTTCCGAGAATTTTCCGAGAATTTTCTGAGAATTTTCCAAGAATTTTCCGAGAATTTTCCGAGAATTTTCTGAGATTTTTCCGAGAATTTTCCGAGAATTTTCCGAGAATTTTCTGAGAATTTTCCGAGAATTTTCCGAGAATTTTCTGAGAATTTTCCGAGAATTTTCCGAGAATTTTCCGAGAATTTTCCGAGAATTTTCCGAGAATTTTCCGAGAATTTTCCAAGAATTTTCCGAGAATTTTCCGAGAATTTTCCGAGAATTTTCCGGGAATTTTCCGAGAATTTTCCGAGAATTTTCCGAGAATTTTCCGAGAATTTTCCGAGAATTTTTCGAGAATTTTCCGAGAATTTTCCGAGAATTTTCCGGGAATTTTCCGAGAATTTTCCGAGAATTTTCCGAGAATTTTCCGAGAATTTTCCGTCAATTTTCCGAGAATTTTCCGAGAATTTTCTGAGAATTTTCCGAGAATTTTCCGAGAATTTTCCGAGAATTTTCCGAGAATTTTCCGAGAATTTTCCGAGAATTTTCCGAGAATTTTCCGAGAATTTTCCGTCAATTTTCCGAGAATTTTCCGAGAATTTTCCGAGAATTTTCCGAGAATTTTCCGAGAATTTTCCGAGAATTTTCTGAGAATTTTCCGAGAATTTTCCGAGAATTTTCCGAGAATTTTCCGAGAATTTTCCGAGAATTTTCCGAGAATTTTCCGAGAATTTTCCGAGAATTTTCCGAGAATTATCCGAGAATTTCCGAGAATTTTCTGAGATTTTTCCGAGAATTTTCCGAGAATTTTCCGAGAATTTTCCGAGAATTTTCTGAGAATTTTCCGAGAATTTTCCGAGAATTTTCCGAGAATTTTCCGTCAATTTTCCGAGAATTTTCCGAGAATTTTCCGAGAATTTTCCGAGAATTTTCCGAGAATTTTCGGAGAATTTTCCGAGAATTTTCCGAGATTTTTCTGAGAATTTTCCGAGAATTTTCCGAGAATTTTCTGAGAATTTTCCGAGAATTATCCGAGAATTTCCGAGAATTTTCTGAGATTTTTCCGAGAATTTTCCGAGAATTTTCCGAGAATTTTCTGAGAATTTTCCGAGAATTTTCCGAGAATTTTCCGAGAATTTTCCGAGAATTTTCCGAGAATTTTCGGAGAATTTTCCGAGAATTTTCCGAGAATTTTCTGAGAATTTTCCGAGAATTTTCCGAGAATTTTCTGAGAATTTTCCGAGAATTATCCGAGAATTTCCGAGAATTTTCTGAGATTTTTCCGAGAATTTTCCGAGAATTTTCCGAGAATTTTCTGAGAATTTTCCGAGAATTTTCCGAGAATTTTCTGAGAATTTTCCGAGAATTTTCCGAGAATTTTCCGAGAATTTTCCGAGAATTTTCTGAGAATTTTCCGAGAATTTTCCAAGAATTTTCCGAGAATTTTCCGAGAATTTTCCGAGAATTTTCCGGGAATTTTCCGAGAATTTTCCGAGAATTTTCCGAGAATTTTCCGAGAATTTTCCGAGAATTTTTCGAGAATTTTCCGAGAATTTTCCGAGAATTTTCCGGGAATTTTCCGAGAATTTTCCGAGAATTTTCCGAGAATTTTCCGAGAATTTTCCGTCAATTTTCCGAGAATTTTCCGAGAATTTTCTGAGAATTTTCCGAGAATTTTCCGAGAATTTTCCGAGAATTTTCCGAGAATTTTCCGAGAATTTTCCGAGAATTTTCCGAGAATTTTCCAAGAATTTTCCGAGAATTTTCCGGGAATTTTCCGCGAATTTTCCGAGAATTTTCCGAGAATTTTCCGAGAATTTTCCGTCAATTTTCCGAGAATTTTCCGAGAATTTTCCGAGAATTTTCCGAGAATTTTCCGAGAATTTTCCGAGAATTTTCCGAGAATTTTCCGAGAATTTTCCGAGAATTTTCCGAGAATTTTCCGAGAATTTTCGGAGAATTTTCTGAGAATTTTCCGAGAATTTTCCGAGAATTTTCCGAGAATTTTCCGAGAATTTTCCGAGAATTTTCTGAGAATTTTCCGAGAATTTTCCGAGAATTTTCTGAGAATTTTCCGAGAATTATCCGAGAATTTCCGAGAATTTTTTTGAGATTTTTCCGAGAATTTTCCGAGAATTTTCCGAGAATTTTCTGAGAATTTTCCGAGAATTTTCCGAGAATTTTCTGAGAATTTTCCGAGAATTTTCCGAGAATTTTCCGAGAATTTTCCGAGAATTTTCCAAGAATTTTCCGAGAATTTTCCGAGAATTTTCCGAGAATTTTCCGGGAATTTTCCGAGAATTTTCCGAGAATTTTCCGAGAATTTTCCGAGAATTTTCCGAGAATTTTTCGAGAATTTTCCGAGAATTTTCCGAGAATTATCCGAGAATTTCCGAGAATTTTCTGAGATTTTTCCGAGAATTTCCCGAGAATTTTCCGAGAATTTTCTGAGAATTTTCCGAGAATTTTCCGAGAATTTTCCGAGAATTTTCCGAGAATTTTCCGAGAATTTCCGGAGAATTTTTCGAGAATTTTCCGAGAATTTTCTGAGAATTTTCCGAGAATTTTCCGAGAATTTTCTGAGAATTTTCCGAGATTTATCCGAGAATTTCCGAGAATTTTCTGAGATTTTTCCGAGAATTTTCCGAGAATTTTCCGAGAATTTTCTGAGAATTTTCCGAGAATTTTCCGAGAATTTTCTGAGAATTTTCCGAGAATTTTCCGAGAATTTTCCGAGAATTTTCCGAGAATTTTCCGAGAATTTTCCGAGAATTTTCCAAGAATTTTCCGAGAATTTTCCGAGAATTTTCCGAGAATTTTCCGGGAATTTTCCGAGAATTTTCCGAGAATTTTCCGAGAATTTTCCGAGAATTTTCCGTGAATTTTTCGAGAATTTTCCGAGAATTTTCCGAGAATTTTCCGGGAATTTTCCGAGAATTTTCCGAGAATTTTCCGAGAATTTTCCGAGAATTTTCCGTCAATTTTCCGAGAATTTTCCGAGAATTTTCTGAGAATTTTCCGAGAATTTTCCGAGAATTTTCCGAGAATTTTCCGAGAATTTTCCGAGAATTTTCCGAGAATTTTCCGAGAATTTTCCAAGAATTTTCCGAGAATTTTCCGAGAATTTTCCGAGAATTTTCCGAGAATTTTCCGAGAATTTTCCGTCAATTTTCCGAGAATTTTCCGAGAATTTTCCGAGAATTTTCCGAGAATTTTCCGAGAATTTTCCGAGAATTTTCCGAGAATTTTCCGAGAATTTTCCGAGAATTTTCCGAGAATTTTCCGAGAATTTTCCGAGAATTTTCGGAGAATTTTCTGAGAATTTTCCGAGAATTTTCCGAGAATTTTCCGAGAATTTTCCGAGAATTTTCCGAGAATTTTCTGAGAATTTTCCGAGAATTTTCCGAGAATTTTCTGAGAATTTTCCGAGAATTATCCGAGAATTTCCGAGAATTTTCTGAGATTTTTCCGAGAATTTTCCGAGAATTTTCCAAGAATTTTCTGAGAATTTTCCGAGAATTTTCCGAGAATTCTCTGAGAATTTTCCGAGAATTTTCCGAAAAATTTTCCGAGAATTTTCCGAGAATTTTCCGAGAATTTTCCGAGAATTATCCGAGAATTTCCGAGAATTTTCTGAGATTTTTCCGAGAATTTTCCGAGAATTTTCCGAGAATTTTCCGAGAATTTTCTGAGAATTTTCCGAGAATTTTCCGAGAATTTTCCGAGAATTTTCCGTCAATTTTCCGAGAATTTTCCGAGAATTTTCCGAGAATTTTCCGAGAATTTTCTGAGAATTTTCCGAGAATTTTCCGAGAATTTTCTGAGAATTTTCCGAGAATTATCCGAGAATTTCCGAGAATTTTCTGAGATTTTTCCGAGAATTTTCCGAGAATTTTCCGAGAATTTTCTGAGAATTTTCCGAGAATTTTCCGAGAATTTTCCGAGAATTTTCCGAGAATTTTCCGAGAATTTTCGGAGAATTTTCCGAGAATTTTCCGAGAATTTTCTGAGAATTTTCCGAGAATTTTCCGAGAATTTTCTGAGAATTTTCCGAGAATTATCCGAGAATTTCCGAGAATTTTCTGAGATTTTTCCGAGAATTTTCCGAGAATTTTCTGAGAATTTTCCGAGAATTTTCCGAGAATTTTCCGAGAATTTTCCGAGAATTTTCCGAGAATTTTCCGAGAATTTTCCAAGAATTTTCCGAGAATTTTCCGAGAATTTTCCGGGAATTTTCCGAGAATTTTCCGAGAATTTTCCGAGAATTTTCCGAGAATTATCCGAGAATTTCCGAGAATTTTCTGAGATTTTTCCGAGAATTTTCCGAGAATTTTCCGAGAATTTTCCGAGAATTTTCTCAGAATTTTCCGAGAATTTTCCGAGAATTTTCCGAGAATTTTCCGTCAATTTTCCGAGAATTTTCCGAGAATTTTCCGAGAATTTTCCGAGAATTTTCCGAGAATTTTCCGAGAATTTTCGGAGAATTTTCTGAGAATTTTCCGAGAATTATCCGAGAATTTCCGAGAATTTTCTGAGATTTTTCCGAGAATTTTCCGAGAATTTTCCGAGAATTTTCTGAGAATTTTCCGAGAATTTTCCGAGAATTTTCCGAGAATTTTCCGAGAATTTTCCGAGAATTTTCCGAGAATTTTCGGAGAATTTTCCGAGAATTTTCGGAGAATTTTCCGAGAATTTTCCGAGAATTTTCTGAGAATTTTCCGAGAATTTTCCGAGAATTTTCTGAGAATTTTCCGAGAATTATCCGAGAATTTCCGAGAATTTTCTGAGATTTTTCCGAGAATTTTCCGAGAATTTTCCGAGAATTTTCTGAGAATTTTCCGAGAATTTTCCGAGAATTTTCTGAGAATTTTCCGAGAATTTTCCGAGAATTTTCCGAGAATTTTCCGAGAATTTTCCGAGAATTTTCCGAGAATTTTCTGAGAATTTTCCGAGAATTTTCCGAGAATGTTCCGAGAATTTTCCCAGAATTTTCCGAGAATTTTCGGAGAATTTTCCGAGAATTTTCCGAGAATTTTCTGAGAATTTTCCGAGAATTTTCCGAGAATTTTCTGAGAATTTTCCGAGAATTATCCGAGAATTTCCGAGAATTTTCTGAGATTTTTCCGAGAATTTTCCGAGAATTTTCCGAGAATTTTCTGAGAATTTTCCGAGAATTTTCCGAGAATTTTCCGAGAATTTTCCGAGAATTTTCCGAGAATTTTCCGAGAATTTTCCGAGAATTTTCCGAGAATTTTCCGAGAATTTTCCAAGAATTTTCCGAGAATTTTCCGAGAATTTTCCGAGACTTTTCGGGGAATTTTCCGAGAATTTTCCGAGAATTTTCCGAGAATTTTCCGAGAATTTTCCGAGAATTTTCCGTCAATTTTCCGAGAATTTTCCGAGAATTTTCCGAGAATTTTCCGAGAATTTTCCGAGAATTTTCCGAGAATTTTCCGAGAATTTTCCGAGAATTTTCCGAGAATTTTCCGAGAATTTTCCGAGAATTTTCGGAGAATTTTCTGAGAATTTTCCGAGAATTTTCCGAGAATTTTCCGAGAATTTTCCGAGAATTTTCCGAGAATTTTCTGAGAATTTTCCGAGAATTTTCCGAGAATTTTCTGAGAATTTTCCGAGAATTATCCGAGAATTTCCGAGAATTTTCTGAGATTTTTCCGAGAATTTTCCGAGAATTTTCCGAGAATTTTCTGAGAATTTTCCGAGAATTTTCCGAGAATTTTCTGAGAATTTTCCGAGAATTTTCCGAGAATTTTCCGAGAATTTTCCGAGAATTTTCCGAGAATTTTCCGAGAATTTTCCAAGAATTTTCCTAGAATTTTCCGAGAATTTTCAGAGAATTTTCCGCGAATTTTCCGGGAATTTTCCGAGAATTTTCCGAGAATTTTCTCAGAATTTTCCGAGAATTTTCCGAGAATTTTCCGAGAATTTTCCGTCAATTTTCCGAGAATTTTCCGAGAATTTTCCGAGAATTTTCCGAGAATTTTCCGAGAATTTTCCGAGAATTTTCGGAGAATTTTCTGAGAATTTTCCGAGAATTATCCGAGAATTTCCGAGAATTTTCTGAGATTTTTCCGAGAATTTTCCGAGAATTTTCCGAGAATTTTCTGAGAATTTTCCGAGAATTTTCCGAGAATTTTCCGAGAATTTTCCGAGAATTTTCCGAGAATTTTCCGAGAATTTTCGGAGAATTTTCCGAGAATTTTCGGAGAATTTTCCGAGAATTTTCCGAGAATTTTCTGAGAATTTTCCGAGAATTTTCCGAGAATTTTCTGAGAATTTTCCGAGAATTATCCGAGAATTTCCGAGAATTTTCTGAGATTTTTCCGAGAATTTTCCGAGAATTTTCCGAGAATTTTCTGAGAATTTTCCGAGAATTTTCCGAGAATTTTCTGAGAATTTTCCGAGAATTTTCCGAGAATTTTCCGAGAATTTTCCGAGAATTTTCCGAGAATTTTCCGAGAATTTTCTGAGAATTTTCCGAGAATTTTCCGAGAATGTTCCGAGAATTTTCCCAGAATTTTCCGAGAATTTTCGGAGAATTTTCCGAGAATTTTCCGAGAATTTTCTGAGAATTTTCCGAGAATTTTCCGAGAATTTTCTGAGAATTTTCCGAGAATTATCCGAGAATTTCCGAGAATTTTCTGAGATTTTTCCGAGAATTTTCCGAGAATTTTCCGAGAATTTTCTGAGAATTTTCCGAGAATTTTCCGAGAATTTTCCGAGAATTTTCCGAGAATTTTCCGAGAATTTTCCGAGAATTTTCCGAGAATTTTCCGAGAATTTTCCGAGAATTTTCCAAGAATTTTCCGAGAATTTTCCGAGAATTTTCCGAGACTTTTCGGGGAATTTTCCGAGAATTTTCCGAGAATTTTCCGAGAATTTTCCGAGAATTTTCCGAGAATTTTCCGTCAATTTTCCGAGAATTTTCCGAGAATTTTCCGAGAATTTTCCGAGAATTTTCCGAGAATTTTCCGAGAATTTTCCGAGAATTTTCCGAGAATTTTCCGAGAATTTTCCGAGAATTTTCCGAGAATTTTCGGAGAATTTTCTGAGAATTTTCCGAGAATTTTCCGAGAATTTTCCGAGAATTTTCCGAGAATTTTCCGAGAATTTTCTGAGAATTTTCCGAGAATTTTCCGAGAATTTTCTGAGAATTTTCCGAGAATTATCCGAGAATTTCCGAGAATTTTCTGAGATTTTTCCGAGAATTTTCCGAGAATTTTCCGAGAATTTTCTGAGAATTTTCCGAGAATTTTCCGAGAATTTTCTGAGAATTTTCCGAGAATTTTCCGAGAATTTTCCGAGAATTTTCCGAGAATTTTCCGAGAATTTTCCGAGAATTTTCCAAGAATTTTCCTAGAATTTTCCGAGAATTTTCAGAGAATTTTCCGCGAATTTTCCGGGAATTTTCCGAGAATTTTCCGAGAATTTTCCGAGAATTTTCCGAGAATTTTCCGAGAATTTTTCGAGAATTTTCCGAGAATTTTCCGAGAATTTTCCGGGAATTTTCTGAGAATTTTCCGAGAATTTTCCGAGAATTTTCCGAGAATTTTCCGAGAATTTTCCGAGAATTTTCCGAGAATTTTCGGAGAATTTTCTGAGAATTTTCCGAGAATTTTCCGAGAATTTTCCGAGAATTTTCCGAGAATTTTGCGAGAATTTTCCGAGAATTTTCCAAGAATTTTCCGAGAATTTTCCGAGAATTTTCCGGGAATTTTCCGAGAATTTTCCGAGAATTTTCCGAGAATTTTCCGAGAATTATCCGAGAATTTCCGAGAATTTTCTGAGATTTTTCCGAGAATTTTCCGAGAATTTTCCGAGAATTTTCCGAGAATTTTCTGAGAATTTTCCGAGAATTTTCCGAGAATTTTCCGAGAATTTTCCGTCAATTTTCCGAGAATTTTCCGAGAATTTTCCGAGAATTTTCCGAGAATTTTCCGAGAATTTTCCGAGAATTTTCGGAGAATTTTCTGAGAATTTTCCGAGAATTATCCGAGAATTTCCGAGAATTTTCTGAGATTTTTCCGAGAATTTTCCGATAATTTTCCGAGAATTTTCTGAGAATTTTCCGAGAATTTTCCGAGAATTTTCCGAGAATTTTCCGAGAATTTTCCGAGAATTTTCGGAGAATTTTCCGAGAATTTTCCGAGAATTTTCTGAGAATTTTCGGAGAATTTTCCGAGAATTTTCTGAGAATTTTCCGAGAATTATCCGAGAATTTCCGAGAATTTTCTGAGATTTTTCCGAGAATTTTCCGAGAATTTTCCGAGAATTTTCTGAGAATTTTCCGAGAATTTTCCGAGAATTTTCTGAGAATTTTCCGAGAATTTTCCGAGAATTTTCCGAGAATTTTCCGAGAATTTTCCGAGAATTTTCCGAGAATTTTCCAAGAATTTTCCGAGAATTTTCCGAGAATTTTCCGAGAATTTTCCGGGAATTTTCCGAGAATTTTCCGAGAATTTTCCGAGAATTTTCCGAGAATTTTCCGAGAATTTTTCGAGAATTTTCCGAGAATTTTCCGAGAATTTTCCGGGAATTTTCCGAGAATTTTCCGAGAATTTTCCGAGAATTTTCCGAGAATTTTCCGTCAATTTTCCGAGAATTTTCCGAGAATTTTCTGAGAATTTTCCGAGAATTTTCCGAGAATTTTCCGAGAATTTTCCGAGAATTTTCCGAGAATTTTCCGAGAATTTTCCGAGAATTTTCCGAGAATTTTCCGTCAATTTTCCGAGAATTTTCCGAGAATTTTCCGAGAATTTTCCGAGAATTTTCCGAGAATTTTCCGAGAATTTTCTGAGAATTTTCCGAGAATTTTCCGAGAATTTTCCGAGAATTTTCCGAGAATTTTCCGAGAATTTTCCGAGAATTTTCCGAGAATTTTCCGAGAATTTTCCGAGAATTATCCGAGAATTTCCGAGAATTTTCTGAGATTTTTCCGAGAATTTTCCGAGAATTTTCCGAGAATTTTCCAAGAATTTTCTGAGAATTTTCCGAGAATTTTCGGAGAATTTTCCGAGAATTTTCCGTCAATTTTCCGAGAATTTTCCGAGAATTTTCCGAGAATTTTCCGAGAATTTTCCGAGATTTTCCGAGAATTTTCGGAGAATTTTCCGAGAATTTTCCGAGAATTTTCTGAGAATTTTCCGAGAATTTTCCGAGAATTTTCTGAGAATTTTCCGAGAATTATCCGAGAATTTCCGAGAATTTTCTGAGATTTTTCCGAGAATTTTCCGAGAATTTTCCGAGAATTTTCTGAGAATCTTCCGAGAATTTTCCGAGAATTTTCCGAGAATTTTCCGAGAATTTTCCGAGAATTTTCGGAGAATTTTCCGAGAATTTTCCGAGAATTTTCTGAGAATTTTCCGAGAATTTTCCGAGAATTTTCTGAGAATTTTCCGAGAATTATCCGAGAATTTCCGAGAATTTTCTGAGATTTTTCCGAGAATTTTCCGAGAATTTTCTGAGAATTTTCCGAGAATTTTCCGAGAATTTTCCGAGAATTTTCCGAGAATTTTCCGAGAATTTTCCGAGAATTTTCCAAGAATTTTCCGAGAATTTTCCGAGAATTTTCCGGGAATTTTCCGAGAATTTTCCGAGAATTTTCCGAGAATTTTCCGAGAATTATCCGAGAATTTCCGAGAATTTTCTGAGATTTTTCCGAGAATTTTCCGAGAATTTTCCGAGAATTTTCCGAGAATTTTCTGAGAATTTTCCGAGAATTTTCCGAGAATTTTCCGAGAATTTTCCGTCAATTTTCCGAGAATTTTCGGAGAATTTTCCGAGAATTTTCCGAGAATTTTCCGAGAATTTTCCGAGAATTTTCGGAGAATTTTCTGAGAATTTTCCGAGAATTATCCGAGAATTTCCGAGAATTTTCTGAGATTTTTCCGAGAATTTTCCGAGAATTTTCCGAGAATTTTCTGAGAATTTTCCGAGAATTTTCCGAGAATTTTCCGAGAATTTTCCGAGAATTTTCCGAGAATTTTCCGAGAATTTTCGGAGAATTTTCCGAGAATTTTCCGAGAATTTTCTGAGAATTTTCCGAGAATTTTCCGAGAATTTTCTGAGAATTTTCCGAGAATTATCCGAGAATTTCTGAGAAATTTCTGAGATTTTTCCGAGAATTTTCCGAGAATTTTCCGAGAATTTTCTGAGAATTTTCCGAGAATTTTCCGAGAATTTTCCGAGAATTTTCCGAGAATTTTCCGAGAATTTTCCGAGAATTTTCCAAGAATTTTCCGAGAATTTTCCGAGAATTTTCCGAGAATTTTCCGGGAATTTTCCGAGAATTTTCCGAGAATTTTCCGAGAATTTTCGGAGAATTTTCCGAGAATTTTTCGAGAATTTTCCGAGAATTTTCCGAGAATTTTCCGGGAATTTTCCGAGAATTTTCCGAGAATTTTCCGAGAATTTTCCGAGAATTTTCCGTCAATTTTCAGAGAATTTTCCGAGAATTTTCTGAGAATTTTCCGAGAATTTTCCGAGAATTTTCCGAGAATTTTCCGAGAATTTTCCGAGAATTTTCCGAGAATTTTCCGAGAATTTTCCGAGAATTTTCCGTCAATTTTCCGAGAATTTTCCGAGAATTTTCCGAGAATTTTCCGAGAATTTTCCGAGAATTTTCCGACAATTTTCTGAGAATTTTCCGAGAATTTTCCGAGAATTTTCCGAGAATTTTCCGAGAATTTTCCGAGAATTTTCCGAGAATTTTCCGAGAATTTTCCGAGAATTTTCCGAGAATTATCCGAGAATTTCCGAGAATTTTCTGAGATTTTTCCGAGAATTTTCCGAGAATTTTCCGAGAATTTTCTGAGAATTTTCCGAGAATTTTCCGAGAATTTTCCGAGAATTTTCCGTCAATTTTCCGAGAATTTTCCGAGAATTTTCCGAGAATTTTCCGAGAATTTTCCGAGAATTTTCGGAGAATTTTCCGAGAAGTTTCCGAGATTTTTCTGAGAATTTTCCGAGAATTTTCCGAGAATTTTCTGAGAATTTTCCGAGAATTATCCGAGAATTTCCGAGAATTTTCTGAGATTTTTCCGAGAATTTTCCGAGAATTTTCCGAGAATTTTCTGAGAATTTTCCGAGAATTTTCCGAGAATTTTCCGAGAATTTTCCGAGAATTTTCCGAGAATTTTCGGAGAATTTTCCGAGAATTTTCCGAGAATTTTCTGAGAATTTTCCGAGAATTTTCCGAGAATTTTCTGAGAATTTTCCGAGAATTATCCGAGAATTTCCGAGAATTTTCTGAGATTTTTCCGAGAATTTTCCGAGAATTTTCCGAGAATTTTCTGAGAATTTTCCGAGAATTTTCCGAGAATTTTCTGAGAATTTTCCGAGAATTTTCCGAGAACTTTCCGAGAATTTTCCGAGAATTTTCCGAGAATTTTCCGAGAATTTTCCAAGAATTTTCCGAGAATTTTCCGAGAATGTTCCGAGAATTTTCCGGGAATTTTCCGAGAATTTTCCGAGAATTTTCCGAGAATTTTCCGAGAATTTTCCGAGAATTTTTCGAGAATTTTCCGAGAATTTTCCGAGAATTTTCCGGGAATTTTCCGAGAATTTTCCGAGAATTTTCCGAGAATTTTCCGAGAATTTTCCGTCAATTTTCCGAGAATTTTCCGAGAATTTTCTGAGAATTTTCCGAGAATTTTCCGAGAATTTTCCGAGAATTTTCCGAGAATTTTCCGAGAATTTTCCGAGAATTTTCCGAGAATTTTCCAAGAATTTTCCGAGAATTTTCCGAGAATTTTCCGAGAATTTTCCGAGAATTTTCCGAGAATTTTCCGAGAATTTTCCGTCAATTTTCCGAGAATTTTCCGAGAATTTTCCGAGAATTTTCCGAGAATTTTCCGAGAATTTTCCGAGAATTTTCCGAGAATTTTCCGAGAATTTTCCGAGAATTTTCCGAGAATTTTCCGAGAATTTTCGGAGAATTTGTTGAGAATTTTCCGAGAATTTTCCGAGAATTTTCCGAGAATTTTCCGAGAATTTTCCGAGAATTTTCTGAGAATTTTCCGAGAATTTTCCGAGAATTTTCTGAGAATTTTCCGAGAATTATCCGAGAATTTCCGAGAATTTTCTGAGATTTTTCCGAGAATTTTCCGAGAATTTTCCGAGAATTTTCTGAGAATTTTCCGAGAATTTTCCGAGAATTTTCTGAGAATTTTCCGAGAATTTTCCGAGAATTTTCCGAGAATTTTCCGAGAATTTTCCGAGAATTTTCCGAGAATTTTCCAAGAATTTTCCGAGAATTTTCCGAGAATTTTCCGAGAATTTTCCGGGAATTTTCCGAGAATTTTCCGAGAATTTTCCGAGAATTTTCCGAGAATTTTCCGAGAATTTTCCGAGAATTTTTCGAGAATTTTCCGAGAATTTTCCGAGATTTTTCCGAGAATTTTCCGAGAATTTTCCGAGAATTTTCTGAGAATTTTCCGAGAATTTTCCGAGAATTTTCCGAGAATTTTCCGAGAATTTTCCGAGAATTTCCGGAGAATTTTTCGAGAATTTTCCGAGAATTTTCTGAGAATTTTCCGAGAATTTTCCGAGAATTTTCTGAGAATTTTCCGAGAATTAACCGAGAATTTCCGAGAATTTTCTGAGATTTTTCCGAGAATTTTCCGAGAATTTTCCGAGAATTTTCTGAGAATTTTCCGAGAATTTTCCGAGAATTTTCTGAGAATTTTCCGAGAATTTTCCGAGAATTTTCCGAGAATTTTCCGAGAATTTTCCGAGAATTTTCCGAGAATTTTCCAAGAATTTTCCGAGAATTTTCCGAGAATTTTCCGAGAATTTTCCGGGAATTTTCCGAGAATTTTCCGAGAATTTTCCGAGAATTTTCCGAGAATTTTCCGAGAATTTTTCGAGAATTTTCCGAGAATTTTCCGAGAATTTTCCGGGAATTTTCCGAGAATTTTCCGAGAATTTTCCGAGAATTTTCCGAGAATTTTCCGTCAATTTTCCGAGAATTTTCCGAGAATTTTCTGAGAATTTTCCGAGAATTTTCCGAGAATTTTCCGAGAATTTTCCGAGAATTTTCCGAGAATTTTCCAAGAATTTTCCGAGAATTTTCCGAGAATTTTCCGAGAATTTTCCGAGAATTTTCCGAGAATTTTCCGAGAATTTTCCGTCAATTTTCCGAGAATTTTCCGAGAATTTTCCGAGAATTTTCCGAGAATTTTCCGAGAATTTTCCGAGAATTTTCCGAGAATTTTCCGAGAATTTTCCGAGAATTTTCGGAGAATTTTCTGAGAATTTTCCGAGAATTTTCCGAGAATTTTCCGAGAATTTTCCGAGAATTTTCCGAGAATTTTCTGAGAATTTTCCGAGAATTTTCCGAGAATTTTCTGAGAATTTTCCGAGAATTATCCGAGAATTTCCGAGAATTTTCTGAGATTTTTCCGAGAATTTTCCGAGAATTTTCCGAGAATTTTCTGAGAATTTTCCGAGAATTTTCCGAGAATTTTCTGAGAATTTTCCGAGAATTTTCCGAGAATTTTCCGAGAATTTTCCGAGAATTTTCCGAGAATTTTCCGAGAATTTTCCAAGAATTTTCCGAGAATTTTCCGAGAATTTTCCGAGAATTTTCCGGGAATTTTCCGAGAATTTTCCGAGAATTTTCCGAGAATTTTCCGAGAATTTTCCGAGAATTTTTCGAGAATTTTCCGAGAATTTTCCGAGAATTTTCCGGGAATTTTCCGAGAATTTTCCGAGAATTTTCCGAGAATTTTCCGAGAATTTTCCGTCAATTTTCCGAGAATTTTCCGAGAATTTTCTGAGAATTTTCCGAGAATTTTCCGAGAATTTTCCGAGAATTTTCCGAGAATTTTCCGAGAATTTTCCGAGAATTTTCCGTCAATTTTCCGAGAATTTTCCGAGAATTTTCCGAGAATTTTCCGAGAATTTTCCGAGAATTTTCCGAGAATTTTCTGAGAATTTTCCGAGAATTTTCCGAGAATTTTCCGAGAATTTTCCGTCAATTTTCCGAGAATTTTCCGAGAATTTTCCGAGAATTTTCCGAGAATTTTCGGAGAATTTTCCGTCAATTTTCCGAGAATTTTCCGAGAATTTTCCGAGAATTTTCCGAGAATTTTCCGAGAATTTTCCGAGAATTTTCCGAGAATTTTCTGAGAATTTTCCGAGAATTTTCCGAGAATTTTCCGAGAATTTTCCGAGAATTTTCCGAGAATTTTCCGAGAATTTTCGGAGAATTTTCTGAGAATTTTCCTGAGAATTTTCCGAGAATTTTCCGAGAATTTTCCGAGAATTTTCCGAGAATTTTCCGAGAATTTTTCAAGAATTTTCCGAGAATTTTCCGAGAATTTTCCGGGAATTTTCCGAGAATTTTCCGAGAATTTTCCGAGAATTATCCGAGAATTTCCGAGAATTTTCTGAGATTTTTCGAGAATTTTCCGAGACTTTTCCGAGAATTTTCCGAGAATTTTCCGAGAATTTTCCGAGAATTTTCCGAGAATTTTCCGAGAATTTTCCGTCAATTTTCCGAGAATTTTCCGAGAATTTTCCGAGAATTTTCCGAGAATTTTCCGAGAATTTTCCGAGAATTTTCGGAGAATTTTCTGAGAATTTTCCGAGAATTATCCGAGAATTTCCGAGAATTTTCTGAGATTTTTCCGAGAACTTTCCGAGAATTTTCCGAGAATTTTCTGAGAATTTTCCGAGAATTTTCCGAGAATTTTCCGAGAATTTTTCCGAGAATTTTCCGAGAATTTTCGGAGAATTTTCCGAGAATTTTCCGAGAATTTTCTGAGAATTTTCCGAGAATTTTCCGAGAATTTTCTGAGAATTTTCCGAGAATTATCCGAGAATTTCCGAGAATTTTCTGAGATTTTTCCGAGAATTTTCCGAGAATTTTCCGAGAATTTTCTGAGAATTTTCCGAGAATTTTCCGAGAATTTTCTGAGAATTTTCCGAGAATTTCCGAGAATTTTCCGAGAATTTTCCGAGAATTTTCCGAGAATTTTCCGAGAATTTTCCAAGAATTTTCCGAGAATTTTCCGAGAATTTTCCGAGAATTTTCCGGGAATTTTCCGAGAATCTTCGGAGAATTTTCCGAGAATTTTCCGAGAATTTTCCGAGAATTTTCCGAGAATTTTCGGAGAATTTTCTGAGAATTTTCCGAGAATTATCCGAGAATTTCCGAGAATTTTCTGAGATTTTTCCGAGAATTTTCCGAGAATTTCCGAGAATTTTCTGAGAATTTTCCGAGAATTTTCCGAGAATTTTCCGAGAATTTTCCGAGAATTTTCCGAGAATTTTCGGAGAATTTCCGAGAATTTTCCGAGAATTTCTGAGAATTTTCCGAGAATTTTCCGAGAATTTTCTGAGAATTTTCCGAGAATTATCCGAGAATTTCCGAGAATTTTCTGAGATTTTTCCGAGAATTTTCCGAGAATTTTCCGAGAATTTTCTGAGAATTTTCCGAGAATTTTCCGAGAATTTTCTGAGAATTTTCCGAGAATTTTCCGAGAATTTTCCGAGAATTTTCCGAGAATTTTCCGTCAATTTTCCGAGAATTTTCCGAGAATTTTCCGAGAATTTTCCGAGAATTTTCCGAGAATTTTCCGAGAATTTTCTGAGAATTTTCCGAGAATTTTCCGAGAATTTTCCGAGAATTTTCCGTCAATTTTCCGAGAATTTTCCGAGAATTTTCCGAGAATTTTCCGAGAATTTTCCGAGAATTTTCCGTCAATTTTCCGAGAATTTTCCGAGAATTTTCCGAGAATTTTCCGAGAATTTTCCGAGAATTTTCCGAGAATTTTCCGAGAATTTTCTGAGAATTTTCCGAGAATTTTCCGAGAATTTTCCGAGAATTTTCCGAGAATTTTCCGAGAATTTTCCGAGAATTTTCGGAGAATTTTCTGAGAATTTTCCGAGAATTTTCCGAGAATTTTCCGAGAATTTTCCGAGAATTTTCCGAGAATTTTCCGAGAATTTTCCGAGAATTTTCCGAGAATTTTCCGGGAATTTTCCGAGAATTTTCCGAGAATTTTCCGAGAATTATCCGAGAATTTCCGAGAATTTTCTGAGATTTTTCCGAGAATTTTCCGAGAATTTTCCGAGAATTTTCCGAGAATTTTCCGAGAATTTTCCGAGAATTTTCCGAGAATTTTCCGAGAATTTTCCGTCAATTTTCCGAGAATTTTCCGAGAATTTTCCGAGAATTTTCCGAGAATTTTCCGAGAATTTCCGAGAATTTTCGGAGAATTTTCTGAGAATTTTCCGAGAATTATCCGAGAATTTCCGAGAATTTTCTGAGATTTTTCCGAGAATTTTCCGAGAATTTTCCGAGAATTTTCTGAGAATTTTCCGAGAATTTTCCGAGAATTTTCCGAGAATTTTCCGAGAATTTTCCGAGAATTTTCGGACAATTTTCCGAGAATTTTCCGAGAATTTTCTGAGAATTTTCCGAGAATTTTCCGAGAATTTTCTGAGAATTTTCCGAGAATTATCCGAGAATTTCCGAGAATTTTCTGAGATTTTTCCGAGAATTTTCCGAGAATTTTCCGAGAATTTTCTGAGAATTTTCCGAGAATTTTCCGAGAATTTTCTGAGAATTTTCCGAGAATTTTCCGAGAATTTTCCGAGAATTTTCCGAGAATTTTCCGAGAATTTTCCGAGAATTTTCCAAGAATTTTCCGAGAATTTTTCCGAGAATTTTCCGAGAATTTTCCGAGAATTTTCCGAGAATTTTCCGAGAATTTTCCGAGAATTTTCGGAGAATTTTCTGAGAATTTTCCGAGAATTATCCGAGAATTTCCGAGAATTTCTGAGATTTTTCCGAGAATTTTCCGAGAATTTTCCGAGAATTTTCTGAGAATTTTCCGAGAATTTTCCGAGAATTTTCCGAGAATTTTCCGAGAATTTTCCGAGAATTTTCGGAGAATTTTCCGAGAATTTTCCGAGAATTTTCTGAGAATTTTCCGAGAATTTTCCGAGAATTTTCTGAGAATTTTCCGAGAATTATCCGAGAATTTCCGAGAATTTTCTGAGATTTTTCCGAGAATTTCCGAGAATTTTCCGAGAATTTTCTGAGAATTTTCCGAGAATTTTCCGAGAATTTTCTGAGAATTTTCCGAGAATTTTCCGAGAATTTTCCGAGAATTTTCCGAGAATTTTCCGAGAATTTTCCGAGAATTTTCCAAGAATCTTCCGAGAATTTTCCGAGAATTTTCCGAGAATTTTCCGGGAATTTTCCGAGAATTTTCCGAGAATTTTCCGAGAATTTTCCGAGAATTTTCCGAGAATTTTTCGAGAATTTTCGAGAATTCGAGAATTTTCCGAGAATTTTCCGGGAATTTTCCGAGAATTTTCCGAGAATTTTCCGAGAATTTTCCGTCAATTTTCCGCGAATTTTCCGAGAATTTTCTGAGAATTTTCCGAGAATTTTCCGAGAATTTTCCGAGAATTTTCCGAGAATTTTCCGAGAATTTTCCGAGAATTTTCCGAGAATTTTCCGTCAATTTTCCGAGTATTTTCCGAGAATTTTCCGAGAATTTTCCGAGAATTTTCCGAGAATTTTCCGAGAATTTTCTGAGAATTTTCCGAGAATTTTCCGAGAATTTTCCGAGAATTTTCCGAGAATTTTGCGAGAATTTTCCGAGAATTTTCCGAGAATTTTCCGAGAATTTTCCGAGAATTATCCGAGAATTTCCGAGAATTTTCTGAGATTTTTCCGAGAATTTTCCGAGAATTTTCCGAGAATTTTCCGAGAATTTTCTGAGAATTTTCCGAGAAATTTCCGAGAATTTTCCGAGAATTTTCCGTCAATTTTCCGAGAATTTTCCGAGAATTTTCCGAGAATTTTCCGAGAATTTTCCGAGAATTTTCCGAGAATTTTCGGAGAATTTTCCGAGAATTTTCCGAGAATTTCTGAGAATTTTCCGAGAATTTTCCGAGAATTTTCTGGGAATTTTCCGAGAATTATCCGAGAATTTCCGAGAATTTTCTGAGATTTTTCCGAGAATTTTCCGAGAATTTTCCGAGAATTTTCTGAGAATTTTCCGAGAATTTTCCGAGAATTTTCCGAGAATTTTCCGAGAATTTTCCGAGAATTTTCGGAGAATTTTCCGAGAATTTTCCGAGAATTTTCTGAGAATTTTCCAAGAATTTTCCGAGAATTTTCTGAGAATTTTCCGAGAATTATCCGAGAATTTCCGAGAATTTTCTGAGATTTTTCCGAGAATTTTCCGGGAATTTTCCGAGAATTTTCTGAGAATTTTCCGAGAATTTTCCGAGAATTTTCTGAGAATTTTCCGAGAATATTCCGAGAATTTTCCGAGAATTTTCCGAGAATTTTCCGAGAATTTTCCGAGAATTTTCCAAGAATTTTCCGAGAATTTTCCGAGAATTTTCCGAGACTTTTCCGGGAATTTTCCGAGAATTTTCCGAGAATTTTCCGAGAATTTTCCGAGAATTTTCCGAGAATTTTCCGAGAATTTTCCGTCAATTTTCCGAGAATTTTCCGAGAATTTTCCGAGAATTTTCCGAGAATTTTCCGAGAATTTTCCGAGAATTTTCCGAGAATTTTCCGAGAATTTTCCGAGAATTTTCCGAGAATTTTCCGAGAATTCTCCGAGAATTTTCCGAGAATTTTCGGAGAATTTTCTGAGAATTTTCCGAGAATTTTCCGAGAATTTTCCGAGAATTTTCCGAGAATTTTCCGAGAATTTTCTGAGAATTTTCCGAGAATTTTCCGAGAATTTTCTGAGAATTTTCCGAGAATTATCCGAGAATTTCCAGGAATTTTCTGAGATTTTTCCGAGAATTTTCCGAGAATTTTCCGAGAATTTTCTGAGAATTTTCCGAGAATTTTCCGAGAATTTTCTGAGATTTTTCCGAGAATTTTCCGAGAATTTTCCGAGAATTTTCTGAGAATTTTCCGAGAATTTTCCGAGAATTTTCCGAGAATTTTCCAAGAATTTTCCGAGAATTTTCCGAGAATTTTCCGAGAATTTTCGGGGAATTTTCCGAGAATTTTCCGAGACTTTTCTGAGAATTTTCCGAGAATTTTCCGAGAATTTTCTGAGAATTTTCCGAGAATTATCCGAGAATTTCCGAGAATTTTCTGAGATTTTTCCGAGAATTTTCCGAGAATTTTCGGAGAATTTTCTGAGAATTTTCCGAGAATTTTCCGAGAATTTTCTGAGAATTTTCCGAGAATTTTCCGAGAATTTTCCGAGAATTTTCCGAGAATTTTCCGAGAATTTTCCGAGAATTTTCCAAGAATTTTCCGAGAATTTTTCGAGAATTTTCCGAGAATTTTCCGGGAATTTTCCGAGAATTTTCCGAGAATTTTCCGAGAATTTTCCGAGAATTTTCCGAGAATTTTCTGAGAATTTTCCGAGAATTTTCCGAGAATTTTCCGAGAATTTTCCGAGAATTTTCCGAGAATTTTCCGAGAATTTTCCAAGAATTTTCCGAGAATTCTCCGAGAATTTTCCGGGAATTTTCCGGGAATTTTCCGAGAATTTTCCGAGAATTTTCCGAGAATTTTCCGAGAATTTTCCGAGAATTTTTCGAGAATTTTCCGAGAATTTTCCGAGAATTTTCCGGGAATTTTCCGAGAATTTTCCGAGAATTTTCCGAGAATTTTCCGAGAATTTTCCGTCAATTTTCCGAGAATTTTCCGAGAATTTTCTGAGAATTTTCCGAGAATTTTCCGAGAATTTTCCGAGAATTTTCCGAGAATTTTCCGAGAATTTTCCGAGAATTTTCCGAGAATTTTCCAAGAATTTTCCGAGAATTTTCCGAGAATTTTCCGAGAATTTTCCGTCAATTTTCCGAGAATTTTCCGAGAATTTTCCGAGAATTTTCCGAGAATTTTCCGAGAATTTTCCGAGAATTTTCCGAGAATTTTCCGAGAATTTTCCGAGAATTTTCCGAGAATTTTCCGAGAATTTTCGGAGAATTTTCTGAGAATTTTCCGAGAATTTTCCGAGAATTTTCCGAGAATTTTCCGAGAATTTTCCGAGAATTTTCTGAGAATTTTCCGAGAATTTTCCGAGAATTTTCTGAGAATTTTCCGAGAATTATCCGAGAATTTCCGAGAATTTTCTGAGATTTTTCCGAGAATTTTCCGAGAATTTTCCGAGAATTTTCTGAGATTTTTCCGAGAATTTTCCGAGAATTTTCTGAGAATTTTCCGAGAATTTTCCGAGAATTTTCCGAGAATTTTCCGAGAATTTTCCGAGAATTTTCCGAGAATTTTCCAAGAATTTTCCGAGAATTTTCCGAGAATTTTCCGAGAATTTTCCGGGAATTTTCCGAGAATTTTCCGAGAATTTTCCGAGAATTTTCCGAGAATTTTCCGAGAATTTTTCGAGAATTTTCCGAGAATTTTCCGAGAATTATCCGAGAATTTCCGAGAATTTTCTGAGATTTTTCCGAGAATTTTCCGAGAATTTTCCGAGAATTTTCTGAGAATTTTCCGAGAATTTTCCGAGAATTTTCCGAGAATTTTCCGAGAATTTTCCGAGAATTTCCGGAGAATTTTTCGAGAATTTTCCGAGAATTTTCCTGAGAATTTTCCGAGAATTTTCCGAGAATTTTCTGAGAATTTTCCGAGAATTATCCGAGAATTTCCGAGAATTTTCTGAGATTTTTCCGAGAATTTTCCGAGAATTTTCCGAGAATTTTCTGAGAATTTTCCGAGAATTTTCCGAGAATTTTCTGAGAATTTTCCGAGAATTTTCCGAGAATTTTCCGAGAATTTTCCGAGAATTTTCCGAGAATTTTCCGAGAATTTTCCAAGAATTTTCCGAGAATTTTCCGAGAATTTTCCGAGAATTTTCCGGGAATTTTCCGAGAATTTTCCGAGAATTTTCCGAGAATTTTCCGAGAATTTTCTGAGAATTTTTCGAGAATTTTCCGAGAATTTTCCGGGAATTTTCCGGGAATTTTCGGAGAATTTTCCGAGAATTTTCCGAGAATTTTCCGAGAATTTTCCGTCAATTTTCCGAGAATTTTCCGAGAATTTTCTGAGAATTTTCCGAGAATTTTCCGAGAATTTTCCGAGAATTTTCCGAGAATTTTCCGAGAATTTTCCGAGAATTTTCCAAGAATTTTCCGAGAATTTTCCGAGAATTTTCCGAGAATTTTCCGAGAATTTTCCGAGAATTTTCCGAGAATTTTCCGTCAATTTTCCGAGAATTTTCCGAGAATTTTCCGAGAATTTTCCGAGAATTTTCCGAGAATTTTCCGAGAATTTTCCGAGAATTTTCCGAGAATTTTCCGAGAATTTTCCGAGAATTTTCCGAGAATTTTCCGAGAATTTTCGGAGAATTTTCTGAGAATTTTCCGAGAATTTTCCGAGAATTTTCCGAGAATTTTCCGAGAATTTTCCGAGAATTTTCTGAGAATTTTCCGAGAATTTTCCGAGAATTTTCTGAGAATTTTCCGAGAATTATCCGAGAATTTCCGAGAATTTTCTGAGATTTTTCCGAGAATTTTCCGAGAATTTTCCGAGAATTTTCTGAGAATTTTCCGAGAATTTTCCGAGAATTTTCTGAGAATTTTCCGAGAATTTTCCGAGAATTTTCCGAGAATTTTCTGAGAATTTTCCGAGAATTTTCCGAGAATTTTCCAAGAATTTTCCGAGAATTTTCCGAGAATTTTCCGAGAATTTTCCGGGAATTTTCCGAGAATTTTCCGAGAATTTTCCGAGAATTTTCCGAGAATTTTCCGAGAATTTTTCGAGAATTTTCCGAGAATTTTCCGAGAATTTTCCGGGAATTTTCCGAGAATTTTCCGAGAATTTTCCGAGAATTTTCCGAGAATTTTCCGTCAATTTTCCGAGAATTTTCCGAGAATTTTCTGAGAATTTTCCGAGAATTTTCAGAGAATTTTCCGAGAATTTTCCGAGAATTTTCCGAGAATTTTCCGAGAATTTTCCGTCAATTTTCCGAGAATTTTCCGAGAATTTTCCGAGAATTTTCCGAGAATTTTCCGAGAATTTTCCGAGAATTTTCTGAGAATTTTCCGAGAATTTTCCGAGAATTTTCCGAGAATTTTCCGAGAATTTTCCGAGAATTTTCCGAGAATTTTCGGAGAATTTTCCGAGAATTTTCCGAGAATTTTCTGAGAATTTTCCGAGAATTTTCCGAGAATTTTCTGAGAATTTTCCGAGAATTATCCGAGAATTTCCGAGAATTTTCTGAGATTTTTCCGAGAATTTTCCGAGAATTTTCCGAGAATTTTCTGAGAATTTTCCGAGAATTTTCCGAGAATTTTCCGAGAATTTTCCGAGAATTTTCCGAGAATTTTCGGAGAATTTTCCGAGAATTTTCCGAGAATTTTCCGAGAATTTTCGGAGAATTTTCCGAGAATTTTCCGAGAATTTTCTGACAATTTTCCGAGAATTTTCCGAGAATTTTCTGAGATTTTTCCGAGAATTATCCGAGAATTTTCCGAGAATTTTCTGAGAATTTTCCGAGAATTTTCCGAGAATTTTCCGAGAATTTTCCGAGAATTTTCCGAGAATTTTCCGAGAATTTTCCGAGAATTTTCCGAGAATTTTCCGAGAATTTTCCAAGAATTTCCGAGAATTTTCCGAGAATTTTCCGAGAATTTTCCGGGAATTTTCCGAGAATTCTCCGAGAATTTTCCGAGAATTTTCCGAGAATTTTCCGAGAATTTTTCGAGAATTTTCGGAGAATTTTCCGAGAATTTTCCGGGAATTTTCCGAGAATTTTCCGAGAATTTTCCGAGAATTTTCCGAGAATTTTCCGTCAATTTTCCGAGAATTTTCCGAGAATTTTCTGAGAATTTTCCGAGAATTTTCCGAGAATTTTCCGAGAATTTTCCGAAAAATTTCCCGAGAATTTTCCGAGAATTTTCCGAGAATTTTCCGAGGATTTCCGAGAATTTTCCGAGAATTTTCCGTCAATTTTCCGAGAATTTTCCGAGAATTTTCCGAGAATTTTCCGAGAATTTTCCGAGAATTTTTGGAGAATTTTCCGAGAATTTTCCGAGAATTTTCCGAGAATTTTCCGAGAATTTTCCGAGAATTTTCCGAGAATTTCCGAGAATTTTCGGAGAATTTTCTGAGAATTTTCCGAGAATTTTCGGGGAATTTTCCGAGAATTTTCCGAGAATTTTCCGAGAATTTTCTGAGAATTTTCCGAGAATTTTCCGAGAATTTTCCAAGAATTTTCCAAGAATTTTCTGAAAATTTCCGAGAATTTTCCGAGAATTTTCCGAGAATTTTCCGAGAATTTTCCGAGAATTTTCGGAGAATTTTCCGAGAATTTTCCGAGAATTTTCTGAGAATTTTCCGAGAATTTTCCGAGAATTTTCTGAGAATTTCCGAGAATTATCCGGGAATTTCCGAGAATTTTCTGAGATTTTTCCGAGAATTTTCCGAGAATTTTCCGAGAATTTTCTGAGAATTTTCCGAGAATTTTCCGAGAATTTTCTGAGAATTTTCCGAGAATTTTCTGAGAATTTTCCGAGAATTATCCGGGGAATTTCCGAGAATTTTCTGAGAATTTTCCGAGAATTTTCCGAGAATTTTCCGAGAATTTTCCGAGAATTTTCCAAGAATTTTCCGAGAATTTTTCGAGAATTTTCCGAGAATTTTCCGGGAATTTTCCGAGAATTTTCCGAGAATTTTCCGAGAATCTTCCGAGAATTTTCCGTCAATTTTCCGAGAATTTTCCGAGAATTTTCTGAGAATTTTCCGAGAATTTTCCGAGAATTTTCGGAGAATTTTCCGAGAATTTTCCGAGAATTTTCCGAGAATTTTCCGAGAATTTTCCGACAATTTTCCGTCAATTTTCCGAGAATTTTCCGAGAATTTTCCGAGAATTTTCCGAGAATTTTCCGAGAATTTTCCGAGAATTTTCTGAGAATTTTCCGAGAATTTTCCGAGAATTTTCCGAGAATTTTCCGAGAATTTTCCGAGAATTTTCCGAGAATTTTCGGAGAATTTTCTGAGAATTTTCCGAGAATTTTCCGAGAATTTTCCGAGAATTTTCCGAGAATTTTCCAAGAATTTTCCGAGAATTTTCCAAGAATTTTCCGAGAATTTTCCGAGAATTTTCCGAGAATTTTCCGAGAATTTTCCGAGAATTTTCCGAGAATTTTCCGAGAATTATCCGAGAATTTCCGAGAATTTTCTGAGATTTTTCCGAGAATTTTCCGAGAATTTTCGGAGAATTTTCCGAGAATTTTCCGAGAATTTTCCGAGAATTTTCCGAGAATTTTCCGAGAATTTTCCGTCAATTTTCCGAGAATTTTCCGAGAATTTTCCGAGAATTTTCCGAGAATTTTCCGAGAATTTTCCGAGAATTTTCGGAGAATTTTCTGAGAATTTTCCGAGAATTATCCGAGAATTTCCGAGAATTTTCTGAGTTTTTTCCGAGAATTTTTCGGAGAATTTTCCGAGAATTTTCTGAGAATTTTCCGAGAATTTTCCGAGAATTTTCCGAGAATTTTCCGAGAATTTTCCGAGAATTTTCCGAGAATTTTCCGAGAATTTTCTGAGAATTTTCCGAGAATTTTCCGAGAATTTTCTGAGAATTTTCCGAGAATTATCCGAGAATTTCCGAGAATTTTCTGAGATTTTTCCGAGAATTTTCCGAGAATTTTCCGAGAATTTTCTGAGAATTTTCCGAGAATTTTCCGAGAATTTTCTGAGAATTTTCCGAGAATTTTCCGAGAATTTTCCGAGAATTTTCCGAGAATTTTCCGAGAATTTTCCGAGAATTTTCCAAGAATTTTCCGAGAATTTTCCGAGAATTTTCCGAGAATTTTCCGGGAATTTTCCGAGAATTTTCCGAGAATTTTCCGAGAATTTTCCGAGAATTTTCCGAGAATTTTTCGAGAATTTTCCGAGAATTTTCCGAGAATTTTCCGGGAATTTTCCGAGAATTTTCCGAGAATTTTCCGAGAATTTTCCGAGAATTTTCCGTCAATTTTCCGAGAATTTTCCGAGAATTTTCTGAGAATTTTCCGAGAATTTTCCGAGAATTTTCCGAGAATTTTCCGAGAATTTTCCGAGAATTTTCCGAGAATTTTCCGAGAATTTTCCGAGAATTTTCCGTCAATTTTCCGAGAATTTTCCGAGAATTTTCCGAGAATTTTCCGAGAATTTTCCGAGAATTTTCCGAGAATTTTCCGAGAATTTTCCGAGAATTTTCGGAGAATTTTCTGAGAATTTTCCGAGAATTTTCCGAGAATTTTCCGAGAATTTTCCGAGAATTTTCTGAGAATTTTCCGAGAATTTTCCGAGAATTTTCTGAGAATTTTCCGAGAATTATCCGAGAATTTCCGAGAATTTTCTGAGATTTTTCCGAGAATTTTCCGAGAATTTTCCGAGAATTTTCTGAGAATTTACCGAGAATTTTCCGAGAATTTTCTGAGAATTTTCCGAGAATTTTCCGAGAATTTTCCGAGAATTTTCCGAGAATTTTCCGAGAATTTTCCAAGAATTTTCCGAGAATTTTCCGAGAATTTTCCGAGAATTTTCCGGGAATTTTCCGAGAATTTTCCGAGAATTTTCCGAGAATTTTCCGAGAATTTTCCGAGAATTTTTCGAGAATTTTCCGAGAATTTTCCGAGAATTATCCGAGAATTTTCCGAGAATTATCCGAGAATTTCCGAGAATTTTCTGAGATTTTTCCGAGAATTTTCCGAGAATTTTCCGAGAATTTTCTGAGAATTTTCCGAGAATTTTCCGAGAATTTTCCGAGAATTTTCCGAGAATTTTCCGAGAATTTCCGGAGAATTTTCCGAGAATTTTCCGAGAATTTTCTGAGAATTTTCCGAGAATTTTCCGAGAATTTTCTGAGAATTTTCCGAGAATTATCCGAGAATTTCCGAGAATTTTCTGAGATTTTTCCGAGAATTTTCCGAGAATTTTCTGAGAATTTTCCGAGAATTTTCCGAGAATTTTCCGAGAATTTTCCGAGAATTTTCCGAGAATTTTCCGAGAATTTTCCAAGAATTTTCGAAGAATTTTCCGAGAATTTTCCGGGAATTTTCCGAGAATTTTCCGAGAATTTTCCGAGAATTTTCTGAGATTTTTCCGAGAATTTTCCGAGAATTTTCGGAGAATTTTCCGAGAATTTTCTGAGAATTTTCCGAGAATTTTCCGAGAATTTTCCGAGAATTTTCCGTCAATTTTCCGAGAATTTTCCGAGAATTTTCCGAGAATTTTCCGAGAATTTTCCCAGAATTTTCCGAGAATTTTCGGAGAATTTTCTGAGAATTTTCCGAGAATTATCCGAGAATTTCCGAGAATTTTCTGAGATTTTTCCGAGAATTTTCCGAGAATTTTCCGAGAATTTTCTGAGAATTTTCCGAGAATTTTCCGAGAATTTTCCGAGAATTTTCCGAGAATTTTCCGAGAATTTTCCGAGAATTTTCGGAGAATTTTCCGAGAATTTTCCGAGAATTTTCTGAGAATTTTCCGAGAATTTTCCGAGAATTTTCTGAGAATTTTCCGAGAATTATCCGAGAATTTCCGAGAATTTTCTGAGATTTTTCCGAGAATTTTCCGAGAATTTTCCGAGAATTTTCTGAGAATTTTCCGAGAATTTTCCGAGAATTTTCTGAGAATTTTCCGAGAATTTTCCGAGAATTTTCCGAGAATTTTCCGAAAATTTTCCGAGAATTTTCCGAGAATTTTCCAAGAATTTTCCGAGAATTTTCCGAGAATTTTCCGGGAATTTTCCGAGAATTTTCCGAGAATTTTCCGAGAATTTTCCGAGAATTTTCCGAGAATTTTTCGAGAATTTTCCGAGAATTTTCCGAGAATTTTCCGGGAATTTTCCGAGAATTTTCCGAGAATTTTCCGAGAATTTTCCGAGAATTTTCCGTCAATTTTCCGAGAATTTTCCGAGAATTTTCTGAGAATTTTCCGAGAATTTTCCGAGAATTTTCCGAGAATTTTCCGAGAATTTTCCGAGAATTTTCCGAGAATTTTCCGAGAATTTTCCGAGAATTTTCCGTCAATTTTCCGAGAATTTTCCGAGAAATTTCCGAGAATTTTCCGAGAATTTTCCGAGAATTTTCCGAGAATTTTCTGAGAATTTTCCGAGAATTTTCCGAGAATTTTCCGAGAATTTTCCGAGAATTTTCCGAGAATTTTCCGAGAATTTTCCGAGAATTTTCCGAGAATTTTCCGAGAATTATCCGAGAATTTCCGAGAATTTTCTGAGATTTTTCCGAGAATTTTCCGAGAATTTTCCGAGAATTTTCCGAGAATTTTCTGAGAATTTTCCGAGAATTTTCCGAGAATTTTCCGAGAATTTTCCGTCAATTTTCCGAGAATTTTCCGAGAATTTTCCGAGAATTTTCCGAGAATTTTCCGAGAATTTTCGGAGAATTTTCCGAGAATTTTCCGAGATTTTTCTGAGAATTTTCCGAGAATTTTCCGAGAATTTTCTGAGAATTTTCCGAGAATTATCCGAGAATTTCCGAGAAATTTCTGAGATTTTTCCGAGAATTTTCCGAGAATTTTCCGAGAATTTTCCGAGAATTTTCCGAGAATTTTCCGAGAATTTTCCGAGAATTTTCCGAGAATTTTCCGAGAATTTTCGGAGAATTTTCCGAGAATTTCCCGAGAATTTTCTGAGAATTTTCCGAGAATTTTCCGAGAATTTTCTGAGAATTTTCCGAGAATTATCCGAGAATTTCCGAGAATTTTCTGAGATTTTTCCGAGAATTTTCCGAGAATTTTCCGAGAATTTTCTGAGAATTTTCCGAGAATTTTCCGAGAATTTTCTGAGAATTTTCCGAGAATTTTCCGAGAATTTTCCGAGAATTTTCCGAGAATTTTCCGAGAATTTTCCGAGAATTTTCCAAGAATTTTCCGAGAATTTTCCGAGAATTTTCCGAGAATTTTCCGGGAATTTTCCGAGAATTTTCCGAGAATTTTCCGAGAATTTTCCGAGAATTTTCCGAGAATTTTTCGAGAATTTTCCGACAATTTTCCGAGAATTTTCCGGGAATTTTCCGAGAATTTTCCGAGAATTTTCCGAGAATTTTCCGAGAATTTTCCGTCAATTTTCCGAGAATTTTCCGAGAATTTTCCAAGAATTTTCCGAGAATTTTCCGAGAATGTTCCGAGAATTTTCCGAGAATTTTCCGAGAATTTTCCGAGAATTTTCCGTCAATTTTCCGAGAATTTTCCGAGAATTTTCCGAGAATTTTCCGAGAATTTTCCGAGAATTTTCCGAGAATTTTCCGAGAATTTTCCGAGAATTTTCCGAGAATTTTCCGAGAATTTTCCGAGAATTTTCCGAGAATTTTCGGAGAATTTTCTGAGAATTTTCCGAGAATTTTCCGAGAATTTTCCGAGAATTTTCCGAGAATTTTCCGAGAATTTTCTGAGAATTTTCCGAGAATTTTCCGAGAATTTTCTGAGAATTTTCCGAGAATTATCCGAGAATTTCCGAGAATTTTCTGAGATTTTTCCGAGAATTTTCCGAGAATTTTCCGAGAATTTTCTGAGAATTTTCCGAGAATTTTCCGAGAATTTTCTGAGAATTTTCCGAGAATTTTCCGAGAATTTTCCGAGAATTTTCCGAGAATTTTCCGAGAATTTTCTGAGAATTTTCCGTCAATTTTCCGAGAATTTTCCGAGAATTTTCCGAGAATTTTCCGAGAATTTTCCGAGAATTTTCCGAGAATTTTCTGAGAATTTTCCGAGAATTTTCCGAGAATTTTCCGAGAATTTTCCGAGAATTTTCCGAGAATTTTCCGAGAATTTTCCGAGAATTTTCTGAGAATTTTCCGAGAATTATCCGAGAATTTCCGAGAATTTTCTGAGATTTTTCCGAGAATTTTCCGAGAATTTTCCGAGAATTTTCCGAGAATTTTCTGAGAATTTTCCGAGAATTTTCCGAGAATTTTCCGAGAATTTTCCGTCAATTTTCCGAGAATTTTCCGAGAATTTTCCGAGAATTTTCCGAGAATTTTCCGAGAATTTTCGGAGAATTTTCCGAGAATTTTCCGAGATTTTTCTGAGAATTTTCCGAGAATTTTCCGAGAATTTTCTGAGAATTTTCCGAGAATTATCCGAGAATTTCCGAGAATTTTCTGAGATTTTTCCGAGAATTTTCCGAGAATTTTCCGAGAATTTTCTGAGAATTTTCCGAGAATTTTCCGAGAATTTTCCGAGAATTTTCCGAGAATTTTCCGAGAATTTTCGGAGAATTTTCCGAGAATTTTCCGAGAATTTTCTGAGAATTTTCCGAGAATTTTCCGAGAATTTTCTGAGAATTTTCCGAGAATTATCCGAGAATTTCCGAGAATTTTCTGAGATTTTTCCGAGAATTTTCCGAGAATTTTCCGAGAATTTTCTGAGAATTTTCCGAGAATTTTCCGAGAATTTTCTGAGAATTTTCCGAGAATTTTCCGAGAATTTTCCGAGAATTTTCCGAGAATTTTCCGAGAATTTTCCGAGAATTTTCCAAGAATTTTCCGAGAATTTTCCGAGAATTTTCCGAGAATTTTCCGGGAATTTTCTGAGAATTTTCCGAGAATTTTCCGAGAATTTTCCGAGAATTTTCCGAGAATTTTTCGAGAATTTTCCGACAATTTTCCGAGAATTTTCCGGGAATTTTCCGAGAATTTTCCGAGAATTTTCCGAGAATTTTCCGAGAATTTTCCGTCAATTTTCCGAGAATTTTCCGAGAATTTTCTGGGAATTTTCCGAGAATTTTCCGAGAATTTTCCGAGAATTTTCCGAGAATTTTCCGAGAATTTTCCGAGAATTTTCCGAGAATTTTCCAAGAATTTTCCGAGAATTTTCCGAGAATTTTCCGAGAATTTTCCGAGAATTTTCCGAGAATTTTCCGAGAATTTTCCGTCAATTTTCCGAGAATTTTCCGAGAATTTTCCGAGAATTTTCCGAGAATTTTCCGAGAATTTTCCGAGAATTTTCCGAGAATTTTCCGAGAATTTTCCGAGAATTTTCCGACAATTTTCCGAGAATTTTCCGAGAATTTTCCGAGAATTTTCGGAGAATTTTCTGAGAATTTTCCGAGAATTTTCCGAGAATTTTCCGAGAATTTTCCGAGAATTTTCTGAGAATTTTCCGAGAATTTTCCGAGAATTTTCTGAGAATTTTCCGAGAATTATCCGAGAATTTCCGAGAATTTTCTGAGATTTTTCCGAGAATTTTCCGAGAATTTTCCGAGAATTTTCTGAGAATTTTCCGAGAATTTTCCGAGAATTTTCTGAGAATTTTCCGAGAATTTTCCGAGAATTTTCCGAGAATTTTCCGAGAATTTTCCGAGAATTTTCCGAGAATTTTACAAGAATTTTCCGAGAATTTTCCGAGAATTTTCCGAGAATTTTCCGGGAATTTTCCAAGAATTTTCCGAGAATTTTCCGAGAATTTTCCGAGAATTTTCCGAGAATTTTTCGAGAATTTTCCGAGAATTTTCCGAGAATTATCCGAGAATTTCCGAGAATTTTCTGAGATTTTTCCGAGAATTTTCCGAGAATTTTCCCAGAATTTTCTGAGAATTTTCGGAGAATTTTCCGAGAATTTTCCGAGAATTTTCCGAGAATTTTCCGAGAATTTCCGGAGAATTTTCGGAGAATTTTCCGAGAATTTTCTGAGAATTTTCCGAGAATTTTCCGAGAATTTTCTGAGAATTTTCCGAGAATTATCCGAGAATTTCCGAGAATTTTCTGAGATTTTTCCGAGAATTTTCCGAGAATTTTCCGAGAATTTTCTGAGAATTTTCCGAGAATTTTCCGAGAATTTTCTGAGAATTTTCCGAGAATTTTCCGAGAATTTTCCGAGAATTTTCCGAGAATTTTCCGAGAATTTTCCGAGAATTTTCCAAGAATTTTCCGAGAATTTTCCAAGAATTTTCCGAGAATTTTCCGGGAATTTTCCGAGAATTTTCCGAGAATTTTCCGAGAATTTTCCGAGAATTTTCCGAGAATTTTTCGAGAATTTTCCGAGAATTTTCCGAGAATTTTCCGGGAATTTTCCGAGAATTTTCCGAGAATTTTCCGAGAATTTTCCGAGAATTTTTCGTCAATTTTCCGAGAATTTTCCGAGAATTTTCTGAGAATTTTCCGAGAATTTTCCGAGAATTTTCCGAGAATTTTCCGAGAATTTTCCGAGAATTTTCCGAGAATTTTCCGAGAATTTTCCAAGAATTTTCCGAGAATTTTCCGAGAATTTTCCGAGAATTTCCGAGAATTTTACAAGAATTTTCCGAGAATTTTCCGTCAATTTTCCGAGAATTTTCCGAGAATTTTCCGAGAATTTTCCGAGAATTTTCCGAGAATTTTCCGAGAATTTTCCGAGAATTTTTCGAGAATTTTCCGAGAATTTTCCGAGAATTATCCGAGAATTTCCGAGAATTTTCTGAGATTTTTCCGAGAATTTTCCGAGAATTTTCCGAGAATTTTCTGAGAATTTTCCGAGAATTTTCCGAGAATTTTCTGAGAATTTTCCGAGAATTTTCCGAGAATTTCCGGAGAATTTTCCGAGAATTATCCGAGAATTTCCTGAGAATTTTCCGAGAATTTTCCGAGAATTTTCTGAGAATTTTCCGAGAATTTTCTGAGAATTTTCCGAGAATTTTCTGAGAATTTTCTGAGAATTTTCCGAGAATTTTCCGAGAATTTTCCGAGAATTTTCCGAGAATTTTCCGAGAATTTTCCGAGAATTTTCCAAGAATTTTCCGAGAATTTTCCGAGAATTTTCCGAGAATTTTCCGAGAATTTTCCGAGAATTTTCCGAGAATTTTCCGAGAATTTTCCGAGAATTTTCCGAGAATTTTCCGAGAATTTTCCGAGAATTTTCCGAGAATTTTCCGAGAATTTTCCGAGAGTTTTCCGAGAATTTTCCGAGAATTTTCCGAGAATTTTCCGAGAATTTTCTGAGAATTTTCCGAGAATTTTCCGAGAATTTTCTGAGAATTTTCCGAGAATTATCCGAGAATTTCAGAGAATTTTCTGAGATTTTTCCGAGAATTTTCCGAGAATTTTCCGAGAATTTTCTGAGAATTTTCCGAGAATTTTCCGAGAATTTTCTGAGAATTTTCCGAGAATTTTCCGAGAATTTTCCGAGAATTTTCCGAGAATTTTCCGAGAATTTTCCGAGAATTTTCCAAGAATTTTCCGAGAATTTTCCGAGAATTTTCCGAGAATTTTCCGGGAATTTTCCGAGAATTTTCCGAGAATTTTCCGAGAATTTTCCGAGAATTTTCCGAGAATTTTTCGAGAATTTTCCGAGAATTTTCCGAGAATTTTCCGGGAATTTTCCGAGAATTTTCCGAGAATTTTCCGAGAATTTTCCGAGAATTTTCCGAGAATTTTCTGAGAATTTTCCGAGAATTATCCGAGAATTTCCGAGAATTTTCTGAGATTTTTCCGAGAATTTTCCGAGAATTTTCCGAGAATTTTCTGAGAATTTTCCGAGAATTTTCCGAGAATTTTCTGAGAATTTTCCGAGAATTTTCCGAGAATTTTCCGAGAATTTTCCGAGAATTTTCCGAGAATTTTCCGAGAATTTTCCAAGAATTTTCCGAGAATTTTCCGAGAATTTTCCGAGAATTTTCCGAGAATTTTCCGGGAATTTTCCGAGAATTTTCCGAGAATTTTCCGAGAATTTTCCGAGAATTTTCCGAGAATTTTTCGAGAATTTTCCGAGAATTTTCCGAGAATTTTCCGGGAATTTTCCGAGAATTTTCCGAGAATTTTCCGAGAATTTTCCGAGAATTTTCCGTCAATTTTCCGAGAATTTTCCGAGAATTTTCTGAGAATTTTCCGAGAATTTTCCAAGAATTTTCCGAGAATTTTCCGAGAATTTTCCGAGAATTTTCCGAGAATTTTCCGAGAATTTTCCGAGAATTTTCCGAGAATTTTCCGAGAATTTCCGAGAATTTTCTGAGATTTTTCCGAGAATTTTCCGAGAATTTTCCGAGAATTTTCTGAGAATTTTCCGAGAATTTTCCGAGAATTTTCCGAGAATTGTCCGAGAATTTTCCGAGAATTTTCGGAGAATTTTCCGAGAAATTTCCGAGAATTTTCTGAGAATTTTCCGAGAATTTTCCGAGAATTTTCTGAGAATTTTCCGAGAATTATCCGAGAATTTCCGAGAATTTTCTGAGATTTTTCCGAGAATTTTCCGAGAATTTTCCGAGAATTTTCTGAGAATTTTCCGAGAATTTTCCGAGAATTTTCTGAGAATTTTCCGAGAATTTTCCGAGAATTTTCCGAGAATTTTCCGAGAATTTTCCGAGAATTTTCCGAGAATTTTCCAACAATTTTCCGAGAATTTTCCGAGAATTTTCCGAGAATTTTCCGGGAATTTTCCGAGAATTTTCCGAGAATTTTCCGAGAATTTTCCAACAATTTTCCGAGAATTTTCCGAGAATTTTCCGAGAATTTTCCGAGAATTTTTCGAGAATTTTCCGAGAATTTTCCGAGAATTTTCCGGGAATTTTCCGAGAATTTTCCGAGAATTTTCCGAGAATTTTCCGAGAATTTTCCGAGAATTTTCTGAGAATTTTCCGAGAATTATCCGAGAATTTCCGAGAATTTTCTGAGATTTTTCCGAGAATTTTCCGAGAATTTTCCGAGAATTTTCTGAGAATTTTCCGAGAATTTTCCGAGAATTTTCTGAGAATTTTCCGAGAATTTTCCGAGAATTTTCCGAGAATTTTCCGAGAATTTTCCGAGAATTTTCCGAGAATTTTCCAAGAATTTTCCGAGAATTTTCCGAGAATTTTCCGAGAATTTTCCGGGAATTTTCCGAGAATTTTCCGAGAATTTTCCGAGAATTTTCCGAGAATTTTCCGAGAATTTTTCGAGAATTTTCCGAGAATTTTCCGAGAACTTTCCGGGAATTTTCCGAGAATTTTCCGAGAATTTTCCGAGAATTTTCCGAGAATTTTCCGTCAATTTTCCGAGAATTTTCCGAGAATTTTCTGAGAATTTTCCGAGAATTTTCCGAGAATTTTCCGAGAATTTTCCGAGAATTTTCCGAGAATTTTCCGAGAATTTTCCGAGAATTTTCCGAGAATTTTCCGAGAATTTTCCGAGAATTTCCGAGAATTTTCTGAGATTTTTCCGAGAATTTTCCGAGAATTTTCCGAGAATTTTCTGAGAATTTTCCGAGAATTTTCCGAGAATTTTCCGAGAATTTTCCGAGAATTTTCCGAGAATTTTCGGAGAATTTTCCGAGAAATTTCCGAGAATTTTCTGAGAATTTTCCGAGAATTTTCCGAGAATTTTCTGAGAATTTTCCGAGAATTATCCGAGAATTTCCGAGAATTTTCTGAGATTTTTCCGAGAATTTTCCGAGAATTTTCCGAGAATTTTCTGAGAATTTTCCGAGAATTTTCCGAGAATTTTCTGAGAATTTTCCGAGAATTTTCCGAGAATTTTCCGAGAATTTTCCGAGAATTTTCCGAGAATTTTCCGAGAATTTTCCAACAATTTTCCGAGAATTTTCCGAGAATTTTCCGAGAATTTTCCGGGAATTTTCCGAGAATTTTCCGAGAATTTTCCGAGAATTTTCCGAGAATTTTCCGAGAATTTTTCGAGAATTTTCCGAGAATTTTCCGAGAATTTTCCGGGAATTTTCCGAGAATTTTCCGAGAATTTTCCGAGAATTTTCCGAGAATTTTCCGTCAATTTTCCGAGAATTTTCCGAGAATTTTCTGAGAATTTTCCGAGAATTTTCCGAGAATTTTCCGAGAATTTTCCGAGAATTTTCCGAGAATTTTCCGAGAATTTTCCGAGAATTTTCCGAGAATTTTCCGTCAATTTTCCGAGAATTTTCCCAGAATTTTCCGAGAATTTTCCGAGAATTTTCCGAGAATTTTCCGAGAATTTTCCGAGAATTTTCCGAGAATTTTCGGAGAATTTTCTGAGAATTTTCCGAGAATTTTCCGAGAATTTTCCGAGAATTTTCCGAGAATTTTCCGAGAATTTTCTGAGAATTTTCCGAGAATTTTCCGAGAATTTTCTGAGAATTTTCCGAGAATTATCCGAGAATTTCCGAGAATTTTCTGAGATTTTTCCGAGAATTTTCCGAGAATTTTCCGAGAATTTTCTGAGAATTTTCCGAGAATTTTCCGAGAATTTTCTGAGAATTTTCCGAGAATTTTCCGAGAATTTTCCGAGAATTTTCCGAGAATTTTCCGAGAATTTTCCAAGAATTTTCCGAGAATTTTCCGAGAATTTTCCGAGAATTTTCCGGGAATTTTCCGAGAATTTTCCGAGAATTTTCCGAGAATTTTCCGAGAATTTTCCGAGAATTTTTCGAGAATTTTCCGAGAATTTTCCGAGAATTATCCGAGAATTTCCGAGAATTTTCTGAGATTTTTCCGAGAATTTTCCGAGAATTTTCCGAGAATTTTCTGAGAATTTTCCGAGAATTTTCCGAGAATTTTCCGAGAATTTTCCGAGAATTTTCCGAGAATTTCCGGAGAATTTTCCGAGAATTTTCCGAGAATTTTCTGAGAATTTTCCGAGAATTTTCCGAGAATTTTCTGAGAATTTTCCGAGAATTATCCGAGAATTTTCCGAGAATTTTCCGAGAATTTTCCGAGAATTTTCCGAGAATTTTCCAAGAATTTTCCGAGAATTTTCCGAGAATTTTCCGGGAATTTTCCGAGAATTTTCCGAGAATTTTCCGAGAATTTTCCGAGAATTATCCGAGAATTTCCGAGAATTTTCTGAGATTTTTCCGAGAATTTTCCGAGAATTTTCCGAGAATTTTCCGAGAATTTTCTGAGAATTTTCGGAGAATTTTCCGAGAATTTTCCGAGAATTTTCCGTCAATTTTCCGAGATTTTCCGAGAATTTTCCGAGAATTTTCCGAGAATTTTCCCAGAATTTTCCGAGAATTTTCGGAGAATTTTCTGAGAATTTTCCGAGAATTATCCGAGAATTTCCGAGAATTTTCTGAGATTTTTCCGAGAATTTTCCGAGAATTTTCCGAGAATTTTCTGAGAATCTTCCGAGAATTTTCCGAGAATTTTCCGAGAATTTTCCGAGAATTTTCCGAGAATTTTCCGAGAATTTTCGGAGAATTTTCCGAGAATTTTCCGAGAATTTTCTGAGAATTTTCCGAGAATTTTCCGAGAATTTTCTGAGAATTTTCCGAGAATTATCCGAGAATTTCCGAGAATTTTCTGAGATTTTTCCGAGAATTTTCCGAGAATTTTCCGAGAATTTTCTGAGAATTTTCCGAGAATTTTCCGAGAATTTTCTGAGAATTTTCCGAGAATTTTCCGAGAATTTTCCGAGAATTTTCCGAGAATTTTCCGAGAATTTTCCGAGAATTTTCCAAGAATTTTCCGAGAATTTTCCGAGAATTTTCCGAGAATTTTCCGGGAATTTTCCGAGAATTTTCCGAGAATTTTCCGAGAATTTTCCGAGAATTTTCCGAGAATTTTTCGAGAATTTTCCGAGAATTTTCCGAGAATTTTCCGGGAATTTTCCGAGAATTTTCCGAGAATTTTCCGAGAATTTCCCGAGAATTTTCCGTCAATTTTCCGAGAATTTTCCGAGAATTTTCTGAGAATTTTCCGAGAATTTTCCGAGAATTTTCCGAGAATTTTCCGAGAATTTTCCGAGAATTTTCCGAGACTTTTCCGAGAATTTTCCGAGAATTTTCCGTCAATTTTCCGAGAATTTTCCGAGAATTTTCCGAGAATTTTCCGAGAATTTTCCGAGAATTTTCCGAGAATTTTCTGAGAATTTTCCGAGAATTTTCCGAGAATTTTCCGAGAATTTTCCGAGAATTTTCCGAGAATTTTTCGAGAATTTTCCGAGAATTTTCCGAGAATTTTCGGGGAATTTTCCGAGAATTTTCCGAGAATTTTCCGAGAATTTTCCGAGAATTTTCGGTCAATTTTCCGAGAATTTTCCGAGAATTTTCTGAGAATTTTCGGAGAATTTTCCGAGAATTTTCCGAGAATTTTCCGAGAATTTTCCGAGAATTTTCCGAGAATTTTCCGAGAATTTTCCGAGAATTTTCCGTCAATTTTCCGAGAATTTTCCGAGAATTTTCCGAGAATTTTCCGAGAATTTTCCGAGAATTTTCCGAGAATTTTCTGAGAATTTTCCGAGAATTTTCCGAGAATTTTCGGTCAATTTTCCGAGAATTTTCCGAGAATTTTCTGAGAATTTTCGGAGAATTTTCCGAGAATTTTCCGAGAATTTTCCGAGAATTTTCCGAGAATTTTCCGAGACTTTTCCGAGAATTTTCCGAGAATTTTCCGTCAATTTTCCGAGAATTTTCCGAGAATTTTCCGAGAATTTTCCGAGAATTTTCCGAGAATTTTCCGAGAATTTTCTGAGAATTTTCCGAGAATTTTCCGAGAATTTTCCGAGAATTTTCCGAGAATTTTCCGAGAATTTTTCGAGAATTTTCCGAGAATTTTCCGAGAATTTTCGGGGAATTTTCCGAGAATTTTCCGAGAATTTTCCGAGAATTTTCCGAGAATTTTCGGTCAATATTCCGAGAATTTTCCGAGAATTTTCTGAGAATTTTCGGAGAATTTTCCGAGAATTTTCCGAGAATTTTCCGAGAATTTTCCGAGAATTTTCCGAGAATTTTCCGAGAATTTTCCGAGAATTTTCCGTCAATTTTCCGAGAATTTTCCGAGAATTTTCCGAGAATTTTCCGAGAATTTTCCGAGAATTTTCCGAGAATTTTCTGAGAATTTTCCGAGAATTTTCGGAGAATTTTCCGAGAATTTTCCGAGAATTTTCCGAGAATTTTCCGAGAATTTTCCGAGAATTTTCCGAGAATTTTCCGAGAATTATCCGAGAATTTCCGAGAATTTTCTGAGATTTTTCCGAGAATTTTCCGAGAATTTTCCGAGAATTTTCCGAGAATTTTCTGAGAATTTTCCGAGAATTTTCCGAGAATTTTCCGAGAATTTTCCGTCAATTTTCCGAGAATTTTCCGAGAATTTTCCGAGAATTTTCCGAGAATTTTCCGAGAATTTTCGGAGAATTTTCCGAGAATTTTCCGAGATTTTTCTGAGAATTTTCCGAGAATTTTCCGAGAATTTTCTGAGAATTTTCCGAGAATTATCCGAGAATTTCCGAGAACTTTCTGAGATTTTTCCGAGAATTTTCCGAGAATTTTCCGAGAATTTTCTGAGAATTTTCCGAGAATTTTCCGAGAATTTTCCGAGAATTTTCCGAGAATTTTCCGAGAATTTTCGGAGAATTTTCCGAGAATTTTCCGAGAATTTTCTGAGAATTTTCCGAGAATTTTCCGAGAATTTTCTGAGAATTTTCCGAGAATTATCCGAGAATTTCCGAGAATTTTCTGAGATTTTTCCGAGAATTTTCCGAGAATTTTCCGAGAATTTTCTGAGAATTTTCCGAGAATTTTCCGAGAATTTTCTGAGAATTTCCCGAGAATTTTCCGAGAATTTTCCGAGAATTTTCCGAGAATTTTCCGAGAATTTTCCGAGAATTTTCCAAGAATTTTCCGAGAATTTTCCGAGAATTTTCCGAGAATTTTCCGGGAATTTTCCGAGAATTTTCCGAGAATTTTCCGAGAATTTTCCGAGAATTTTCCGAGAATTTTTCGAGAATTTTCCGACAATTTTCCGAGAATTTTCCGGGAATTTTCCGAGAATTTTCCGAGAATTTTCCGAGAATTTTCCGAGAATTTTCCGTCAATTTTCCGAGAATTTTCCGAGAATTTTCTGAGAATTTTCCGAGAATTTTCCGAGAATTTTCCGAGAATTTTCCGAGAATTTTCCGAGAATTTTCCGAGAATTTTCCGAGAATTTTCCAAGAATTTTCCGAGAATTTTCCGAGAATTTTCCGAGAATTTTCCGAGAATTTTCCGAGAATTTTCCGAGAATTTTCCGTCAATTTTCCGAGAATTTTCCGAGAATTTTCCGAGAATTTTCCGAGAATTTTCCGAGAATTTTCCGAGAATTTTCCGAGAACTTTCCGAGAATTTTCCGAGAATTTTCCGAGAATTTTCGGAGAATTTTCTGAGAATTTTCCGAGAATTTTCCGAGAATTTTCCGAGAATTTTCCGAGAATTTTCCGAGAATTTTCTGAGAATTTTCCGAGAATTTTCCGAGAATTTTCTGAGAATTTTCCGAGAATTATCCGAGAATTTCCGAGAATTTTCTGAGATTTTTCCGAGAATTTTCCGAGAATTTTCCGAGAATTTTCTGAGAATTTTCCGAGAATTTTCCGAGAATTTTCTGAGAATTTTCCGAGAATTTTCCGAGAATTTTCCGAGAATTTTCCGAGAATTTTCCGAGAATTTTCTGAGAATTTTCCGTCAATTTTCCGAGAATTTTCCGAGAATTTTCCGAGAATTTTCCGAGAATTTTCCCAGAATTTTCCGAGAATTTTCTGAGAATTTTCCGAGAATTTTCCGAGAATTTTCCGAGAATTTTCCGAGAATTTTCCGAGAATTTTCCGAGAATTTTCCGAGAATTTTCCGAGAATTTTCCGAGAATTATCCGAGAATTTCCGAGAATTTTCTGAGATTTTTCCGAGAATTTTCCGAGAATTTTCCGAGAATTTTCCGAGAATTTTCTGAGAATTTTCCCAGAATTTTCCGAGAATTTTCCGAGAATTTTCCGTCAATTTTCCGAGAATTTTCCGAGAATTTTCCGAGAATTTTCCGAGAATTTTCCGAGAATTTTCGGAGAATTTTCCGAGAATTTTCCGAGAATTTTTCGAGAATTTTCCGAGAATTTTCCGAGAATTTTCCGGGAATTTTCCGAGAATTTTCCGAGAATTTTCCGAGAATTTTCCGAGAATTTTCCGTCAATTTTCCGAGAATTTTCCGAGAATTTTCTGAGAATTTTCCGAGAATTTTCCGAGAATTTTCCGAGAATTTTCCGAGAATTTTCCGAGAATTTTCCGAGAATTTTCCGAGAATTTTCCGAGAATTTTCCGTCAATTTTCCGAGAATTTTCCGAGAATTTTCCGAGAATTTTCCGAGAATTTTCCGAGAATTTTCCGAGAATTTTCCGAGAATTTTCCGAGAATTTTCGGAGAATTTTCTGAGAATTTTCCGAGAATTTTTCGAGAATTTTCCGAGAATTTTCCGAGAATTTTCCGAGAATTTTCTGAGAATTTTCCGAGAATTTTCCGAGAATTTTCTGAGAATTTTCCGAGAATTTTCCGAGAATTTTCCGAGAATTTTCCGAGAATTTTCCGAGAATTTTCTGAGAATTTTCCGTCAATTTTCCGAGAATTTTCCGAGAATTTTCCGAGAATTTTCCGAGAATTTTCCCAGAATTTTCCGAGAATTTTCTGAGAATTTTCCGAGAATTTTCCGAGAATTTTCCGAGAATTTTCCGAGAATTTTCCGAGAATTTTCCGAGAATTTTCCGAGAATTTTCCGAGAATTTTCCGAGAATTATCCGAGAATTTCCGAGAATTTTCTGAGATTTTTCCGAGAATTTTCCGAGAATTTTCCGAGAATTTTCCGAGAATTTTCTGAGAATTTTCCCAGAATTTTCCGAGAATTTTCCGAGAATTTTCCGTCAATTTTCCGAGAATTTTCCGAGAATTTTCCGAGAATTTTCCGAGAATTTTCCGAGAATTTTCGGAGAATTTTCCGAGAATTTTCCGAGAATTTTTCGAGAATTTTCCGAGAATTTTCCGAGAATTTTCCGGGAATTTTCCGAGAATTTTCCGAGAATTTTCCGAGAATTTTCCGAGAATTTTCCGTCAATTTTCCGAGAATTTTCCGAGAATTTTCTGAGAATTTTCCGAGAATTTTCCGAGAATTTTCCGAGAATTTTCCGAGAATTTTCCGAGAATTTTCCGAGAATTTTCCGAGAATTTTCCGAGAATTTTCCGTCAATTTTCCGAGAATTTTCCGAGAATTTTCCGAGAATTTTCCGAGAATTTTCCGAGAATTTTCCGAGAATTTTCCGAGAATTTTCCGAGAATTTTCGGAGAATTTTCTGAGAATTTTCCGAGAATTTTTCGAGAATTTTCCGAGAATTTTCCGAGAATTTTCCGAGAATTTTCTGAGAATTTTCCGAGAATTTTCCGAGAATTTTCTGAGAATTTTCCGAGAATTATCCGAGAATTTCCGAGAATTTTCTGAGATTTTTCCGAGAATTTTCCGAGAATTTTCCGAGAATTTTCTGAGAATTTTCCGAGAATTTTCCGAGAATTTTCTGAGAATTTTCCGAGAATTTTCCGAGAATTTTCCGAGAATTTTCCGAGAATTCTCCGAGAATTTTCCAAGAATTTTCCGAGAATTTTCCGAGAATTTTCCGAGAATTTTCCGGGAATTTTCCGAGAATTTTCCGAGAATTTTCCGAGAATTTTCCGAGAATTTTCCGAGAATTTTTCGAGAATTTTCCGAGAATTTTCCGAGAATTATCCGAGAATTTCCGAGAATTTTCTGAGATTTTTCCGAGAATTTTCCGAGAATTTTCCGAGAATTTTCTGAGAATTTTCCGAGAATTTTCCGAGAATTTTCCGAGAATTTTCCGAGAATTTTCCGAGAATTTCCGGAGAATTTTCCGAGAATTTTCCGAGAATTTTCTGAGAATTTTCCGAGAATTTTCCGAGAATTTTCTGAGAATTTTCCGAGAATTATCCGAGAATTTTCCGAGAATTTTCCGAGAATTTTCCGAGAATTTTCCGAGAATTTTCCAAGAATTTTCCGAGAATTTTCCGAGAATTTTCCGGGAATTTTCCGAGAATTTTCCGAGAATTTTCCGAGAATTTTCCGAGAATTATCCGAGAATTTCCGAGAATTTTCTGAGATTTTTCCGAGAATTTTCCGAGAATTTTCCGAGAATTTTCGGAGAATTTTCCGAGAATTTTCCGAGAATTTTCCGTCAATTTTCCGAGATTTTCCGAGAATTTTCCGAGAATTTTCCGAGAATTTTCCCAGAATTTTCCGAGAATTTTCGGAGAATTTTCTGAGAATTTTCCGAGAATTATCCGAGAATTTCCGAGAATTTTCTGAGATTTTTCCGAGAATTTTCCGAGAATTTTCCGAGAATTTTCTGAGAATTTTCCGAGAATTTTCCGAGAATTTTCCGAGAATTTTCCGAGAATTTTCCGAGAATTTTCCGAGAATTTTCGGAGAATTTTCCGAGAATTTTCCGAGAATTTTCTGAGAATTTTCCGAGAATTTTCCGAGAATTTTCTGAGAATTTTCCGAGAATTATCCGACAATTTCCGAGAATTTTCTGAGATTTTTCCGAGAATTTTTTGAGAATTTTCCGAGAATTTTCTGAGAATTTTCCGAGAATTTTCCGAGAATTTTCTGAGAATTTTCCGAGAATTTTCCGAGAATTTTCCGAGAATTTTCCGAGAATTTTCCGAGAATTTTCCGAGAATTTTCCAAGAATTTTCCGAGAATTTTCCGAGAATTTTCCGAGAATTTTCCGGGAATTTTCCGAGAATTTTCCGAGAATTTTCCGAGAATTTTGCGAGAATTTTCCGAGAATTTTTCGAGAATTTTCCGAGAATTTTCCGAGAATTTTCCGGGAATTTTCCGAGAATTTTCCGAGAATTTTCCGAGAATTTCCCGAGAATTTTGCGTCAATTTTCCGAGAATTTTCCGAGAATTTTCTGAGATTTTCCGAGAATTTTCCGAGAATTTTCCGAGAATTTTCCGAGAATTTTCCGAGAATTTTCCGAGAATTTTCCGAGAATTTTCCGAGAATTTTCCGTCAATTTTCCGAGAATTTTCCGAGAATTTTCCGAGAATTTTCCGAGAATTTTCCGAGAATTTTCCGAGAATTTTCTGAGAATTTTCCGAGAATTTTCCGAGAATTTTCCGAGAATTTTCCGAGAATTTTCCGAGAATTTTTCGAGAATTTTCCGAGAATTTTCCGAGAATTTTCGGGGAATTTTCCGAGAATTTTCCGAGAATTTTCCGAGAATTTTCCGAGAATTTTCCGTCAATTTTCCGAGAATTTTCCGAGAATTTTCTGAGAATTTTCGGAGAATTTTCCGAGAATTTTCCGAGAATTTTCCGAGAATTTTCCGAGAATTTTCCGAGAATTTTCCGAGAATTTTCCGTCAATTTTCCGAGAATTTTCCGAGAATTTTCCGAGAATTTTCCGAGAATTTTCCGAGAATTTTCCGAGAATTTTCTGAGAATTTTCCGAGAATTTTCCGAGAATTTTCCGAGAATTTTCCGAGAATTTTCCGAGAATTTTCCGAGAATTTTCCGAGAATTTTCCGAGAATTTTCCGAGAATTATCCGAGAATTTCCGAGAATTTTCTGAGATTTTTCCGAGAATTTTCCGAGAATTTTCCGAGAATTTTCCGAGAATTTTCTGAGAATTTTCCGAGAATTTTCCGAGAATTTTCCGAGAATTTTCCGTCAATTTTCCGAGAATTTTCCGAGAATTTTCCGAGAATTTTCCGAGAATTTTCCGAGAATTTTCGGAGAATTTTCCGAGAATTTTCCGAGATTTTTCTGAGAATTTTCCGAGAATTTTCCGAGAATTTTCTGAGAATTTTCCGAGAATTATCCGAGAATTTCCGAGAATTTTCTGAGATTTTTCCGAGAATTTTCCGAGAATTTTCCGAGAATTTTCTGAGAATTTTCCGAGAATTTTCCGAGAATTTTCCGAGAATTTTCCGAGAATTTTCCGAGAATTTTCGGAGAATTTTCCGAGAATTTTCCGAGAATTTTCTGAGAATTTTCCGAGAATTTTCCGAGAATTTTCTGAGAATTTTCCGAGAATTATCCGAGAATTTCCGAGAATTTTCTGAGATTTTTCCGAGAATTTTCCGAGAATTTTCCGAGAATTTTCTGAGAATTTTCCGAGAATTTTCCGAGAATTTTCTGAGAATTTCCCGAGAATTTTCCGAGAATTTTCCGAGAATTTTCCGAGAATTTTCCGAGAATTTTCCGAGAATTTTCCAAGAATTTTCCGAGAATTTTCCGAGAATTTTCCGAGAATTTTCCGGGAATTTTCCGAGAATTTTCCGAGAATTTTCCGAGAATTTTCCGAGAATTTTCCGAGAATTTTTCGAGAATTTTCCGACAATTTTCCGAGAATTTTCCGGGAATTTTCCGAGAATTTTCCGAGAATTTTCCGAGAATTTTCCGAGAATTTTCCGTCAATTTTCCGAGAATTTTCCGAGAATTTTCTGAGAATTTTCCGAGAATTTTCCGAGAATTTTCCGAGAATTTTCCGAGAATTTTCCGAGAATTTTCCGAGAATTTTCCGAGAATTTTCCAAGAATTTTCCGAGAATTTTCCGAGAATTTTCCGAGAATTTTCCGAGAATTTTCCGAGAATTTTCCGAGAATTTTCCGTCAATTTTCCGAGAATTTTCCGAGAATTTTCCGAGAATTTTCCGAGAATTTTCCGAGAATTTTCCGAGAATTTTCCGAGAATTTTCCGAGAATTTTCCGAGAATTTTCCGAGAATTTTCGGAGAATTTTCTGAGAATTTTCCGAGAATTTTCCGAGAATTTTCCGAGAATTTTCCGAGAATTTTCGGAGAATTTTCTGAGAATTTTCCGAGAATTTTCCGAGAATTTTCTGAGAATTTTCCGAGAATTATCCGAGAATTTCCGAGAATTTTCTGAGATTTTTCCGAGAATTTTCCGAGAATTTTCCGAGAATTTTCTGAGAATTTTCCGAGAATTTTCCGAGAATTTTCTGAGAATTTTCCGAGAATTTTCCGAGAATTTTCCGAGAATTTTCCGAGAATTTTCCGAGAATTTTCTGAGAATTTTCCGTCAATTTTCCGAGAATTTTCCGAGAATTTTCCGAGAATTTTCCGAGAATTTTCCGAGAATTTTCCGAGAATTTTCTGAGAATTTTCCGAGAATTTTCCGAGAATTTTCCGAGAATTTTCCGAGAATTTTCCGAGAATTTTCCGAGAATTTTCCGAGAATTTTCCGAGAATTTTCCGAGAATTATCCGAGAATTTCCGAGAATTTTCTGAGATTTTTCCGAGAATTTTCCGAGAATTTTCCGAGAATTTTCCGAGAATTTTCTGAGAATTTTCCCAGAATTTTCCGAGAATTTTCCGAGAATTTTCCGTCAATTTTCCGAGAATTTTCCGAGAATTTTCCGAGAATTTTCCGAGAATTTTCCGAGAATTTTCGGAGAATTTTCGGAGAATTTTCCGAGATTTTTCTGAGAATTTTCCGAGAATTTTCCGAGAATTTTCTGAGAATTTTCCGAGAATTATCCGAGAATTTCCGAGAATTTTCTGAGATTTTTCCGAGAATTTTCCGAGAATTTTCTGAGAATTTTCTGAGAATTTTCGGAGAATTTTCCGAGAATTTTCCGAGAATTTTCCGAGAATTTTCCGAGAATTTTCGGAGAATTTTCCGAGAATTTTCCGAGAATTTTCTGAGAATTTTCCGAGAATTTTCCGAGAATTTTCTGAGAATTTTCCGAGAATTATCCGAGAATTTCCGAGAATTTTCTGAGATTTTTCCGAGAATTTTCCGAGAATTTTCCGAGAATTTTCTGAGAATTTTCCGAGAATTTTCCGAGAATTTTCTGAGAATTTTCCGCGAATTTTCCGAGAATTTTCCGAGAATTTTCCGAGAATTTTCGGAGAATTTTCTGAGAATTTTCCGAGAATTTTCCGAGAATTTTCCGAGAATTTTCCGAGAATTTTCCGAGAATTTTCTGAGAATTTTCCGAGAATTTTCCGAGAATTTTCTGAGAATTTTCCGAGAATTATCCGAGAATTTCCGAGAATTTTCTGAGATTTTTCCGAGAATTTTCCGAGAATTTTCCGAGAATTTTCTGAGAATTTTCCGAGAATTTTCCGAGAATTTTCTGAGAATTTTCCGAGAATTTTCCGAGAATTTTCCGAGAATTTTCCGAGAATTTTCCGAGAATTTTCTGAGAATTTTCCGTCAATTTTCCGAGAATTTTCCGAGAATTTTCCGAGAATTTTCCGAGAATTTTCCGAGAATTTTCCGAGAATTTTCTGAGAATTTTCCGAGAATTTTCCGAGAATTTTCCGAGAATTTTCCGAGAATTTTCCGAGAATTTTCCGAGAATTTTCCGAGAATTTTCCGAGAATTTTCCGAGAATTATCCGAGAATTTCCGAGAATTTTCTGAGATTTTTCCGAGAATTTTCCGAGAATTTTCCGAGAATTTTCCGAGAATTTTCTGAGAATTTTCCCAGAATTTTCCGAGAATTTTCCGAGAATTTTCCGTCAATTTTCCGAGAATTTTCCGAGAATTTTCCGAGAATTTTCCGAGAATTTTCCGAGAATTTTCGGAGAATTTTCGGAGAATTTTCCGAGATTTTTCTGAGAATTTTCCGAGAATTTTCCGAGAATTTTCTGAGAATTTTCCGAGAATTATCCGAGAATTTCCGAGAATTTTCTGAGATTTTTCCGAGAATTTTCCGAGAATTTTCTGAGAATTTTCTGAGAATTTTCGGAGAATTTTCCGAGAATTTTCCGAGAATTTTCCGAGAATTTTCCGAGAATTTTCGGAGAATTTTCCGAGAATTTTCCGAGAATTTTCTGAGAATTTTCCGAGAATTTTCCGAGAATTTTCTGAGAATTTTCCGAGAATTATCCGAGAATTTCCGAGAATTTTCTGAGATTTTTCCGAGAATTTTCCGAGAATTTTCCGAGAATTTTCTGAGAATTTTCCGAGAATTTTCCGAGAATTTTCTGAGAATTTTCCGAGAATTTTCCGAGAATTTTCCGAGAATTTTCCGAGAATTTTCCGAGAATTTTCCGAGAATTTTCCGAGAATTTTCCGGGAATTTTCCGAGAATTTTCCGAGAATTTTCCGAGAATTTTCCGAGAATTTTCCGAGAATTTTTCGAGAATTTTCCGACAATTTTCCGAGAATTTTCCGGGAATTTTCCGAGAATTTTCCGAGAATTTTCCGAGAATTTTCCGAGAATTTTCCGTCAATTTTCCGAGAATTTTCCGAGAATTTTCTGAGAATTTTCCGAGAATTTTCCGAGAATTTTCCGAGAATTTTCCGAGAATTTTCCGAGAATTTTCCGAGAATTTTCCGAGAATTTTCCAAGAATTTTCCGAGAATTTTCCGAGAATTTTCCGAGAATTTTCCGAGAATTTTCCGAGAATTTTCCGAGAATTTTCCGTCAATTTTCCGAGAATTTTCCGAGAATTTTCCGAGAATTTTCCGAGAATTTTCCGAGAATTTTCCGAGAATTTTCCGAGAATTTTCCGAGAATTTTCCGAGAATTTTCCGACAATTTTCCGCGAATTTTCCGAGAATTTTCCGAGAATTTTCGGAGAATTTTCTGAGAATTTTCCGAGAATTTTCCGAGAATTTTCCGAGAATTTTCCGAGAATTTTCCGAGAATTTTCTGAGAATTTTCCGAGAATTTTCCGAGAATTTTCTGAGAATTTTCCGAGAATTATCCGAGAATTTCCGAGAATTTTCTGAGATTTTTCCGAGAATTTTCCGAGAATTTTCCGAGAATTTTCTGAGAATTTTCCGAGAATTTTCCGAGAATTTTCCGAGAATTTTCCGAGAATTTTCCGAGAATTTCCGGAGAATTTTCCGAGAATTTTCCGAGAATTTTCTGAGAATTTTCCGAGAATTTTCCGAGAATTTTCTGAGAATTTTCCGAGAATTATCCGAGAATTTCCGAGAATTTTCTGAGATTTTTCCGAGAATTTTCCGAGAATTTTCCGAGAATTTTCTGAGAATTTTCCGAGAATTTTCCGAGAATTTTCTGAGAATTTTCCGAGAATTTTCCGAGAATTTTCCGAGAATTTTCCGAGAATTTTCCGAGAATTTTCCGAGAATTTTCCAAGAATTTTCCGAGAATTTTCCAAGAATTTTCCGAGAATTTTCCGGGAATTTTCCGAGAATTTTCCGAGAATTTTCTGAGAATTTTCCGAGAATTTTCCGAGAATTTTTCGAGAATTTTCCGAGAATTTTCCGAGAATTTTCCGGGAATTTTCCGAGAATTTTCCGAGAATTTTCCGAGAATTTTCCGAGAATTTTCCGTCAATTTTCCGAGAATTTTCCGAGAATTTTCTGAGAATTTTCCGAGAATTTTCCGAGAATTTTCCGAGAATTTTCCGAGAATTTTCCGTGAATTTTCCGAGAATTTTCCGAGAATTTTCCGAGAATTTTCCAAGAATTTTCCGAGAATTTTCCGAGAATTTTCCGAGAATTTTCCGAGAATTTTCCGAGAATTTTCGGAGAATTTTCCGTCAATTTTCCGAGAATTTTCCGAGAATTTTCCGAGAATTTTCCGAGAATTTTCCGAGAATTTTCCGAGAATTTTCCGAGAATTTTCCGAGAATTTTCCGAGAATTTTCCGAGAATTTTCCGAGAATTTTCCGAGAATTTTCGGAGAATTTTCTGAGAATTTTCCGAGAATTTTCCGAGAATTTTCCGAGAATTTTCCGAGAATTTTCCGAGAATTTTCTGAGAATTTTCCGAGAATTTTCCGAGAATTTTCTGAGAATTTTCCGAGAATTATCCGAGAATTTCCGAGAATTTTCTGAGATTTTTCCGAGAATTTTCCGAGAATTTTCCGAGAATTTTCTGAGAATTTTCCGAGAATTTTCCGAGAATTTTCTGAGAATTTTCCGAGAATTTTCCGAGAATTTTCCGAGAATTTTCCGAGAATTTTCCGAGAATTTTCCGAGAATTTTCCAAGAATTTTCCGAGAATTTTCCGAGAATTTTCCGAGAATTTTCCGGGAATTTTCCGAGAATTTTCCGAGAATTTTCCGAGAATTTTCCGAGAATTTTCCGAGAATTTTTCGAGAATTTTCCGAGAATTTTCCGAGAATTTTCCGGGAATTTTCCGAGAATTTTCCGAGAATTTTCCGAGAATTTTCCGACAATTTTCCGAGAATTTTCTGAGAATTTTCCGAGAATTATCCGAGAATTTCCGAGAATTTTCTGAGATTTTCCGAGAATTTTCCGAGAATTTTCCGAGAATTTTCTGAGAATTTTCCGAGAATTTTCCGAGAATTTTCTGAGAATTTTCCGAGAATTTTCCGAGAATTTTCCGAGAATTTTCGGAGAATTTTCCGAGAATTTTCCGAGAATTTTCCAAGAATTTTCCGAGAATTTTCCGAGAATTTTCCGAGAATTTTCCGGGAATTTTCCGAGAATTTTCCGAGAATTTTCCGAGAATTTTCCGAGAATTTTCCGAGAATTTTTCGAGAATTTTCCGAGAATTTTCCGAGAATTTTCCGGGAATTTTCCGAGAATTTTCCGAGAATTTTCCGAGAATTTTCCGAGAATTTTCCGTCAATTTTCCGAGAATTTTCCGAGAATTTTCTGAGAATTTTCCGAGAATTTTCCGAGAATTTTCCGAGAATTTTCCGAGAATTTTCCGAGAATTTTCCGAGAATTTTCCGAGAATTTTCCGAGAATTTTCCGAGAATTTTCCGAGAATTTCCGAGAATTTTCTGAGAATTTTCCGAGAATTTTCCGACAATTTTCCGAGAATTTTCTGAGAATTTTCCGAGAATTTTCCGAGAATTTTCCGAGAATTTTCCGAGAATTTTCCGAGAATTTTCGGAGAATTTTCCGAGAATTTTCCGAGAATTTTCCGAGAATTTTCTGAGAATTTTCCGAGAATGATCCGAGAATTTCCGAGAATTTTCTGAGATTTTTCCGAGAATTTTCCGAGAATTTTCCGAGAATTTTCTGAGAATTTTCCGAGAATTTTCCGAGAATTTTCTGAGAATTTTCCGAGAATTTTCCGAGAATTTTCCGAGAATTTTCCGAGAATTTTCCGAGAATTTTCCGAGAATTTTCCAAGAATTTTCCGAGAATTTTCCGAGAATTTTCCGAGAATTTTCCGGGAATTTTCCGAGAATTTTCCGAGAATTTTCCGAGAATTTTCCGAGAATTTTCCGAGAATTTTTCGAGAATTTTCCGAGAATTTTCCGAGAATTTTCCGGGAATTTTCCGAGAATTTTCCGAGAATTTTCCGAGAATTTTCCGAGAATTTTCCGTCAATTTTCCGAGAATTTTCCGAGAATTTTCTGAGAATTTTCCGAGAATTTTCCGAGAATTTTCCGAGAATTTTCCGAGAATTTTCCGAGAATTTTCCGAGAATTTTCCGAGAATTTTCCGAGAATTTTCCGTCAATTTTCCGAGAATTTTCCGAGAATTTTCCGAGAATTTTCCGAGAATTTTCCGAGAATTTTCCGAGAATTTTCCGAGAATTTTCCGAGAATTTTCGGAGAATTTTCTGAGAATTTTCCGAGAATTTTCCGAGAATTTTCCGAGAATTTTCCGAGAATTTTCCGAGAATTTTCTGAGAATTTTCCGAGAATTTTCCGAGAATTTTCTGAGAATTTTCCGAGAATTATCCGAGAATTTCCGAGAATTTTCTGAGATTTTTCCGAGAATTTTCCGAGAATTTTCCGAGAATTTTCTGAGAATTTTCCGAGAATTTTCCGAGAATTTTCTGAGAATTTTCCGAGAATTTTCCGAGAATTTTCCGAGAATTTTCCGAGAATTTTCCGAGAATTTTCCAAGAATTTTCCGAGAATTTTCCGAGAATTTTCCGAGAATTTTCCGAGAATTTTCTGAGAATTTTCCGAGAATTTTCCGAGAATTTTCCGAGAATTTTCCGTCAATTTTTCGAGAATTTTCCGAGAATTTTCCGAGAATTATCCGAGAATTTCCGAGAATTTTCTGAGATTTTTCGGAGAATTTTCCGAGAATTTTCCGAGAATTTTCTGAGAATTTTCCGAGAATTTTCCGAGAATTTTCCGAGAATTTTCCGAGAATTTTCCGAGAATTTCCGGAGAATTTTCCGAGAATTTTCCGAGAATTTTCTGAGAATTTTCCGAGAATTTTCCGAGAATTTTCTGAGAATTTTCCGAGAATTATCCGAGAATTTCCGAGAATTTTCTGAGATTTTTCCGAGAATTTTCCGAGAATTTTCTGAGAATTTTCCGAGAATTTTCCGAGAATTTTCCGAGAATTTTCCGAGAATTTTCCGAGAATTTTCCGAGAATTTTCCAAGAATTTTCCGAGAATTTTCCGAGAATTTTCCGGGAATTTTCCGAGAATTTTCCGAGAATTTTCCGAGAATTTTCCGAGAATTATCCGAGAATTTCCGAGAATTTTCTGAGATTTTTCCGAGAATTTTCCGAGAATTTTCCGAGAATTTTCCGAGAATTTTCTGAGAATTTTCCGAGAATTTTCCGAGAATTTTCCGAGAATTTTCCGTCAATTTTCCGAGATTTTCCGAGAATTTTCCGAGAATTTTCCGAGAAATTTCCCAGAATTTTCCGAGAATTTTCGGAGAATTTTCTGAGAATATTCTGAGAATTATCCGAGAATTTCCGAGAATTTTCTGAGATTTTTCCGAGAATTTTCCGAGAATTTTCCGAGAATTTTCTGAGAATTTTCCGAGAATTTTCCGAGAATTTTCCGAGAATTTTCCGAGAATTTTCCGAGAATTTTCCGAGAATTTTCGGAGAATTTTCCGAGAATTTTCCGAGAATTTTCTGAGAATTTTCCGAGAATTTTCCGAGAATTTTCTGAGAATTTTCCGAGAATTATCCGAGAATTTCCGAGAATTTTCTGAGATTTTTCCGAGAAATTTTCCGAGAATTTTCCGAGAATTTTCTGAGAATTTTCCGAGAATTTTCCGAGAATTTTCCGAGAATTTTCCGAGAATTTCCGAGAATTTTCCGAGAATTTTCCGAGAATTTTCCGAGAATTTTCCGAGAATTTTCCGAGAATTTTCCGAGAATTTTCCGAGAATTTCCGAGAATTTTCTGAGAATTTTCCGAGAATTTTCCCGACAATTTTCCGAGAATTTTCTGAGAATTTTCCGAGAATTTCCGAGAATTTTCCGAGAATTTTCCGAGAATTTTCCGAGAATTTTCCGAGAATTTTCCGAGAATTTTCCGAGAATTTTCCGTCAATTTTCCGAGAATTTTCCGAGAATTTTCTGAGAATTTTCCGAGAATTTTCCGATAATTTTCCGAGAATTTTCCGAGAATTTTCCGAGAATCTTCCGAGAATTTTCCGAGAATTTTCCGAGAATTTTCCGTCAATTTTCCGAGAATTTTCCGAGAATTTTCCGAGAATTTTCCGAGAATTTTCCGAGAATTTTCCGAGAATTTTCTGAGAATTTTCCGAGAATTTTCCGAGAATTTTCCGAGAATTTTCCGAGAATTTTCCGAGAATTTTCCGAGAATTTTCCAAGAATTTTCCGAGAATTTTCCGAGAATTTTCCGAGAATTTTCCGGGAATTTTCCGAGAATTTTCCGAGAATTTTCCGAGAATTTTCCGAGAATTTTCCGAGAATTTTTCGAGAATTTTCCGAGAATTTTCCGAGAATTTTCCGGGAATTTTCCGAGAATTTTCCGAGAATTTTCCGAGAATTTTCCGAGAATCTTCCGTCAATTTTCCGAGAATTTTCCGAGAATTTCCGGAGAATTTTCCGAGAATTTTCCGAGAATTTTCTGAGAATTTTCCGAGAATTTTCCGAGAATTTTCTGAGAATTTTCCGAGAATTATCCGAGAATTTCCGAGAATTTTCTGAGATTTTTCCGAGAATTTTCCGAGAATTTTCTGAGAATTTTCCGAGAATTTTCCGAGAATTTTCCGAGAATTTTCCGAGAATTTTCCGAGAATTTTCCGAGAATTTTCCAAGAATTTTCCGAGAATTTTCCGAGAATTTTCCGGAATTTTCCGAGAATTTTCCGAGAATTTTCCGAGAATTTTCCGAGAATTATCCGAGAATTTCCGAGAATTTTCTGAGATTTTCCGAGAATTTTCCGAGAATTTTCCGAGAATTTTCCGAGAATTTTCTGAGAATTTTCCGAGAATTTTCCGAGAATTTTCCCGAGAATTTTCCGTCAATTTTCCGAGATTTTCCGAGAATTTTCCGAGAATTTTCCGAGAATTTTCCCAGAATTTTCCGAGAATTTTCGGAGAATTTTCTGAGAATTTTCCGAGAATTATCCGAGAATTTCCGAGAATTTTCTGAGATTTTTCCGAGAATTTTCCGAGAATTTTCCGAGAATTTTCTGAGAATTTTCCGAGAATTTTCCGAGAATTTTCCGAGAATTTTCCGAGAATTTTCCGAGAATTTTCCGAGAATTTTCGGAGAATTTTCCGAGAATTTTCCGAGAATTTTCTGAGAATTTTCCGAGAATTTTCCGAGAATTTTCTGAGAATTTTCCGAGAATTATCCGAGAATTTCCGAGAATTTTCTGAGATTTTTCCGAGAATTTTCCGAGAATTTTCCGAGAATTTTCTGAGAATTTTCCGAGAATTTTCCGAGAATTTTCTGAGAATTTTCCGAGAATTTTCCGAGAATTTTCCGAGAATTTTCCGAGAATTTTCCGAGAATTTTCCGAGAATTTTCCAAGAATTTTCCGAGAATTTTCCGAGAATTTTCCGAGAATTTTCCGGGAATTTTCCGAGAATTTTCCGAGAATTTTCCGAGAATTTTCCGAGAATTTTCCGAGAATTTTTCGAGAATTTTCCGAGAATTTTCCGAGAATTTTCCGGGAATTTTCCGAGAATTTTCCGAGAATTTTCCGAGAATTTTCCGAGAATTTTCCGTCAATTTTCCGAGAATTTTCCGAGAATTTTCTGAGAATTTTCCGAGAATTTTCCGATAATTTTCCGAGAATTTTCCGAGAATTTTCCGAGAATTTTCCGAGAATTTTCCGAGAATTTTTCCGAGAATTTTCCGTCAATTTTCCGAGAATTTTCCGAGAATTTTCCGAGAATTTTCCGAGAATTTTCCGAGAATTTTCCGAGAATTTTCTGAGAATTTTCCGAGAATTTTCCGAGAATTTTCCGAGAATTTTCCGAGAATTTTCCGAGAATTTTCCGAGAATTTTCCGAGAATTTTCCGAGAATTTTCCGAGAATTATCCGAGAATTTCCGAGAATTTTCTGAGATTTTTCCGAGAATTTTCCGAGAATTTTCCGAGAATTTTCCGAGAATTTTCTGAGAATTTTCCGAGAATTTTCCGAGAATTTTCCGAGAATTTTCCGTCAATTTTCCGAGAATTTTCCGAGAATTTTCCGAGAATTTTCCGAGAATTTTCCGAGAATTTTCGGAGAATTTTCCGAGAATTTTCCGAGATTTTTCTGAGAATTTTCCGAGAATTTTCCGAGAATTTTCCGGGAATTTTCCGAGAATTTTCCGAGAATTTTCCGAGAATTTTCCGAGAATTTTCCGAGAATTTTTCGAGAATTTTCCGAGAATTTTCCGAGAATTATCCGAGAATTTCCGGGAATTTTCTGAGATTTTTCCGAGAATTTTCCGAGAATTTTCCGAGAATTTTCCGAGAATTTTCCGAGAATTTTCCGAGAATTTTCCGAGAATTTTCCGAGAATTTTCGGAGAATTTCCGGAGAATTTTCCGAGAATTTTCCGAGAATTTTCTGAGAATTTTCCGAGAATTTTCCGAGAATTTTCTGAGAATTTTCCGAGAATTATCCGAGAATTTCCGAGAATTTTCTGAGATTTTTCCGAGAATTTTCCGAGAATTTTCTGAGAATTTTCCGAGAATTTTCCGAGAATTTTCCGAGAATTTTCCGAGAATTTTCCGAGAATTTTCCGAGAATTTTCCAAGAATTTTCCGAGAATTTTCCGAGAATTTTCCGGGAATTTTCCGAGAATTTTCCGAGAATTTTCCGAGAATTTTCCGAGAATTATCCGAGAATTTCCGAGAATTTTCTGAGATTTTTCCGAGAATTTTCCGAGAATTTTCCGAGAATTTTCCGAGAATTTTCTGAGAATTTCCGAGAATTTTCCGAGAATTTTCCGAGAATTTTCCGTCAATTTTCCGAGATTTTCCGAGAATTTCCGAGAATTTTCCGAGAATTTTCCAGAATTTTCCGAGAATTTTCGGAGAATTTTCTGAGAATTTTCCGAGAATTATCCGAGAATTTCCGAGAATTTTCTGAGATTTTTCCGAGAATTTTCCGAGAATTTTCCGAGAATTTTCTGAGAATTTTCCGAGAATTTTCCGAGAATTTTCCGAGAATTTTCCGAGAATTTTCCGAGAATTTTCCGAGAATTTTCGGAGAATTTTCCGAGAATTTTCCGAGAATTTTCTGAGAATTTTCCGAGAATTTTCCGAGAATTTTCTGAGAATTTTCCGAGAATTATCCGAGAATTTCCGAGAATTTTCTGAGATTTTTCCGAGAATTTTCCGAGAATTTTCCGAGAATTTTCTGAGAATTTTCCGAGAATTTTCCGAGAATTTTCTGAGAATTTTCCGAGAATTTTCCGAGAATTTTCCGAGAATTTTCCGAGAATTTTCCGAGAATTTCCGAGAATTTTCCAAGAATTTTCCGAGAATTTTCCGAGAATTTTCCGAGAATTTTCCGGGAATTTTCCGAGAATTTTCCGAGAATTTTCCGAGAATTTTCCGAGAATTTTCCGAGAATTTTTCGAGAATTTTCCGAGAATTTTCCGAGAATTTTCCGGGAATTTTCCGAGAATTTTCCGAGAATTTTCCGAGAATTTTTCGAGAATTTTCCGAGAATTTTCCGAGAATTATCCGAGAATTTCCGGGAATTTTCTGAGATTTTTCCGAGAATTTTCCGAGAATTTTCCGAGAATTTTCTGAGAATTTTCGAGAACTTTCGGAGAATTTTCCGAGAATTTTCCGAGAATTTTCCGAGAATTTCCGGAGAATTTTCCGAGAATTTTCCGAGAATTTTCTGAGAATTTTCCGAGAATTTTCCGAGAATTTTCTGAGAATTTTCCGAGAATTATCCGAGAATTTCCGAGAATTTTCTGAGATTTTTCCGAGAATTTTCCGAGAATTTTCTGAGAATTTTCCGAGAATTTTCCGAGAATTTTCCGAGAATTTTCCGAGAATTTTCCGAGAATTTTCCGAGAATTTTCCAAGAATTTTCCGAGAATTTTCCGAGAATTTTCCGGGAATTTTCCGAGAATTTTCCGAGAATTTTCCGAGAATTTTCCGAGAATTATCCGAGAATTTCCGAGAATTTTCTGAGATTTTTCCGAGAATTTTCCGAGAATTTTCCGAGAATTTTCCGAGAATTTTCTGAGAATTTTCCGAGAATTTTCCGAGAATTTTCCGAGAATTTTCCGTCAATTTTCCGAGATTTTCCGAGAATTTTCCGAGAATTTTCCGAGAATTTTCCCAGAATTTTCCGAGAATTTTCGGAGAATTTTCTGAGAATTTTCCGAGAATTATCCGAGAATTTCCGAGAATTTTCTGAGATTTTTCCGAGAATTTTCCGAGAATTTTCCGAGAATTTTCTCAGAATTTTCCGAGAATTTTCCGAGAATTTTCCGAGAATTTTCCGAGAATTTTCCGAGAATTTTCCGAGAATTTTCGGAGAATTTTCCGAGAATTTTCCGAGAATTTTCTGAGAATTTTCCGAGAATTTTCCGAGAATTTTCTGAGAATTTTCCGAGAATTATCCGAGAATTTCCGAGAATTTTCTGAGATTTTTCCGAGAATTTTCCGAGAATTTTCCGAGAATTTTCTGAGAATTTTCCGAGAATTTTCCGAGAATTTTCTGAGAATTTTCCGAGAATTTTCCGAGAATTTTCCGAGAATTTTCCGAGAATTTTCCGAGAATTTTCCGAGAATTTTCCAAGAATTTTCCGAGAATTTTCCGAGAATTTCCGAGAATTTTCCGGGAATTTTCCGAGAATTTTCCGAGAATTTTCCGAGAATTTTCCGAGAATTTTCCGAGAATTTTTCGAGAATTTTCCGAGAATTTTCCGAGAATTTTCCGGGAATTTTCCGAGAATTTTCCGAGAATTTTCCGAGAATTTTCCGAGAATTTTCCGTCAATTTTCCGAGAATTTTCCGAGAATTTTCTGAGAATTTTCCGAGAATTTTCCGAGAATTTTCCGAGAATTTTCCGAGAATTTTCCGAGAATTTTCCGAGAATTTTCCGAGAATTTTCCGAGAATTTTCCGTCAATTTTCCGAGAATTTTCCGAGAATTTTCCGAGAATTTTCCGAGAATTTTCCGAGAATTTTCCGAGAATTTTCTGAGAATTTTCCGAGAATTTTCCGAGAATTTTCCGAGAATTTTCCGAGAATTTTCCGAGAATTTTCCGAGAATTTTCCGAGAATTTCCGAGAATTATCCGAGAATTTCCGAGAATTTTCTGAGATTTTTCCGAGAATTTTCCGAGAATTTTCCGAGAATTTTCCGAGAATTTTCTGAGAATTTTCCGAGAATTTTCCGAGAATTTTCCGAGAATTTTCCGTCAATTTTTCGAGAATTTTCCGAGAATTTTCCGAGAATTTTCCGAGAATTTTCCGAGAATTTTCGGAGAATTTTCCGAGAATTTTCCGAGATTTTTCTGAGAATTTTCCGAGAATTTTCCGAGAATTTTCTGAGAATTTTCCGAGAATTATCCGAGAATTTCCGAGAATTTTCTGAGATTTTTCCGAGAATTTTCCGAGAATTTTCCGAGAATTTTCTGAGAATTTTCCGAGAATTTTCCGAGAATTTTCCGAGAATTTTCCGAGAATTTTCCGAGAATTTTCGGAGAATTTTCCGAGAATTTTCCGAGAATTTTCTGAGAATTTTCCGAGAATTTTCCGAGAATTTTCTGAGAATTTTCCGAGAATTATCCCGAGAATTTCCGAGAATTTTCTGAGATTTTTCCGAGAATTTTCCGAGAATTTTCCGAGAATTTTCTGAGAATTTTCCGAGAATTTTCCGAGAATTTTCTGAGAATTTTCCGAGAATTTTCCGAGAATTTTCCGAGAATTTTCCGAGAATTTTCCGAGAATTTTCCGAGAATTTTCCAAGAATTTTCCGAGAATTTTCCGAGAATTTTCCGAGAATTTTCCGGGAATTTTCCGAGAATTTTCCGAGAATTTTCCGAGAATTTTCCGAGAATTTTCCGAGAATTTTTCGAGAATTTTCCGACAATTTTCCGAGAATTTTCCGGGAATTTTCCGAGAATTTTCCGAGAATTTTCCGAGAATTTTCCGAGAATTTTCCGTCAATTTTCCGAGAATTTTCCGAGAATTTTCTGAGAATTTTCCGAGAATTTTCCGAGAATTTTCCGAGAATTTTCCGAGAATTTTCCGAGAATTTTCCGAGAATTTTCCGAGAATTTTCCAAGAATTTTCCGAGAATTTTCCGAGAATTTTCCGAGAATTTTCCGAGAATTTTCCGAGAATTTTCCGAGAATTTTCCGTCAATTTTCCGAGAATTTTCCGAGAATTTTCCGAGAATTTTCCGAGAATTTTCCGAGAATTTTCCGAGAATTTTCCGAGAATTTTCCGAGAATTTTCCGAGAATTTTCCGAGAATTTTCCGAGAATTTTCCGAGAATTTTCCGAGAATTTTCGGAGAATTTTCTGAGAATTTTCCGAGAATTTTCCGAGAATTTCCGAGAATTTTCCGAGAATTTTCCGAGAATTTTCTGAGAATTTTCCGAGAATTTTCCGAGAATTTTCTGAGAATTTTCCGAGAATTATCCGAGAATTTCCGAGAATTTTCTGAGATTTTTCCGAGAATTTTCCGAGAATTTTCCGAGAATTTTCTGAGAATTTTCCGAGAATTTTCCGAGAATTTTCTGAGAATTTTCCGAGAATTTTCCGAGAATTTTCCGAGAATTTTCCGAGAATTTTCTGAGAATTTTCCGTCAATTTTCCGAGAATTTTCCGAGAATTTTCCGAGAATTTTCCGAGAATTTTCCGAGAATTTTCCGAGAATTTTCTGAGAATTTTCCGAGAATTTTCCGAGAATTTTCCGAGAATTTTCCGAGAATTTTCCGAGAATTTTCCGAGAATTTTCCGAGAATTTTCCGAGAATTTTCCGAGAATTATCCGAGAATTTCCGAGAATTTTCTGAGATTTTTCCGAGAATTTTCCGAGAATTTTCCGAGAATTTTCCGAGAATTTTCTGAGAATTTTCCGAGAATTTTCCGAGAATTTTCCGAGAATTTTCCGTCAATTTTCCGAGAATTTTCCGAGAATTTTCCGAGAATTTTCCGAGAATTTTCCGAGAATTTTCGGAGAATTTTCCGAGAATTTTCCGAAATTTTTCTGAGAATTTTCCGAGAATTTTCCGAGAATTTTCTGAGAATTTTCCGAGAATTATCCGAGAATTTCCGAGAATTTTCTGAGATTTTTCCGAGAATTTTCCGAGAATTTTCCGAGAATTTTCTGAGAATTTTCCGAGAATTTTTCCGAGAATTTTCCGAGAATTTTCCGAGAATTTTCCGTCAATTTTTCGAGAATTTTCCGAGAATTTTCCGAGAATTTTCCGAGAATTTTCCGAGAATTTTCGGAGAATTTTTCCGAGAATTTTCCGAGATTTTTCTGAGAATTTTCCGAGAATTTTCCGAGAATTTTCTGAGAATTTTCCGAGAATTATCCGAGAATTTCCGAGAATTTTCTGAGATTTTTCCGAGAATTTTCCGAGAATTTTCCGAGAATTTTCTGAGAATTTTCCGAGAATTTTCCGAGAATTTTCCGAGAATTTTCCGAGAATTTTCCGAGAATTTTCGGAGAATTTTCCGAGAATTTTCCGAGAATTTTCTGAGAATTTTCCGAGAATTTTCCGAGAATTTTCTGAGAATTTTCCGAGAATTATCCGAGAATTTCCGAGAATTTTCTGAGATTTTTCCGAGAATTTTCCGAGAATTTTCCGAGAATTTTCTGAGAATTTTCCGAGAATTTTCCGAGAATTTTCTGAGAATTTTCCGAGAATTTTCCGAGAATTTTCCGAGAATTTTCCGAGAATTTTCCGAGAATTTTCCGAGAATTTTCCAAGAATTTTCCGAGAATTTTCCGAGAATTTTCCGAGAATTTTCCGGGAATTTTCCGAGAATTTTCCGAGAATTTTCCGAGAATTTTCCGAGAATTTTCCGAGAATTTTTCGAGAATTTTCCGACAATTTTCCGAGAATTTTCCGGGAATTTTCCGAGAATTTTCCGAGAATTTTCCGAGAATTTTCCGAGAATTTTCCGTCAATTTTCCGAGAATTTTCCGAGAATTTTCTGAGAATTTTCCGGGAATTTTCCGAGAATTTTCCGAGAATTTTCCGAGAATTTTCCGAGAATTTTCCGAGAATTTTCCAAGAATTTTCCGAGAATTTTCCGAGAATTTTCCGAGAATTTTCCGAGAATTTTCCGAGAATTTTCCGAGTATTTTCCGTCAATTTTCCGAGAATTTTCCGAGAATTTTCCGAGAATTTTCCGAGAATTTTCCGAGAATTTTCCGAGAATTTTCCGAGAATTTTCCGAGAATTTTCCGAGAATTTTCCGAGAATTTTCCGAGAATTTTCCGAGAATTTTCCGAGAATTTTCGGAGAATTTTCTGAGAATTTTCCGAGAATTTTCCGAGAATTTTCCGAGAATTTTCCGAGAATTTTCTGAGAATTTTCCGAGAATTTTCCGAGAATTTTCTGAGAATTTTCCGAGAATTATCCGAGAATTTCCGAGAATTTTCTGAGATTTTTCCGAGAATTTTCCGAGAATTTTCCGAGAATTTTCTGAGAATTTTCCGAGAATTTTCCGAGAATTTTCTGAGAATTTTCCGAGAATTTTCCGAGAATTTTCCGAGAATTTTCCGAGAATTTTCTGAGAATTTTCCGTCAATTTTCCGAGAATTTTCCGAGAATTTTCCGAGAATTTTCCGAGAATTTTCCGAGAATTTTCCGAGAATTTTCTGAGAATTTTCCGAGAATTTTCCGAGAATTTTCCGAGAATTTTCCGAGAATTTTCCGAGAATTTTCCGAGAATTTTCCGAGAATTTTCCGAGAATTTTCCGAGAATTATCCGAGAATTTCCGAGAATTTTCTGAGATTTTTCCGAGAATTTTCCGAGAATTTTCCGAGAATTTTCCGAGAATTTTCTGAGAATTTTCCGAGAATTTTCCGAGAATTTTCCGAGAATTTTCCGTCAATTTTCCGAGAATTTTCCGAGAATTTTCCGAGAATTTTCCGAGAATTTTCCGAGAATTTTCGGAGAATTTTCCGAGAATTTTCCGAAATTTTTCTGAGAATTTTCCGAGAATTTTCCGAGAATTTTCTGAGAATTTTCCGAGAATTATCCGAGAGTTTCCGAGAATTTTCTGAGATTTTTCCGAGAATTTTCCGAGAATTTTCCGAGAATTTTCTGAGAATTTTCCGAGAATTTTCCGAGAATTTTCCGAGAATTTTCCGAGAATTTTCCGAGAATTTTCGGAGAATTTTCCGAGAATTTTCCGAGAATTTTCTGAGAATTTTCCGAGAATTTTCCGAGAATTTTCTGAGAATTTTCCGAGAATTATCCGAGAATTTCCGAGAATTTTCTGAGATTTTTCCGAGAATTTTCCGAGAATTTTCCGAGAATTTTCTGAGAATTTTCCGAGAATTTTCCGAGAATTTTCTGAGAATTTTCCGAGAATTTTCCGAGAATTTTCCGAGAATTTTCCGAGAATTTTCCGAGAATTTTCCGAGAATTTTCCAAGAATTTTCCAAGAATTTTCCGAGAATTTTCCGAGAATTTTCCGGGAATTTTCCGAGAATTTTCCGAGAATTTTCCGAGAATTTTCCGAGAATTTTCCGAGAATTTTTCGAGAATTTTCCGACAATTTTCCGAGAATTTTCCGGGAATTTTCCGAGAATTTTCCGAGAATTTTCCGAGAATTTTCCGAGAATTTTCCGTCAATTTTCCGAGAATTTTCCGAGAATTTTCTGAGAATTTTCCGAGAATTTTCCGAGAATTTTCCGAGAATTTTCCGAGAATTTTCCGAGAATTTTCCGAGAATTTTCCAAGAATTTTCCGAGAATTTTCCGAGAATTTTCCGAGAATTTTCCGAGAATTTTCCGAGAATTTTCCGAGAATTTTCCGAGAATTTTCCGTCAATTTTCCGAGAATTTTCCGAGAATTTTCCGAGAATTTTCCGAGAATTTTCCGAGAATTTTCCGAGAATTTTCCGAGAATTTTCCGAGAATTTTCCGAGAATTTTCCGAGAATTTTCCGAGAATTTTCCGAGAATTTTCCGAGAATTTTCGGAGAATTTTCTGAGAATTTTCCGAGAATTTTCCGAGAATTTTCCGAGAATTTTCCGAGAATTTTCCGAGAATTTTCTGACAATTTTCCGAGAATTTTCCGAGAATTTTCTGAGAATTTTCCGAGAATTATCCGAGAATTTCCGAGAATTTTCTGAGATTTTTCCGAGAATTTTCAGAGAATTTTCCGAGAATTTTCTGAGAATTTTCCGAGAATTTTCCGAGAATTTTCTGAGAATTTTCCGAGAATTTTCCGAGAATTTTCCGAGAATTTTCCGAGAATTTTCCGAGAATTTTCCGAGAATTTTCCAAGAATCTTCGGAGAATTTTCCGAGAATTTTCCGAGAATTTTCCGGGAATTTTCCGAGAATTTTCCGAGAATTTTCCGAGAATTTTCCGAGAATTTTCCGAGAATTTTCCGAGAATTTTCGGAGAATTTTCTGAGAATTTTCCGAGAATTTTCCGAGAATTTTCCGAGAATTTTCCGAGAATTTTCCGAGAATTTTCTGAGAATTTTCCGAGAATTTTCTGAGAATTTTCCGAGAATTTTCCGAGAATTTTCCGAGAATTTTCCGAGAATTTCCGGAGAATTTTCCGAGAATTTTCCGAGAATTTTCTGAGAATTTTCCGAGAATTTTCCGAGAATTTTCTGAGAATTTTCCGAGAATTATCCGAGAATTTCCGAGAATTTTCTGAGATTTTTCCGAGAATTTTCCGAGAATTTTCCGAGAATTTTCTGAGAATTTTCCGAGAATTTTCCGAGAATTTTCTGAGAATTTTCCGAGAATTTTCCGAGAATTTTCCGAGAATTTTCCGAGAATTTTCCGAGAATTTTCCGAGAATTTTCCAAGAATTTTCCGAGAATTTTCCAAGAATTTTCCGAGAATTTTCCGGGAATTTTCCGAGAATTTTCCGAGAATTTTCCGAGAATTTTCCGAGAATTTTCCGAGAATTTTTCGAGAATTTTCCGAGAATTTTCCGAGAATTTTCCGGGAATTTTCCGAGAATTTTCCGAGAATTTTCCGAGAATTTTCCGAGAATTTTCCGTCAATTTTCCGAGAATTTTCCGAGAATTTTCTGAGAATTTTCCGAGAATTTTCCGAGAATTTTCCGAGAATTTTCCGAGAATTTTCCGAGAATTTTCCGAGAATTTTCCAAGAATTTTCCGAGAATTTTCCGAGAATTTTCCGAGAATTTTCCGAGAATTTTCCGAGAATTTTCCGAGAATTTTCCGTCAATTTTCCGAGAATTTTCCGAGAATTTTCCGAGAATTTTCCGAGAATTTTCCGAGAATTTTCCGAGAATTTTCCGAGAATTTTCCGAGAAGTTTCCGAGAATTTTCCGAGAATTTTCCGAGAATTTTCCGAGAATTTTCCGAGAATTTTCGGAGAATTTTCTGAGAATTTTCCGAGAATTTTCCGAGAATTTTCCGACAATTTTCCGAGAATTTTCCGAGAATTTTCTGAGAATTTTCCGAGAATTTTCCGAGAATTTTCTGAGAATTTTCCGAGAATTATCCGAGAATTTCCGAGAATTTTCTGAGATTTTTCCGAGAATTTTCCGAGAATTTTCCGAGAATTTTCTGAGAATTTTCCGAGAATTTTCCGAGAATTTTCTGAGAATTTTCCGAGAATTTTCCGAGAATTTTCCGAGAATTTTCCGAGAATTTTCCGAGAATTTTCCGAGAATTTTCCAAGAATTTTCCGAGAATTTTCCGAGAATTTTCCGAGAATTTTCCGGGAATTTTCCGAGAATTTTCCGAGAATTTTCCGAGAATTTTCCGAGAATTTTCCGAGAATTTTCCGGGAATTTTCCGAGAATTTTCCGAGAATTTTCCGAGAATTTTCCGAGAATTTTCCGTCAATTTTCCGAGAATTTTCCGAGAATTTTCTGAGAATTTTCCGAGAATTTTCCGAGAATTTTCCGAGAATTTTCCGAGAATTTTCCGAGAATTTTCCGAGAATTTTCCGAGAATTTTCCGTCAATTTTCCGAGAATTTTCCGAGAATTTTCCGAGAATTTTCCGAGAATTTTCCGAGAATTTTCCGAGAATTTTCTGAGAATTTTCCGAGAATTTTCCGAGAATTTTCCGAGAATTTTCCGAGAATTTTCCGAGAATTTTCCGAGAATTTTCGGAGAATTTTCCGAGAATTTTCCGAGAATTTTCTGAGAATTTTCCGAGAATTTTCCGAGAATTTTCTGAGAATTTTCCGAGAATTATCCGAGAATTTCCGAGAATTTTCTGAGATTTTTCCGAGAATTTTCCGAGAATTTTCCGAGAATTTTCTGAGAATTTTCCGAGAATTTTCCGAGAATTTTCCGAGAATTTTCCGAGAATTTTCCGAGAATTTTCGGAGAATTTTCCGAGAATTTTCCGAGAATTTTCCGAGAATTTTCGGAGAATTTTCCGAGAATTTTCCGAGAATTTTCTGAGAATTTTCCGAGAATTTTCCGAGAATTTTCTGAGATTTTTCCGAGAATTATCCGAGAATTTTCCGAGAATTTTCTGAGAATTTTCCGAGAATTTTCCGAGAATTTTCCGAGAATTTTCCGAGAATTTTCCGAGAATTTTCCGAGAATTTTCCAAGAATTTTCCGAGAATTTTCCGAGAATTTTCCGAGAATTTTCCGGGAATTTTCCGAGAATTCTCCGAGAATTTTCCGAGAATTTTCCGAGAATTTTCCGAGAATTTTTCGAGAATTTTCGGAGAATTTTCCGAGAATTTTCCGGGAATTTTCCGAGAATTTTCCGAGAATTTTCCGAGAATTTTCCGAGAATTTTCCGTCAATTTTCCGAGAATTTTCCGAGAATTTTCTGAGAATTTTCCGAGAATTTTCCGAGAATTTTCCGAGAATTTTCCGAGAATTTTCCGAGAATTTTCCGAGAATTTTCCGAGAATTTTCCAAGAATTTTCCGAGAATTTTCCGAGAATTTTCCGAGAATTTTCCGAGAATTTTCCGAGAATTTTCCGAGAATTTTCCGTCAATTTTCCGAGAATTTTCCGAGAATTTTCCGAGAATTTTCCGAGAATTTTCCGAGAATTTTCGGAGAATTTTCCGAGAATTTTCCGAGAATTTTCCGAGAATTTTCCGAGAATTTTCCGAGAATTTTCCGAGAATTTTCCGAGAATTTTCGGAGAATTTTCTGAGAATTTTCCGAGAATTTTCGGGGAATTTTCCGAGAATTTTCCGCGAATTTTCCGAGAATTTTCTGAGAATTTTCCGAGAATTTTCCGAGTATTTTCCAAGAATTTTCCGAGAATTTTCTGAAATTTTCCGAGAATTTTCCGAGAATTTTCCGAGAATTTTCCGAGAATTTTCCGAGAATTTTCCGAGAATTTTCCGAGAATTTTCGGAGAATTTGCCGAGAATTTTCCGAGAATTTTCTGAGAATTTTCCGAGAATTTTCCGAGAATTTTCTGAGAATTTTCCGAGAATTATCCGGGAATTTCCAAGAATTTTCTGAGATTTTTCCGAGAATTTTCCGAGAATTTTCCGAGAATTTTCTGAGAATTTTCCGAGAATTTTCCGAGAATTTTCTGAGAATTTTCCGAGAATTTTCCGAGAATTTTCCGAGAATTTTCCGAGAATTTTCCGAGAATTTTCCGAGAATTTTCCAAGAATTTTCCGAGAATTTTTCGAGAATTTTCCGAGAATTTTCCGGGAATTTTCCGAGAATTTTCCGAGAATTTTCCGAGAATTTTCCGAGAATTTTCCGTCAATTTTCCGAGAATTTTCCGAGAATTTTCTGAGAATTTTCCGAGAATTTTCCGAGAATTTTCGGAGAATTTTCCGATAATTTTCCGAGAATTTTCCGAGAATTTTCCGAGAATTTTCCGAGAATTTTCCGTCAATTTTCCGAGAATTTTCCGAGAATTTTCCGAGAATTTTCCGAGAATTTTCCGAGAATTTTCCGAGAATTTTCTGAGAATTTTCCGAGAATTTTCCGAGAATTTTCCGAGAATTTTCCGAGAATTTTCCGAGAATTTTCCGAGAATTTTCGGAGAATTTTCTGAGAATTTTCCGAGAATTTTCTGAGAATTTTCCGAGAATTTTCCGAGAATTTTCCGAGAATTTTCCGAGAATTTTCCGAGAATTTTCCGAGAATTTTCCAAGAATTTTCCGAGAATTTTTCGAGAATTTTCCGAGAATTTTCCGGGAATTTTCCGAGAATTTTCCGAGAATTTTCCGAGAATTTTCCGAGAATTTTCCGTCAATTTTCCGAGAATTTTCCGAGAATTTTCTGAGAATTTTCCGAGAATTTTCCGAGAATTTTCGGAGAATTTTCCGATAATTTTCCGAGAATTTTCCGAGAATTTTCCGAGAATTTTCCGAGAATTTTCCGTCAATTTTCCGAGAATTTTCCGAGAATTTTCCGAGAATTTTCCGAGAATTTTCCGAGAATTTTCCGAGAATTTTCTGAGAATTTTCCGAGAATTTTCCGAGAATTTTCCGAGAATTTTCCGAGAATTTTCCGAGAATTTTCCGAGAATTTTCGGAGAATTTTCTGAGAATTTTCCGAGAATTTTCCGAGAATTTTCCGAGAATTTTCCGAGAATTTTCCGAGAATTTTCCGAGAATTTTCCAAGAATTTTCCGAGAATTTTCCGAGAATTTTGCGGGAATTTTCCGAGAATTTTCCGAGAATTTTCCGAGAATTTTCCGAGAATTATCCGAGAATTTCCGAGAATTTTCTGAGATTTTTCCGAGAATTTTCCGAGAATTTTCCGAGAATTTTCCGAGAATTTTCCGAGAATTTTCCGAGAATTTTCCGAGAATTTTCCGTCAATTTTCCGAGAATTTTCCGAGAATTTTCCGAGAATTTTCCGAGAATTTTCCGAGAATTTTCCGAGAATTTCCGAGAATTTTCTCAGATTTTTCCGAGAATTTTCCGAGAATTTTCCGAGAATTTTCTGAGAATTTTCCGGGAATTTTCCGAGAATTTTCCGAGAATTTTCCGAGAATTTTCCGAGAATTTTCGGAGAATTTTCCGAGAATTTTCCGAGAATTTTCTGAGAATTTTCCGAGAATTTTCCGAGAATTTTCTGAGAATTTTCCGAGAATTATCCGAGAATTTCCGAGAATTTTCTGAGATTTTTCCGAGAATTTTCCGAGAATTTTCCGAGAATTTTCTGAGAATTTTCCGAGAATTTTCCGAGAATTTTCTGAGAATTTTCCGAGAATTTTCCGAGAATTTTCCGAGAATTTTCCGAGAATTTTCCGAGAATTTTCCGAGAATTTTCCAAGAATTTTCCGAGAATTTTCCGAGAATTTTCCGAGAATTTTCCGGGAATTTTCCGAGAATTTTCCGAGAATTTTCCGAGAATTTTCCGAGAATTTTCCGAGAATTTTTCGAGAATTTTCCGAGAATTTTCCGAGAATTTTCCGGGAATTTTCCGAGAATTTTCCGAGAATTTTCCGAGAATTTTCCGAGAATTTTCCGTCAATTTTCCGAGAATTTTCCGAGAATTTTCTGAGAATTTTCCGAGAATTTTCCGAGAATTTTCCGAGAATTTTCCGAGAATTTTCCGAGAATTTTCCGAGAATTTTCCGAGAATTTTCCGAGAATTTTCCGTCAATTTTCCGAGAATTTTCCGAGAATTTTCCGAGAATTTTCCGAGAATTTTCCGAGAATTTTCCGAGAATTTTCCGAGAATTTTCCGAGAATTTTCGGAGAATCTTCTGAGAATTTTCCGAGAATTTTCCGAGAATTTTCCGAGAATTTTCCGAGAATTTTCCGAGAATTTTCTGAGAATTTTCCGAGAATTTTCCGAGAATTTTCTGAGAATTTTCCGAGAATTATCCGAGAATTTCCGAGAATTTTCTGAGATTTTTCCGAGAATTTTCCGAGAATTTTCCGAGAATTTTCTGAGAATTTTCCGAGAATTTTCCGAGAATTTTCTGAGAATTTTCCGAGAATTTTCCGACAATTTTCCGAGAATTTTCCGAGAATTTTCCGAGAATTTTCCGAGAATTTTCCAAGAATTTTCCGAGAATTTTCCGAGAATTTTCCGAGAATTTTCCGGGAATTTTCCGAGAATTTTCCGAGAATTTTCCGAGAATTTTCCGAGAATTTTCCGAGAATTTTTCGAGAATTTTCCGAGAATTTTCCGAGAATTATCCGAGAATTTCCGAGAATTTTCTGAGATTTTTCCGAGAATTTTCCGAGAATTTTCTGAGAATTTTCCGAGAATTTTCCGAGAATTTTCCGAGATTTTTCCGAGAATTTTCCGAGAATTTCCGGAGAATTTTCCGAGAATTATCCGGGAATTTCCGAGAATTTTCTGAGATTTTTCCGAGAATTTTCCGAGAATTTTCCGAGAATTTTCTGAGAATTTTCCGAGAATTTTCCGAGAATTTTCTGAGAATTTTCCGAGAATTTTCCGAGAATTTTCCGAGAATTTTCCGAGAATTTTCCGAGAATTTTCCGAGAATTTTCCAAGAATTTTCCGAGAATTTTTCGAGAATTTTCCGAGAATTTTCCGGGAATTTTCCGAGAATTTTCCGAGAATTTTCCGAGAATTTTCCGAGAATTTTCCGTCAATTTTCCGAGAATTTTCCGAGAATTTTCTGAGAATTTTCCGAGAATTTTCCGAGAATTTTCGGAGAATTTTCCGAGAATTTTCCGAGAATTTTCCGAGAATTTTCCGAGAATTTTCCGAGAATTTTCCGTCAATTTTCCGAGAATTTTCCGAGAATTTTCCGAGAATTTTCCGAGAATTTTCCGAGAATTTTCCGAGAATTTTCTGAGAATTTTCCGAGAATTTTCCGAGAATTTTCCGAGAATTTTCCGAGAATTTTCCGAGAATTTTCCGAGAATTTTCGGAGAATTTTCTGAGAATTTTCCGAGAATTTTCCGAGAATTTTCCGAGAATTTTCCGAGAATTTTCCGAGAATTTTCCGAGAATTTTCCAAGAATTTTCCGAGAATTTTCCGAGAATTTTCCGGGAATTTTCCGAGAATTTTCCGAGAATTTTCCGAGAATTTTCCGAGAATTATCCGAGAATTTCCGAGAATTTTCTGAGATTTTTCCGAGAATTTTCCGAGAATTTTCCGAGAATTTTCCGAGAATTTTCCGAGAATTTTCCGAGAATTTTCCGAGAATTTTCCGTCAATTTTCCGAGAATTTTCCGAGAATTTTCCGAGAATTTTCCGAGAATTTTCCGAGAATTTTCCGAGAATTTTCGGAGAATTTTCTGAGAATTTTCCGAGAATTATCCGAGAATTTCCGAGAATTTTCTGAGATTTTTCCGAGAATTTTCCGAGAATTTTCCGAGAATTTTCTGAGAATTTTCCGAGAATTTTCCGAGAATTTTCCGAGAAATTTCCGAGAATTTTCCGAGAATTTTCGGAGAATTTTCCGAGAATTTTCCGAGAATTTTCTGAGAATTTTCCGAGAATTTTCCGAGAATTTTCTGAGAATTTTCCGAGAATTATCCGAGAATTTTCCGAGAATTTTCCGTCAATTTTCCGAGAATTTTCCGAGAATTTTCCGAGAATTTTCCGAGAATTTTCCGAGAATTTTCCGAGAATTTTCCGAGAATTTTCCGAGAATTTTCGGAGAATTTTCTGAGAATTTTCCGAGAATTTTCCGAGAATTTTCCGAGAATTTTCCGAGAATTTTCCGAGAATTTTCTGAGAATTTTCCGAGAATTTTCCGAGAATTTTCTGAGAATTTTCCGAGAATTATCCGAGAATTTCCGAGAATTTTCTGAGATTTTTCCGAGAATTTTCCGAGAATTTTCCGAGAATTTTCTGAGAATTTTCCGAGAATTTTGGCGAGAATTTTCTGAGAATTTTCCGAGAATTTTCCGAGAATTTTCCGAGAATTTTCCGAGAATTTCCCGAGAATTTTCCGAGAATTTTCCAAGAATTTTCCGAGAATTTTCCGAGAATTTTCCGAGAATTTTCCGGGAATTTTCCGAGAATTTTCCGAGAATTTTCCGAGAATTTTCCGAGAATTTTCCGAGAATTTTTCGAGAATTTTCCGAGAATTTTCCGAGAATTATCCGAGAATTTCCGAGAATTTTCTGAGATTTTTCCGAGAATTTTCCGAGAATTTTCCGAGAATTTTTTGAGAATTTTCCGAGAATTTTCCGAGAATTTTCCGAGAATTTTCCGAGAATTTTCCGAGAATTTCCGGAGAATTTTCCGAGAATTTTCCGAGAATTTTCTGAGAATTTTCCGAGAATTTTCCGAGAATTTTCTGAGAATTTTCCCAGAATTATCCGAGAATTTCCGAGAATTTTCTGAGAATTTTCGGAGAATTTTCTGAGAATTTTCCGAGAATTTTCCGAGAATTTTCCGAGAATTTTCCGAGAATTTTCCGAGAATTTTCTGAGAATTTTCCGAGAATTTTCCGAGAATTTTCTGAGAATTTTCCGAGAATTATCCGAGAATTTCCGAGAATTTTCTGAGATTTTTCCGAGAATTTTCCGAGAATTTTCCGAGAATTTTCTGAGAATTTTCCGAGAATTTTGGCGAGAATTTTCTGAGAATTTTCCGAGAATTTTCCGAGAATTTTCCGAGAATTTTCCGAGAATTTCCCGAGAATTTTCCGAGAATTTTCCAAGAATTTTCCGAGAATTTTCCGAGAATTTTCCGAGAATTTTCCGGGAATTTTCCGAGAATTTTCCGAGAATTTTCCGAGAATTTTCCGAGAATTTTCCGAGAATTTTTCGAGAATTTTCCGAGAATTTTCCGAGAATTATCCGAGAATTTCCGAGAATTTTCTGAGATTTTTCCGAGAATTTTCCGAGAATTTTCCGAGAATTTTCTGAGAATTTTCCGAGAATTTTCCGAGAATTTTCCGAGAATTTTCCGAGAATTTTCCGAGAATTTCCGGAGAATTTTCCGAGAATTTTCCGAGAATTTTCTGAGAATTTTCCGAGAATTTTCCGAGAATTTTCTGAGAATTTTCCGAGAATTATCCGAGAATTTCCGAGAATTTTCTGAGATTTTTCCGAGAATTTTCCGAGAATTTTCCGAGAATTTTCTGAGAATTTTCCGAGAATTTTCCGAGAATTTTCTGAGAATTTTCCGAGAATTTTCCGAGAATTTTCCGAGAATTTTCCGAGAATTTTCCGAGAATTTTCCGAGAATTTTCCGAGAATTTTCCAAGAATTTTCCGAGAATTTTCCGAGAATTTTCCGAGAATTTTCCGGGAATTTTCCGAGAATTTTCCGAGAATTTTCCGAGAATTTTCCGAGAATTTTCCGAGAATTTTTCGAGAATTTTCCGAGAATTTTCCGAGAATTTTCCGGGAATTTTCCGAGAATTTTCCGAGAATTTTCCGAGAATTTTCCGAGAATTTTCCGTCAATTTTCCGAGAATTTTCCGAGAATTTTCTGAGAATTTTCCGAGAATTTTCCGAGAATTTTCCGAGAATTTTCCGAGAATTTTCCAAGAATTTTCCGAGAATTTTCCGAGAATTTTCCGAGAATTTTCCAAGAATTTTCCGAGAATTTTTCGAGAATTTTCCGAGAATTTTCCGGGAATTTTCCGAGAATTTTCCGAGAATTTTCCGAGAATTTTCCGAGAATTTTCCGTCAATTTTCCGACAATTTTCCGAGAATTTTCTGAGAATTTTCCGAGAATTTTCCGAGAATTTTCGGAGAATTTTCCGAGAATTTTCCGAGAATTTTCCGAGAATTTTCCGAGAATTTTCCGAGAATTTTCCGTCAATTTTCCGAGAATTTTCCGAGAATTTTCCGAGAATTTTCCGAGAATTTTCCGAGAATTTTCCGAGAATTTTCCGAGAATTTTCGGAGAATTTTCTGAGAATTTTCCGAGAATTTTCCGAGAATTTTCCGAGAATTTTCCGAGAATTTTCCGAGAATTTTCCGAGAATTTTCCAAGAATTTTCCGAGAATTTTCCGAGAATTTTCCGGGAATTTTCCGAGAATTTTCCGAGAATTTTCCGAGAATTTTCCGAGAATTATCCGAGAATTTCCGAGAATTTTCTGAGATTTTTCCGAGAATTTTCCGAGAATTTTCCGAGAATTTTCCGAGAATTTTCCGAGAATTTTCCGAGAATTTTCCGAGAATTTTCCGAGAATTTTCCGTCAATTTTCCGAGAATTTTCCGAGAATTTTCCGAGAATTTTCCGAGAATTTTCCGAGAATTTTCCGAGAATTTTCGGAGAATTTTCTGAGAATTTTCCGAGAATTATCCGAGAATTTCCGAGAATTTTCTGAGATTTTTCCGAGAATTTTCCGAGAATTTTCCGAGAATTTTCTGAGAATTTTCCGAGAATTTTCCGAGAATTTTCCGAGAATTTTCCGAGAATTTTCCGAGAATTTTCGGAGAATTTTCCGAGAATTTTCCGAGAATTTTCTGAGAATTTTCCGAGAATTTTCCGAGAATTTTCTGAGAATTTTCCGAGAATTATCCGAGAATTTCCGAGAATTTTCTGAGATTTTTCCGAGAATTTTCCGAGAATTTTCCGAGAATTTTCTGAGAATTTTCCGAGAATTTTCCGAGAATTTTCTGAGAATTTTCCGAGAATTTTCCGAGAATTTTCCGAGAATTTTCCGAGAATTTTCCGAGAATTTTCCGAGAATTTTCCAAGAATTTTCCGAGAATTTTCCGAGAATTTTCCGAGAATTGTCCGGGAATTTTCCGAGAATTTTCCGAGAATTTTCCGAGAATTTTCCGAGAATTTTCCGAGAATTTTTCGAGAATTTTCCGAGAATTTTCCGAGAATTTTCCGGGAATTTTCCGAGAATTTTCCGTCAATTTTCCGAGAATTTTCCGAGAATTTTCTGAGAATTTTCCGAGAATTTTCCGAGAATTTTCCGAGAATTTTCCGACAATTTTCCGAGAATTTTCCGAGAATTTTCCGAGAATTTTCCGAGAATTTTCCGAGAATTTTCCGAGAATTTTCCGAGAATTTTCCGAGAATTTTCGGAGAATTTTCTGAGAATTTTCCGAGAATTTTCCGAGAATTTTCCGAGAATTTTCCGAGAATTTTCCGAGAATTTTCTGAGAATTTTCCGAGAATTTTCCGAGAATTTTCTGAGAATTTTCCGAGAATTATCCGAGAATTTCCGAGAATTTTCTGAGATTTTTCCGAGAATTTTCCGAGAATTTTCCGAGAATTTTCTGAGAATTTTCCGAGAATTTTCCGAGAATTTTCTGAGAATTTTCCGAGAATTTTCCGAGAATTTTCCGAGAATTTTCCGAGAATTTTCCGAGAATTTTCCGAGAATTTTCCAAGAATTTTCCGAGAATTTTCCGAGAATTTTCCGAGAATTTTCCGGGAATTTTCCGAGAATTTTCCGAGAATTTTCCGAGAATTTTCCGAGAATTTTCCGAGAATTTTTCGAGAATTTTCCGAGAATTTTCCGAGAATTATCCGAGAATTTCCGAGAATTTTCTGAGATTTTTCCGAGAATTTTCCGAGAATTTTCCGAGAATTTTCTGAGAATTTTCCGAGAATTTTCCGAGAATTTTCCGAGAATTTTCCGAGAATTTTCCGAGAATTTCCGGAGAATTTTCCGAGAATTTTCCGAGAATTTTCTGAGAATTTTCCGAGAATTTTCCGAGAATTTTCTGAGAATTTTCCGAGAATTATCCGAGAATTTCCGAGAATTTTCTGAGATTTTTCCGAGAATTTTCCGAGAATTTTCCGAGAATTTTCTGAGAATTTTCCGAGAATTTTCCGAGAATTTTCTGAGAATTTTCCGAGAATTTTCCGAGAATTTTCCGAGAATTTTCCGAGAATTTTCCGAGAATTTTCCGAGAATTTTCCAAGAATTTTCCGAGAATTTTCCGAGAATTTTCCGAGAATTTTCCGGGAATTTTCCGAGAATTTTCCGAGAATTTTCCGAGAATTTTCCGAGAATTTTCCGAGAATTTTTCGAGAATTTTCCGAGAATTTTCCGAGAATTTTCCGGGAATTTTCCGAGAATTTTCCGAGAATTTTCCGAGAATTTTCCGAGAATTTTCCGTCAATTTTCCGAGAATTTTCCGAGAATTTTCTGAGAATTTTCCGAGAATTTTCCGAGAATTTTCCGAGAATTTTCCGAGAATTTTCCGAGAATTTTCCGAGAATTTTCCGAGAATTTTCCAAGAATTTTCCGAGAATTTTCCGAGAATTTTCCGAGAATTTTCCGAGAATTTTCCGAGAATTTTCCGAGAATTTTCCGTCAATTTTCCGAGAATTTTCCGAGAATTTTCCGAGAATTTTCCGAGAATTTTCCGAGAATTTTCCGAGAATTTTCCGAGAATTTTCCGAGAATTTTCCGAGAATTTTCCGAGAATTTTCCGAGAATTTTCCGAGAATTTTCCGAGAATTTTCGGAGAATTTTCTGAGAATTTTCCGAGAATTTTCCGAGAATTTTCCGAGAATTTTCCGAGAATTTTCCGAGAATTTTCTGAGAATTTTCCGAGAATTTTCCGAGAATTTTCTGAGAATTTTCCGAGAATTATCCGAGAATTTCCGAGAATTTTCTGAGATTTTTCCGAGAATTTTCCGAGAATTTTCCGAGAATTTTCTGAGAATTTTCCGAGAATTTTCCGAGAATTTTCTGAGAATTTTCCGAGAATTTTCCGAGAATTTTCCGAGAATTTTCCGAGAATTTTCCGAGAATTTTCCGAGAATTTTCCAAGAATTTTCCGAGAATTTTCCGAGAATTTTCCGAGAATTTTCCGGGAATTTTCCGAGAATTTTCCGAGAATTTTCCGAGAATTTTCCGAGAATTTTCCGAGAATTTTTCGAGAATTTTCCGAGAATTTTCCGAGAATTTTCCGGGAATTTTCCGAGAATTTTCCGAGAACTTTCCGAGAATTTTCCGAGAATTTTCCGTCAATTTTCCGAGAATTTTCCGAGAATTTTCTGAGAATTTTCCGAGAATTTTCCGAGAATTTTCCGAGAATTTTCCGAGAATTTTCCGAGAATTTTCCGAGAATTTTCCGAGAATTTTCCGTCAATTTTCCGAGAATTTTCCGAGAATTTTCCGAGAATTTTCCGAGAATTTTCCGAGAATTTTCCGAGAATTTTCTGAGAATTTTCCGAGAATTTTCCGAGAATTTTCCGAGAATTTTCCGAGAATTTTCCGAGAATTTTCCGAGAATTTTCGGAGAATTTTCCGAGAATTTTCCGAGAATTTTCCGAGAATTTTCCGAGAATTATCCGAGAATTTCCGAGAATTTTCTGAGATTTTTCCGAGAATTTTCCGAGAATTTTCCCAGAAATTTCTGAGAATTTTCCGAGAATTTTCCGAGAATTTTCCGAGAATTTTCCGAGAATTTTCCGAGAATTTTCGGAGAATTTTCCGAGAATTTTCCGAGAATTTTCTGAGAATTTTCCGAGAATTTTCCGAGAATTTTCTGAGAATTTTCCGAGAATTATCCGAGAATTTCCGAGAATTTTCTGAGATTTTTCCGAGAATTTTCCGAGAATTTTCCGAGAATTTTCTGAGAATTTTCCGAGAATTTTGCGAGAATTTTCTGAGAATTTTCCGAGAATTTTCCGAGAATTTTCCGAGAATTTTCCGAGAATTTTCCGAGAATTTTCCGAGAATTTTCCAAGAATTTTCCGAGAATTTTCCGAGAATTTTCCGAGAATTTTCCGGGAATTTTCCGAGAATTCTCCGAGAATTTTCCGAGAATTTTCCGAGAATTTTCCGAGAATTTTTCGAGAATTTTCCGAGAATTTTCCGAGAATTTTCCGGGAATTTTCCGAGAATTTTCCGAGAATTTTCCGAGAATTTTCCGAGAATTTTCCGTCAATTTTCCGAGAATTTTCCGAGAATTTTCTGAGAATTTTCCGAGAATTTTCCGACAATTTTCCGAGAATTTTCCGAGAATTTTCCGAGAATTTTCCGGGAATTTTCCGAGAATTTTCCGAGAATTTTCGGAGAATTTTCTGAGAATTTTCCGAGAATTTTCGGGGAATTTTCCGAGAATTTTCCGAGAATTTTCCGAGAATTTTCTGAGAATTTTCCGAGAATTTTCCGAGAATTTTCCAAGAATTTTCCGAGAATTTTCTGAAATTTTCCGAGAATTTTCCGAGAATTTTCCGAGAATTTTCCGAGAATTTTCCGAGAATTTTCCGAGAATTTTCCGAGAATTTTCGGAGAATTTTCCGAGAATTTTCCGAGAATTTTCTGAGAATTTTCCGAGAATTTTCCGAGAATTTTCTGAGAATTTTCCGAGAATTATCCGGGAATTTCCGAGAATTTTCTGAGATTTTTCCGAGAATTTTCCGAGAATTTTCCGAGAATTTTCTGAGAATTTTCCGAGAATTTTCCGAGAATTTTCTGAGAATTTTCCGAGAATTTTCCGAGAATTTTCCGAGAATTTTCCGAGAATTTTCCGAGAATTTTCCGAGAATTTTCCAAGAATTTTCCGAGAATTTTTCGAGAATTTTCCGAGAATTTTCCGGGAATTTTCCGAGAATTTTCCGAGAATTTTCCGAGAATTTTCCGAGAATTTTCCGTCAATTTTCCGAGAATTTTCCGAGAATTTTCTGAGAATTTTCCGAGAATTTTCCGAGAATTTTCGGAGAATTTTCCGAGAATTTTCCGAGAATTTTCCGAGAATTTTCCGAGAATTTTCCGTCAATTTTCCGAGAATTTTCCGAGAATTTTCCGAGAATTTTCCGAGAATTTTCCGAGAATTTTCCGAGAATTTTCTGAGAATTTTCCGAGAATTTTCCGAGAATTTTCCGAGAATTTTCCGAGAATTTTCCGAGAATTTTCCGAGAATTTTCGGAGAATTTTCTGAGAATTTTCCGAGAATTTTCCGAGAATTTTCCGAGAATTTTCCGAGAATTTTCCGAGAATTTTCCGAGAATTTTCCAAGAATTTTCCGAGAATTTTCCGAGAATTTTCCGGGAATTTTCCGAGAATTTTCCGAGAATTTTCCGAGAATTTTCCGAGAATTATCCGAGAATTTCCGAGAATTTTCTGAGATTTTTCCGAGAATTTTCCGAGAATTTTCCGAGAATTTTCCGAGAATTTTCCGAGAATTTTCCGAGAATTTTCCGAGAATTTTCCGAGAATTTTCCGTCAATTTTCCGAGAATTTTCCGAGAATTTTCCGAGAATTTTCCGAGAATTTTCCGAGAATTTTCCGAGAATTTTCGGAGAATTTTCTGAGAATTTTCCGAGAATTATCCGAGAATTTCCGAGAATCTTCTGAGATTTTTCCGAGAATTTTCCGAGAATTTTCCGAGAATTTTCTGAGAATTTTCCGAGAATTTTCCGAGAATTTTCCGAGAATTTTCCGAGAATTTTCCGAGAATTTTCGGAGAATTTTCCGAGAATTTTCCGAGAATTTTCTGAGAATTTTCCGAGAATTTTCCGAGAATTTTCTGAGAATTTTCCGAGAATTATCCGAGAATTTCCGAGAATTTTCTGAGATTTTTCCGAGAATTTTCCGAGAATTTTCCGAGAATTTTCTGAGAATTTTCCGAGAATTTTCCGAGAATTTTCTGAGAATTTTCCGAGAATTTTCCGAGAATTTTCCGAGAATTTTCCGAGAATTTTCCGAGAATTTTCCGAGAATTTTCCAAGAATTTTCCGAGAATTTTCCGAGAATTTTCCGAGAATTTTCCGGGAATTTTCCGAGAATTTTCCGAGAATTTTCCGAGAATTTTCCGAGAATTTTCCGAGAATTTTTCGAGAATTTTCCGAGAATTTTCCGAGAATTTTCCGGGAATTTTCTGAGAATTTTCCGAGAATTTTCCGAGAATTTTCCGAGAATTTTCCGTCAATTTTCCGAGAATTTTCCGAGAATTTTCTGAGAATTTTCCGAGAATTTTCCGAGAATTTTCCGAGAATTTTCCGAGAATTTTCCGAGAATTTTCCGAGAATTTTCCGAGAATTTTCCGAGAATTTTCCGTCAATTTTCCGAGAATTTTCCGAGAATTTTCCGAGAATTTTCCGAGAATTTTCCGAGAATTTTCCGAGAATTTTCTGAGAATTTTCCGAGAATTTTCCGTCAATTTTCCGAGAATTTTCCGAGAATTTTCTGAGAATTTTCCGAGAATTTTCCGAGAATTTTCCGAGAATTTTCCGAGAATTTTCCGAGAATTTTCCGAGAATTTTCCGAGAATTTTCCAAGAATTTTCCGAGAATTTTCCGAGAATTTTCCGAGAATTTTCCAAGAATTTTCCGAGAATTTTTCGAGAATTTTCCGAGAATTTTCCGGGAATTTTCCGAGAATTTTCCGAGAATTTTCCGAGAATTTTCCGAGAATTTTCCGTCAATTTTCCGAGAATTTTCCGAGAATTTTCTGAGAATTTTCCGAGAATTTTCCGAGAATTTTCGGAGAATTTTCCGAGAATTTTCCGAGAATTTTCCGAGAATTTTCCGAGAATTTTCCGAGAATTTTCCGTCAATTTTCCGAGAATTTTCCGAGAATTTTCCGAGAATTTTCCGAGAATTTTCCGAGAATTTTCCGAGAATTTTCTGAGAATTTTCCGAGAATTTTCCGAGAATTTTCCGAGAATTTTCCGGGAATTTTCCGAGAATTTTCCGAGAATTTTCGGAGAATTTTCTGAGAATTTTCCGAGAATTTTCCGAGAATTTTCCGAGAATTTTGCGAGAATTTTCCGAGAATTTTCCGAGAATTTTCCAAGAATTTTCCGAGAATTTTCCGAGAATTTTCCGGGAATTTTCCGAGAATTTTCCGAGAATTTTCCGAGAATTTTCCGAGAATTATCCGAGAATTTTCCGAGAATTTTCTGAGATTTTTCCGAGAATTTTCCGAGAATTTTCCGAGAATTTTCCGAGAATTTTCCGAGAATTTTCCGAGAATTTTCCGAGAATTTTCCGAGAATTTTCCGAGAATTTTCCGAGAATTTTCCGAGAATTTTCCGAGAATTTTCCAAGAATTTTCCGAGAATTTTCCGAGAATTTTCCGAGAATTTTCCAAGAATTTTCCGAGAATTTTTCGAGAATTTTCCGAGAATTTTCCGGGAATTTTCCGAGAATTTTCCGAGAATTTTCCGAGAATTTTCCGAGAATTTTCCGTCAATTTTCCGAGAATTTTCCGAGAATTTTCTGAGAATTTTCCGAGAATTTTCCGAGAATTTTCGGAGAATTTTCCGAGAATTTTCCGAGAATTTTCCGAGAATTTTCCGAGAATTTTCCGAGAATTTTCCGTCAATTTTCCGAGAATTTTCCGAGAATTTTCCGAGAATTTTCCGAGAATTTTCCGAGAATTTTCCGAGAATTTTCTGAGAATTTTCCGAGAATTTTCCGAGAATTTTCCGAGAATTTTCCGAGAATTTTCCGAGAATTTTCCGAGAATTTTCGGAGAATTTTCTGAGAATTTTCCGAGAATTTTCCGAGAATTTTCCGAGAATTTTCCGAGAATTTTCCGAGAATTTTCCGAGAATTTTCCAAGAATTTTCCGAGAATTTTCCGAGAATTTTCCGGGAATTTTCCGAGAATTTTCCGAGAATTTTCCGAGAATTTTCCGAGAATTATCCGAGAATTTCTGAGAATTTTCTGAGATTTTTCCGAGAATTTTCCGAGAATTTTCCGAGAATTTTCCGAGAATTTTCCGAGAATTTTCCGAGAATTTTCCGAGAATTTTCCGAGAATTTTCCGTCAATTTTCCGAGAATTTTCCGAGAATTTTCCGTGAATTTTCCGAGAATTTTCCGAGAATTTTCCGAGAATTTTCGGAGAATTTTCTGAGAATTTTCCGAGAATTATCCGAGAATTTCCGAGAATTTTCTGAGATTTTTCCGAGAATTTTCCGAGAATTTTCCGAGAATTTTCTGAGAATTTTCCGAGAATTTTCCGAGAATTTTCCGAGAATTTTCCGAGAATTTTCGGAGAATTTTCCGAGAATTTTCCGAGAATTTTCTGAGAATTTTCCGAGAATTTTCCGAGAATTTTCTGAGAATTTTCCGAGAATTATCCGAGAATTTCCGAGCATTTTCTGAGATTTTTCCGAGAATTTTCCGAGAATTTTCCGAGAATTTTCTGAGAATTTTCCGAGAATTTTCCGAGAATTTTCTGAGAATTTTCCGAGAATTTTCGGAGAATTTTCCGAGAATTTTCCGAGAATTTTCTGAGAATTTTCCGAGAATTTTCCGAGAATTTTCTGAGAATTTTCCGAGAATTATCCGAGAATTTCCGAGCATTTTCTGAGATTTTTCCGAGAATTTTCCGAGAATTTTCCGAGAATTTTCTGAGAATTTTCCGAGAATTTTCCGAGAATTTTCTGAGAATTTTCCGAGAATTTTCCGAGAATTTTCCGAGAATTTTCCGAGAATTTTCCGAGAATTTTCCGAGAATTTTCCAAGAATTTTCCGAGAATTTTCCGAGAATTTTCCGAGAATTTTCCGGGAATTTTCCGAGAATTTTCCGAGAATTTTCCGAGAATTTTCCGAGAATTTTCCGAGAATTTTTCGAGAATTTTCCGAGAATTTTCCGAGAATTTTCCGCGAATTTTCCGAGAATTTTCCGAGAATTTTCCGAGAATTTTCCGAGAATTTTCCGTCAATTTTCCGAGAATTTTCCGAGAATTTTCTGAGAATTTTCCGAGAATTTTCCGAGAATTTTCCGAGAATTTTCCGAGAATTTTCCGAGAATTTTCCGAGAATTTTCCGAGAATTTTCCGAGAATTTTCCGTCAATTTTCCGAGAATTTTCCGAGAATTTTCCGAGAATTTTCCGAGAATTTTCCGAGAATTTTCCGAGAATTTTCCGAGAATTTTCGGAGAATTTTCTGAGAATTTTCCGAGAATTTTCCGAGAATTTTCCGAGAATTTTCCGAGAATTTTCCGAGAATTTTCTGAGAATTTTCCGAGAATTTTCCGAGAATTTTCTGAGAATTTTCCGAGAATTATCCGAGAATTTCCGAGAATTTTCTGAGATTTTTCCGAGAATTTTCCGAGAATTTTCCGAGAATTTTCTGAGAATTTTCCGAGAATTTTCCGAGAATTTTCTGAGAATTTTCCGAGAATTTTCCGAGAATTTTCCGAGAATTTTCCGAGAATTTTCCGAGAATTTTCCGAGAATTTTCCGAGAATTTTCCGAGAATTTTCCGAGAATTTTCCGGGAATTTTCCGAGAATTTTCCGAGAATTTTCCGAGAATTTTCCGAGAATTTTCCGAGAATTTTTCGAGAATTTTCCGAGAATTTTCCGAGAATTATCCGAGAATTTCCGAGAATTTTCTGAGATTTTTCCGAGAATTTTCCGAGAATTTTCCGAGAATTTTCTGAGAATTTTCCGAGAATTTTCCGAGAATTTTCCGAGAATTTTCCGAGAATTTCCCGAGAATTTCCGGAGAATTTTCCGAGAATTTTCCGAGAATTTTCTGAGAATTTTCCGAGAATTTTCCGAGAATTTTCTGAGAATTTTCCGAGAGTTATCCGAGAATTTCCGAGAATTTTCTGAGATTTTTCCGAGAATTTTCCGAGAATTTTCCGAGAATTTTCTGAGAATTTTCCGAGAATTTTCCGAGAATTTTCTGAGAATTTTCCGAGAATTTTCCGAGAATTTTCCGAGAATTTTCCGAGAATTTTCCGAGAATTTTCCGAGAATTTTCCAAGAATTTTCCGAGAATTTTCCGAGAATTTTCCGAGAATTTTCCGGGAATTTTCCGAGAATTTTCCGAGAATTTTCCGAGAATTTTCCGAGAATTTTCCGAGAATTTTTCGAGAATTTTCCGAGAATTTTCCGAGAATTTTCCGGGAATTTTCCGAGAATTTTCCGAAAATTTTCCGAGAATTTTCCGAGAATTTTCCGTCAATTTTCCGAGAATTTTCCGAGAATTTTCTGAGAATTTTCCGAGAATTTTCCGAGAATTTTCCGAGAATTTTCCGAGAATTTTCCGAGAATTTTCCGAGAATTTTCCGAGAATTTTCCAAGAATTTTCCGAGAATTTTCCGAGAATTTTCCGAGAATTTTCCGAGAATTTTCCGAGAATTTTCCGAGAATTTTCCGAGAATTTTCCGTCAATTTTCCGAGAATTTTCCGAGAATTTTCCGAGAATTTTCCGAGAATTTTCCGAGAATTTTCCGAGAATTTTCCGAGAATTTTCCGAGAATTTTCCGAGAATTTTCCGAGAATTTTCCGAGAATTTTCCGAGAATTTTCCGAGATTTTTCGGAGAATTTTCTGAGAATTTTCCGAGAATTTTCCGAGAATTTTCCGAGAATTTTCCGAGAATTTTCCGAGAATTTTCTGAGAATTTTCCGAGAATTTTCCGAGAATTTTCTGAGAATTTTCCGAGAATTATCCGAGAATTTCCGAGAATTTTCTGAGATTTTTCCGAGAATTTTCCGAGAATTTTCCGAGAATTTTCTGAGAATTTTCCGAGAATTTTCCGAGAATTTTCTGAGAATTTTCCGAGAATTTTCCGAGAATTTTCCGAGAATTTTCCGAGAATTTTCCGAGAATTTTCCGAGAATTTTCCAAGAATTTTCCGAGAATTTTCCGAGAATTTTCCGAGAATTTTCCGGGAATTTTCCGAGAATTTTCCGAGAATTTTCCGAGAATTTTCCGAGAATTTTCCGAGAATTTTTCGAGAATTTTCCGAGAATTTTCCGAGAATTTTCCGGGAATTTTCCGAGAATTTTCCGAGAATTTTCCGAGAATTTTCCGAGAATTTTCCGTCAATTTTCCGAGAATTTTCCGAGAATTTTCTGAGAATTTTCCGAGAATTTTCCGAGAATTTTCCGAGAATTTTCCGAGAATTTTCCGAGAATTTTCCGAGAATTTTCCGAGAATTTGCCGTCAATTTTCCGAGAATTTTCCGAGAATTTTCCGAGAATTTTCCGAGAATTTTCCGAGAATTTTCCGAGAATTTTCTGAGAATTTTCCGAGAATTTTCCGAGAATTTTCCGAGAATTTTCCGAGAATTTTCCGAGAATTTTCCGAGAATTTTCGGAGAATTTTCCGAGAATTTTCCGAGAATTTTCTGAGAATTTTCCGAGAATTTTCCGAGAATTTTCTGAGAATTTTCCGAGAATTATCCGAGAATTTCCGAGAATTTTCTGAGATTTTTCCGAGAATTTTCCGAGAATTTTCTGAGAATTTTCCGAGAATTTTCCGAGAATTTTCCGAGAATTTTCCGAGAATTTTCCGAGAATTTTCGGAGAATTTTCCGAGAATTTTCCGAGAATTTTCTGAGAATTTTCCGAGAATTTTCCGAGAATTTTCTGAGAATTTTCCGAGAATTATCCGAGAATTTCCGAGAATTTTCTGAGATTTTTCCGAGAATTTTCCGAGAATTTTCCGAGAATTTTCTGAGAATTTTCCGAGAATTTTCCGAGAATTTTCTGAGAATTTTCCGAGAATTTTCCGAGAATTTTCCGAGAATTTTCCGAGAATTTTCCGAGAATTTTCCGAGAATTTTCCAAGAATTTTCCGAGAATTTTCCGAGAATTTTCCGAGAATTTTCCGGGAATTTTCCTAGAATTCTCCGAGAATTTTCCGAGAATTTTCCGAGAATTTTCCGAGAATTTTTCGAGAATTTTCCGAGAATTTTCCGAGAATTTTCCGGGAATTTTCCGAGAATTTTCCGAGAATTTTCCGAGAATTTTCCGAGAATTTTCCGTCAATTTTCCGAGAATTTTCCGAGAATTTTCTGAGAATTTTCCGAGAATTTTCCGAGAATTTTCCGAGAATTTTCCGAGAATTTTCCGAGAATTTTCCGAGAATTTTCCGAGAATTTTCCGAGAATTTTCGGAGAATTTTCTGAGAATTTTCCGAGAATTTTCGGGGAATTTTCCGAGAATTTTCCGAGAATTTTCCGAGAATTTTCTGAGAATTTTCCGAGAATTTTCCGAGAATTTTCCAAGAATTTTCCGAGAATTTTCTGAAATTTTCCGAGAATTTTCCGAGAATTTTCCGAGAATTTTCCGAGAATTTTCCGAGAATTTTCCGAGAATTTTCCGAGAATTTTCGGAGAATTTTCCGAGAATTTTCCGAGAATTTTCTGAGAATTTTCCGAGAATTTTCCGAGAATTTTCTGAGAATTTTCCGAGAATTATCCGGGAATTTCCGAGAATTTTCTGAGATTTTTCCGAGAATTTTCCGAGAATTTTCCGAGAATTTTCTGAGAATTTTCCGAGAATTTTCCGAGAATTTTCTGAGAATTTTCCGAGAATTTTCCGAGAATTTTCCGAGAATTTTCCGAGAATTTTCCGAGAATTTTCCGAGAATTTTCCAAGAATTTTCCGAGAATTTTTCGAGAATTTTCCGAGAATTTTCCGGGAATTTTCCGAGAATTTTCCGAGAATTTTCCGAGAATTTTCCGAGAATTTTCCGTCAATTTTCCGAGAATTTTCCGAGAATTTTCTGAGAATTTTCCGAGAATTTTCCGAGAATTTTCGGAGAATTTTCCGAGAATTTTCCGAGACTTTTCCGAGAATTTTCCGAGAATTTTCCGTCAATTTTCCGAGAATTTTCCGAGAATTTTCCGAGAATTTTCCGAGAATTTTCCGAGAATTTTCTGAGAATTTTCCGAGAATTTTCCGAGAATTTTCCGAGAATTTTCCGAGAATTTTCCGAGAATTTTCCGAGAATTTTCGGAGAATTTTCTGAGAATTTTCCGAGAATTTTCCGAGAATTTTCCGAGAATTTTCCGAGAATTTTCCGAGAATTTTCCGAGAATTTTCCAAGAATTTTCCGAGAATTTTCCGAGAATTTTCCGGGAATTTTCCGAGAATTTTCCGAGAATTTTCCGAGAATTTTCCGAGAATTATCCGAGAATTTCCGAGAATTTTCTGAGATTTTTCAGAGAATTTTCCGAGAATTTTCCGAGAATTTTCCGAGAATTTTCCGAGAATTTTCCGAGAATTTTCCGTCAATTTTCCGAGAATTTTCCGAGAATTTTCCGAGAATTTTCCGAGAATTTTCCGAGAATTTTCCGAGAATTTTCGGAGAATTTTCTGAGAATTTTCCGAGAATTATCCGAGAATTTCCGAGAATTTTCTGAGATTTTTCCGAGAATTTTCCGAGAATTTTCCGAGAATTTTCTGAGAATTTTCCGAGAATTTTCCGAGAATTTTCCGAGAATTTTCCGAGAATTTTCCGAGAATTTTCGGAGAATTTTCCGAGAATTTTCCGAGAATTTTCTGAGAATTTTCCGAGAATTTTCCGAGAATTTTCTGAGAATTTTCCGAGAATTATCCGAGAATTTCCGAGAATTTTCTGAGATTTTTCCGAGAATTTTCCGAGAATTTTCCGAGAATTTTCTGAGAATTTTCCGAGAATTTTCCGAGAATTTTCTGAGAATTTTCCGAGAATTTTCCGAGAATTTTCCGAGAATTTTCCGAGAATTTTCCGAGAATTTTCCGAGAATTTTCCAAGAATTTTCCGAGAATTTTCCGAGAATTTTCCGAGAATTTTCCGGGAATTTTCCGAGAATTTTCCGAGAATTTTCCGAGAATTTTCCGAGAAATTTCCGAGAATTTTTGGAGAATTTTCCGAGAATTTTCCGAGAATTTTCCGGGAATTTTCCGAGAATTTTCCGAGAATTTTCCGAGAATTTTCCGAGAATTTTCCGTCAATTTTCCGAGAATTTTCCGAGAATTTTCTGAGAATTTTCCGAGAATTTTCCGAGAATTTTCCGAGAATTTTCCGAGAATTTTCCGAGAATTTTCCGAGAATTTTCCGAGAATTTTCCGAGAATTTTCCGTCAATTTTCCGAGAATTTTCCGAGAATTTTCCGAGAATTTTCCGAGAATTTTCCGAGAATTTTCCGAGAATTTTCTGAGAATTTTCCGAGAATTTTCCGAGAATTTTCCGAGAATTTTCCGAGAATTTTCCGAGAATTTTCCGAGAATTTTCCGAGAATTTTCCGAGAATTTTCCGAGAATTATCCGAGAATTTCCGAGAATTTTCTGAGATTTTTCCGAGAATTTTCCGAGAATTTTCCGAGAATTTTCCGAGAATTTTCTGAGAATTTTCCGAGAATTTTCCGAGAATTTTCCGAGAATTTTCCGTCAATTTTCCGAGAATTTTCCGAGAATTTTCCGAGAATTTTCCGAGAATTTTCCGAGAATTTTCCGAGAATTTTCGGAGAATTTTCCGAGAATTTTCCGAGAATTTTCTGAGAATTTTCCGAGAATTTTCCGAGAATTTTCTGAGAATTTTCCGAGAATTATCCGAGAATTTCCGAGAATTTTCTGAGATTTTTCCGAGAATTTTCCGAGAATTTTCCGAGAATTTTCTGAGAATTTTCCGAGAATTTTCCGAGAATTTTCCGAGAATTTTCCGAGAATTTTCCGAGAATTTTCGGAGAATTTTCCGAGAATTTTCCGAGAATTTTCTGAGAATTTTCCGAGAATTTTCCGAGAATTTTCTGAGAATTTTCCGAGAATTATCCGAGAATTTCCGAGAATTTTCTGAGATTTTTCCGAGAATTTTCCGAGAATTTTCCGAGAATTTTCTGAGAATTTTCCGAGAATTTTCCGAGAATTTTCTGAGAATTTTCCGAGAATTTTCCGAGAATTTTCCGAGAATTTTCCGAGAATTTTCCGAGAATTTTCCGAGAATTTTCCAAGAATTTTCCGAGAATTTTCCGAGAATTTTCCGAGAATTTTCCGGGAATTTTCCGAGAATTTTCCGAGAATTTTCCGAGAATTTTCCGAGAATTTTCCGAGAATTTTCCGTCAATTTTCCGAGAATTTTCCGAGAATTTTCCGAGAATTTTCCGAGAATTTTCCGAGAATTTTCCGAGAATTTTCCGAGAATTTTCCGAGAATTTTCCGAGAATTTTCCGAGAATTTTCCGAGAATTTTTCGAGAATTTTCCGAGAATTTTCCGAGAATTTTCCAAGAATTTTCCGAGAATTTTCCGAGAATTTTCCGGGAATTTTCCGAGAATTTTGCGAAAATTTTCCGAGAATTTTCCGAGAATTATCCGAGAATTTCCGAGAATTTTCTGAGATTTTTCCGAGAATTTTCCGAGAATTTTCCGAGAATTTTCCGAGAATTTTCCGAGAATTTTCCGAGAATTTTCCGAGAATTTTCCGTCAATTTTCCGAGAATTTTCCGAGAATTTTCCGAGAATTTTCCGAGAATTTTCCGAGAATTTTCCGGGAATTTTCCGAGAATTTTCCGAGAATTTTCCGAGAATTTTCCGAGAATTTTCCGTCAATTTTCCGAGAATTCTCCGAGAATTTTCTGAGAATTTTCCGAGAATTTTCCGAGAATTTTCCGAGAATTTTCCGAGAATTTTCCGAGAATTTTCCGAGAATTTTCCGAGAATTTTCCGAGAATTTTCCGAGAATTTTCCGTCAATTTTCCGAGAATTTTCCGAGAATTTTCCGAGAATTTTCCGAGAATTTTCCGAGAATTTTCCGAGAATTTTCTGAGAATTTTCCGAGAATTTTCCGAGAATTTTCCGAGAATTTTCCGAGAATTTTCCGAGAATTTTCCGAGAATTTTCCGAGAATTTTCCGAGAATTTTCCGAGAATTATCCGAGAATTTCCGAGAATTTTCTGAGATTTTTCCGAGAATTTTCCGAGAATTTTCCGAGAATTTTCCGAGAATTTTCTGAGAATTTTCCGAGAATTTTCCGAGAATTTTCCGAGAATTTTCCGTCAATTTTCCGAGAATTTTCCGAGAATTTTCCGAGAATTTTCCGAGAATTTTCCGAGAATTTTCCGAGAATTTTCGGAGAATTTTCCGAGAATTTTCCGAGAATTTTCTGAGAATTTTCCGAGAATTTTCCGAGAATTTTCTGAGAATTTTCCGAGAATTATCCGAGAATTTCCGAGAATTTTCTGAGATTTTTCCGAGAATTTTCCGAGAATTTTCCGAGAATTTTCTGAGAATTTTCCGAGAATTTTCCGAGAATTTTCCGAGAATTTTCCGAGAATTTTCCGAGAATTTTCGGAGAATTTTCCGAGAATTTTCCGAGAATTTTCTGAGAATTTTCCGAGAATTTTCCGAGAATTTTCTGAGAATTTTCCGAGAATTATCCGAGAATTTCCGAGAATTTTCTGAGATTTTTCCGAGAATTTTCCGAGAATTTTCCGAGAATTTTCTGAGAATTTTCCGAGAATTTTCCGAGAATTTTCTGAGAATTTTCCGAGAATTTTCCGAGAATTTTCCGAGAATTTTCCGAGAATTTTCCGAGAATTTTCCGAGAATTTTCCAAGAATTTTCCGAGAATTTTCCGAGAATTTTCCGAGAATTTTCCGGGAATTTTCCGAGAATTTTCCGAGAATTTTCCGAGAATTTTCCGAGAATTTTCCGAGAATTTTCCGAGAATTTTCCGTCAATTTTCCGAGAATTTTGCGAGAATTTTCCGAGAATTTTCCGAGAATTTTCCGAGAATTTTCCGAGAATTTTCCGAGAATTTTCCGAGAATTTTCCGAGAATTTTCCGAGAATTTTCCGAGAATTTTTCGAGAATTTTCCGAGAATTTTCCGAGAATTTTCCAAGAATTTTCCGAGAATTTTCCGAGAATTTTCCGGGAATTTTCCGAGAATTTTCCGAGAATTTTCCGAGAATTTTCCGAGAATTATCCGAGAATTTCCGAGAACTTTCTGAGATTTTTCCGAGAATTTTCCGAGAATTTTCCGAGAATTTTCCGAGAATTTTCCGAGAATTTTCCGAGAATTTTCCGAGAATTTTCCGAGAATTTTCCGTCAATTTTCCGAGAATTTTCCGAGAATTTTCCGAGAATTTTCCGAGAATTTTCCGAGAATTTTCCGAGAATTTTCGGAGAATTTTCTGAGAATTTTCCGAGAATTATCCGAGAATTTCCGAGAATTTTCTGAGATTTTTCCGAGAATTTTCCGAGAATTTTCCGAGAATTTTCTGAGAATTTTCCGAGAATTTTCCGAGAATTTTCCGAGAATTTTCCGAGAATTTTCCGAGAATTTTCGGAGAATTTTCCGAGAATTTTCCGAGAATTTTCTGAGAATTTTCCGAGAATTTTCCGAGAATTTTCTGAGAATTTTCCGAGAATTATCCGAGAATTTCCGAGAATTTTCTGAGATTTTTCCGAGAATTTTCCGAGAATTTTCCGAGAATTTTCTGAGAATTTTCCGAGAATTTTCCGAGAATTTTCCGAGAATTTTCCGAGAATTTTCCGAGAATTTTCCGAGAATTTTCCGAGAATTTTCCAAGAATTTTCCGAGAATTTTCCGAGAATTTTCCGAGAATTTTCCGGGAATTTTCCGAGAATTTTCCGAGAATTTTCCGAGAATTTTCCGAGAATTTTCCGAGAATTTTTCGAGAATTTTCCGAGAATTTTCCGAGAATTTTCCGGGAATTTTCCGAAAAATTTCCGAGAATTTTCCGAGAATTTTCCGAGAATTTTCCGTCAATTTTCCGAAGATTTTCCGAGAATTTTCTGAGAATTTTCCGAGAATTTTCCGAGAATTTTCCGAGAATTTTCCGAGAATTTTCCGAGAATTTTCCGAGAATTTTCCGAGAATTTTCCGAGAATTTTCCGTCAATTTTCCGAGAATTTTCCGAGAATTTTCCGACAATTTTCCGAGAATTTTCCGAGAATTTTCCGAGAATTTTCCGAGAATTTTCCGAGAATTTTCGGAGAATTTTCTGAGAATTTTCCGAGAATTTTCCGAGAATTTTCCGAGAATTTTCCGAGAATTTTCCGAGAATTTTCTGAGAATTTTCCGAGAATTTTCCGAGAATTTTCTGAGAATTTTCCGAGAATTATCCGAGAATTTCCGAGAATTTTCTGAGATTTTTCCGAGAATTTTCCGAGAATTGTCCGAGAATTTTCTGAGAATTTTCCGAGAATTTTCCGAGAATTTTCTGAGAATTTTCCGAGAATTTTCCGAGAATTTTCCGAGAATTTTCCGAGAATTTTCCGAGAATTTTCCGAGAATTTTCCAAGAATTTTCCGAGAATTTTCCGAGAATTTTCCGAGAATTTTCCGGGAATTTTCCGAGAATTTTCCGAGAATTTTCCGAGAATTTTCCGAGAATTTTCCGAGAATTTTTCGAGAATTTTCCGAGAATTTTCCGAGAATTATCCGAGAATTTCCGAGAATTTTCTGAGATTTTTCCGAGAATTTTCCGAGAATTTTCCGAGAATTTTCTGAGAATTTTCCGAGAATTTTCCGAGAATTTTCCGAGAATTTTCCGAGAATTTTCCGAGAATTTCCGGAGAATTTTCCGAGAATTTTCCGAGAATTTTCTGAGAATTTTCCGAGAATTTTCCGAGAATTTTCTGAGAATTTTCCGAGAATTATCCGAGAATTTCCGAGAATTTTCTGAGATTTTTCCGAGAATTTTCCGAGAATTTTCCGAGAATTTTCTGAGAATTTTCCGAGAATTTTCCGAGAATTTTCTGAGAATTTTCCGAGAATTTTCCGAGAATTTTCCGAGAATTTTCCGAGAATTTTCCGAGAATTTTCCGAGAATTTTCCAAGAATTTTCCGAGAATTTTCCGAGAATTTTCCGAGAATTTTCCGGGAATTTTCCGAGAATTTTCCGAGAATTTTCCGAGAATTTTCCGAGAATTTTCCGAGAATTTTTCGAGAATTTTCCGAGAATTTTCCGAGAATTTTCCGGGAATTTTCCGAGAATTTTCCGAGAATTTTCCGAGAATTTTCCGAGAATTTTCCGTCAATTTTCCGAGAATTTTCCGAGAATTTTCTGAGAATTTTCCGAGAATTTTCCGAGAATTTTCCGAGAATTTTCCGAGAATTTTCCGAGAATTTTTCTGAGAATTTTCCAAGAATTTTCCGAGAATTTTCCGAGAATTTTCCGAGAATTTTCCGAGAATTTTCCGAGAATTTTCCCTCAATTTTCCGAGAATTTTCCGAGAATTTTCCGAGAATTTTCCGAGAATTTTCCGAGAATTTTCCGAGAATTTTCCGAGAATTTTCCGAGAATTTTCCGAGAATTTTCCGAGAATTTTCCGAGAATTTTCCGAGAATTTTCCGAGAATTTTCGGAGAATTTTCTGAGAATTTTCCGAGAATTTTCCGAGAATTTTCCGAGAATTTTCCGAGAATTTTCCGAGAATTTTCTGAGAATTTTCCGAGAATTTTCCGAGAATTTTCTGAGAATTTTCCGAGAATTATCCGAGAATTTCCGAGAATTTTCTGAGATTTTTCCGAGAATTTTACGAGAATTTTCCGAGAATTTTCTGAGAATTTTCCGAGAATTTTCCGAGAATTTTCTGAGAATTTTCCGAGAATTTTCCGAGAATTTTCCGAGAATTTTCCGAGAATTTTCCGAGAATTTTCCGAGAATTTTCCAAGAATTTTCCGAGAATTTTCCGAGAATTTTCCGAGAATTTTCCGGGAATTTTCCGAGAATTTTCCGAGAATTTTCCGAGAATTTTCCGAGAATTTTCCGAGAATTTTTCGAGAATTTTCCGAGAATTTTCCGAGAATTTTCCGGGAATTTTCCGAGAATTTTCCGAGAATTTTCCGAGAATTTTCCGAGAATTTTCCGTCAATTTTCCGAGAATTTTCCGAGAATTTTCTGAGAATTTTCCGAGAATTTTCCGAGAATTTTCCGAGAATTTTCAGAGAATTTTCCGAGAATTTTCCGAGAATTTTCCGAGAATTTTCCGTCAATTTTCCGAGAATTTTCCGAGAATTTTCCCAGAATTTTCCGAGAATTTTCCGAGAATTTTCCGAGAATTTTCTGAGAATTTTCCGAGAATTTTCGGAGAATTTTCCGAGAATTTTCCGAGAATTTTCCGAGAATTTTCCGAGAATTTTCGGAGAATTTTCCGAGAATTTTCCGAGAATTTTCTGAGAATTTTCCGAGAATTTTCCGAGAATTTTCTGAGAATTTTCCGAGAATTATCCGAGAATTTCCGAGAATTTTCTGAGATTTTTCCGAGAATTTTCCGAGAATTTTCCGAGAATTTTCTGAGAATTTTCCGAGAATTTTCCGAGAATTTTCCGAGAATTTTCCGAGAATTTTCCGAGAATTTTCGGAGAATTTTCCGAGAATTTTCCGAGAATTTTCCGAGAATTTTCTGAGAATTTTCCGAGAATTATCCGAGAATTTCCGAGAATTTTCTGAGATTTTTCCGAGAATTTTCCGAGAATTTTCCGAGAATTTTCTGAGAATTTTCCGAGAATTTTCCGAGAATTTTCTGAGAATTTTCCGAGAATTTTCCGAGAATTTTCCGAGAATTTTCCGAGAATTTTCCGAGAATTTTCCAAGAATTTTCCGAGAATTTTCCGAGAATTTTCCGAGAATTTTCCGGGAATTTTCCGAGAATTCTCCGAGAATTTTCCGAGAATTTTCCGAGAATTTTCCGAGAATTTTTCGAGAATTTTCCGAGAATTTTCCGAGAATTTTCCGGGAATTTTCCGAGAATTTTCCGAGAATTTTCCGAGAATTTTCCGAGAATTTTCCGTCAATTTTCCGAGAATTTTCCGAGAATTTTCTGAGAATTTTCCGAGAATTTTCCGAGAATTTTCCAAGAATTTTCCGAGAATTTTCCGAGAATTTTCCGAGAATTTTCCGAGAATTTTCCGAGAATTTTCGGAGAATTTTCTGAGAATTTTCCGAGAATTTTCGGGGAATTTTCCGAGAATTTTCCGAGAATTTTCCGAGAATTTTCTGAGAATTTTCCGAGAATTTTCCGAGAATTTTCCAAGAATTTTCCGAGAATTTTCTGAAATTTTCCGAGAATTTTCCGAGAATTTTCCGAGAATTTTCCGAGAATTTTCCGAGAATTTTCCGAGAATTTTCCGAGAATTTTCGGAGAATTTTCCGAGAATTTTCCGAGAATTTTCTGAGAATTTTCCGAGAATTTTCCGAGAATTTTCTGAGAATTTTCCGAGAATTATCCGGGAATTTCCGAGAATTTTCTGAGATTTTTCCGAGAATTTTCCGAGAATTTTCCGAGAATTTTCTGAGAATTTTCCGAGAATTTTCCGAGAATTTTCTGAGAATTTTCCGAGAATTTTCCGAGAATTTTCCGAGAATTTTCCGAGAATTTTCCGAGAATTTTCCGAGAATTTTCCAAGAATTTTCCGAGAATTTTTCGAGAATTTTCCGAGAATTTTCCGGGAATTTTCCGAGAATTTTCCGAGAATTTTCCGAGAATTTTCCGAGAATTTTCCGTCAATTTTCCGAGAATTTTCCGAGAATTTTCTGAGAATTTTCCGAGAATTTTCCGAGAATTTTCGGAGAATTTTCCGAGAATTTTCCGAGAATTTTCCGAGAATTTTCCGAGAATTTTCCGAGAATTTTCCGTCAATTTTCCGAGAATTTTCCGAGAATTTTCCGAGAATTTTCCGAGAATTTTCCGAGAATTTTCCGAGAATTTTCTGAGAATTTTCCGAGAATTTTCCGAGAATTTTCCGAGAATTTTCCGAGAATTTTCCGAGAATTTTCCGAGAATTTTCGGAGAATTTTCTGAGAATTTTCCGAGAATTTTCCGAGAATTTTCCGAGAATTTTCCGAGAATTTTCCGAGAATTTTCCGAGAATTTTCCAAGAATTTTCCGAGAATTTTCCGAGAATTTTCCGGGAATTTTCCGAGAATTTTCCGAGAATTTTCCGAGAATTTTCCGAGAATTATCCGAGAATTTCCGAGAATTTTCTGAGATTTTTCCGAGAATTTTCCGAGAATTTTCCGAGAATTTTCCGAGAATTTTCCGAGAATTTTCCGAGAATTTTCCGAGAATTTTCCGAGAATTTTCCGTCAATTTTCCGAGAATTTTCCGAGAATTTTCCGAGAATTTTCCGAGAATTTTCCGAGAATTTTCCGAGAATTTTCGGAGAATTTTCTGAGAATTTTCCGAGAATTATCCGAGAATTTCCGAGAATTTTCTGAGATTTTTCCGAGAATTTTCCGAGAATTTTCCGAGAATTTTCTGAGAATTTTCCGAGAATTTTCCGAGAATTTTCCGAGAATTTTCCGAGAATTTTCCGAGAATTTTCGGAGAATTTTCCGAGAATTTTCCGAGAATTTTCTGAGAATTTTCCGAGAATTTTCCGAGAATTTTCTGAGAATTTTCCGATTATTTTCCGAGAATTTCCGAGAATTTTCTGAGATTTTTCCGAGAATTTTCCGAGAATTTTCCGAGAATTTTCTGAGAATTTTCCGAGAATTTTCCGAGAATTTTCCGAGAATTTTCCGAGAATTTTCCGAGAATTTTCCGAGAATTTTCCGAGAATTTTCCGAGAATTTTCCAAGAATTTTCCGAGAATTTTCCGAGAATTTTCCGAGAATTTTCCGGGAATTTTCCGAGAATTTTCCGAGAATTTTCCGAGAATTTTCCGAGAATTTTCCGAGAATTTTTCGAGAATTTTCCGAGAATTTTCCGAGAATTTTCCGGGAATTTTCCGAGAATTTTCCGAGAATTTTCCGAGAATTTTCCGAGAATTTTCCGTCAATTTTCCGAGAATTTTCCGAGAATTTTCTGAGAATTTTCCGAGAATTTTCCGAGAATTTTCCGAGAATTTTCCGAGAATTTTCCGAGAATTTTCCGAGAATTTTCCGAGAATTTTCCGAGAATTTTCCGTCAATTTTCCGAGAATTTTCCGAGAATTTTCCGAGAATTTTCCGAGAATTTTCCGAAAATTTTCCGAGAATTTTCTGAGAATTTTCCGAGAATTTTCCGAGAATTTTCCGAGAATTTTCTGAGAATTTTCCGAGAATTATCCGAGAATTTCCGAGAATTTTCTGAGATTTTTCCGAGAATTTTCCGAGAATTTTCCGAGAATTTTCTGAGAATTTTCCGAGAATTTTCCGAGAATTTTCCGAGAATTTTCCGAGAATTTTCCGAGAATTTTCGGAGAATTTTCCGACAATTTTCCGAGAATTTTCTGAGAATTTTCCGAGAATTTTCCGAGAATTTTCTGAGAATTTTCCGAGAATTATCCGAGAATTTCCGAGAATTTTCTGAGATTTTCCGAGAATTTTCCGAGAATTTTCCGAGAATTTTCTGAGAATTTTCCGAGAATTTTCCGAGAATTTTCTGAGAATTTTCCGAGAATTTTCCGAGAATTTTCCGAGAATTTTCCGAGAATTTTCCGAGAATTTTCCGAGAATTTTCCAAGAATTTTCCGAGAATTTTCCGAGAATTTTCCGAGAATTTTCCGGGAATTTTCCGAGAATTTTCCGAGAATTTTCCGAGAATTTTCCGAGAATTTTCCGAGAATTTTTCGAGAATTTTCCGAGAATTTTCCGAGAATTTTCCGGGAATTTTCCGAGAATTTTTGGAGAATTTTCCGAGAATTTTCCGAGAATTTTCCGTCAATTTTCCGAGAATTTTCCGAGAATTTTCTGAGAATTTTCCGAGAATTTTCCGAGAATTTTCCGAGAATTTTCCGAGAATTTTCCGAGAATTTTCCGAGAATTTTCCGAGAATTTTCCAAGAATTTTCCGAGAATTTTCCGAGAATTTTCCGAGAATTTTCCGAGAATTTTCCGAGAATTTTCCGAGAATTTTCCGTCAATTTTCCGAGAATTTTCCGAGAATTTTCCGAGAATTTTCCGAGAATTTTCCGAGAATTTTCCGAGAATTTTCCGAGAATTTTCCGAGAATTTTCCGAGAATTTTCCGAGAATTTTCCGAGAATTTTCCGAGAATTTTCGGAGAATTTTCTGAGAATTTTCCGAGAATTTTCCGAGAATTTTCCGAGAATTTTCCGAGAATTTTCCGAGAATTTTCTGAGAATTTTCCGAGAATTTTCCGAGAATTTTCTGAGAATTTTCCGAGAATTATCCGAGAATTTCCGAGAATTTTCTGAGATTTTTCGGAGAATTTTCCGAGAATTTTCCGAGAATTTTCTGAGAATTTTCCGAGAATTTTCCGAGAATTTTCTGAGAATTTTCCGAGAATTTTCCGAGAATTTTCCGAGAATTTTCCGAGAATTTTCCGAGAATTTTCCGAGCATTTTCCAAGAATTTTCCGAGAATTTTCCGAGAATTTTCCGAGAATTTTCCGGGAATTTTCGGAGAATTTTCCGAGAATTTTCCGAGAATTTTCCGAGAATTTTCCGAGAATTTTTCGAGAATTTTCCGAGAATTTTCCGAAAATTATCCGAGAATTTCCGAGAATTTTCTGAGAATTTTCCGAGAATTTTCCGAGAATTTTCCGAGAATTTTCCGAGAATTTTCCGAGAATTTCCGGAGAATTTTCCGAGAATTTTCCGAGAATTTTCTGAGAATTTTCCGAGAATTTTCCGAGAATTTTCTGAGAATTTTCCGAGAATTATCCGAGAATTTCCGAGAATTTTCCGAGATTTTTCCGAGAATTTTCCGAGAATTTTCCGAGAATTTTCTGAGAATTTTCCGAGAATTTTCCGAGAATTTTCCGAGAATTTTCCGAGAATTTTCTGAGAATTTTCCGAGAATTTTCCGAGAATTTTCCGAGAATTTTCCGAGAATTTTCCGAGAATTTTCCGAGAATTTTCCAAGAATTTTCCGAGAATTTTCCGAGAATTTTCCGAGAATTTTCCGGGAATTTTCCGAGAATTTTCCGAGAATTTTCCGAGAATTTTCCGAGAATTTTCCGAGAATTTTTCGAGAATTTTCCGAGAATTATCCGAGAATTTTCCGGGAATTTTCCGAGAATTTTCCGAGAATTTTCCGAGAATTTTCCGAGAATTTTCCGTCAATTTTCCGAGAATTTTCCGAGAATTTTCTGAGAATTTTCCGAGAATTTTCCGAGAATTTTCCGAGAATTTTCCGAGAATTTTCCGAGAATTTTCCGAGAATTTTCCGAGAATTTTCCAAGAATTTTCCGAGAATTTTCCGAGAATTTTCCGAGAATTTTCCGAGAATTTTCCGAGAATTTTCCGAGAATTTTCCGTCAATTTTCCGAGAATTTTCCGAGAATTTTCCGAGAATTTTCCGAGAATTTTCCGAGAATTTTCCGAGAATTTTCCGAGAATTTTCCGAGAATTTTCCGAGAATTTTCCGAGAATTTTCCGAGAATTTTCCGAGAATTTTCCGAGAATTTTCGGAGAATTTTCTGAGAATTTTCCGAGAATTTTCCGAGAATTTTCCGAGAATTTTCCGAGAATTTTCCGAGAATTTTCTGAGAATTTTCCGAGAATTTTCCGAGAATTTTCTGAGAATTTTCCGAGAATTATCCGAGAATTTCCGAGAATTTTCTGAGATTTTTCCGAGAATTTTCCGAGAATTATCCGAGAATTTTCTGAGAATTTTCCGAGAATTTTCCGAGAATTTTCTGAGAATTTTCCGACAATTTTCCGAGAATTTTCCGAGAATTTTCCGAGAATTTTCCGAGAATTTTCCGAGAATTTTCCAAGAATTTTCCGAGAATTTTCCGAGAATTTTCCGAGAATTTTCCGGGAATTTTCCGAGAATTTTCCGAGAATTTTCCGAGAATTTTCCGAGAATTTTCCGAGAATTTTTCGAGAATTTTCCGAGAATTTTCCGAGAATTTTCCGGGAATTTTCCGAGAATTTTCCGAGAATTTTCCGAGAATTTTCCGAGAATTTTCCGTCAATTTTCCGAGAATTTTCCGAGAATTTTCTGAGAATTTTCCGAGAATTTTCCGAGAATTTTCCGAGAATTTTCCGAGAATTTTCCGAGAATTTTCCGAGAATTTTCCGAGAATTTTCCGAGAATTTTCCGAGAATTTTCTGAGAATTTTCCGAGAATTTTCCGAGAATTTTCCGAGAATTTTCCGAGAATTTTCCGAGAATTTTCCGAGAATTTTCGGAGAATTTTCCGAGAATTTTCCGAGAATTTTCTGAGAATTTTCCGAGAATTTTCCGAGAATTTTCCGAGAATTTTCTGAGAATTTTCCGAGAATTTTCCGAGAATTTCCGAGAATTTTCTGAGATTTGTCCGAGAATTTTCCGAGAATTTTCCGAGAATTTTCTGAGAATTTTCCGAGAATTTTCCGAGAATTTTCCGAGAATTTTCCGAGAATTTTCCGAGAATTTTCGGAGAATTTTCCGAGAATTTTCCGAGAATTTTCTGAGAATTTTCCGAGAATTTTCTGAGAATTTTCCGAGAATTATCCGAGAATTTCCGAGAATTTTCTGAGATTTTTCCGAGAATTTTCCGAGAATTTTCCGAGAATTTTCCGAGAATTTTCCGAGAATTTTCCGAGAATTTTCTGAGAATTTTCCGAGAATTTTCCGAGAATTTTCCGAGAATTTTCCGAGAATTTTCCGAGAATTTTCCGAGAATTTTCCAAGAATTTTCCGAGAATTTTCCGAGAATTTTCCGAGAATTTTCCGGGAATTTTCCGAGAATTTTCCGAGAATTTTCTGAGAATTTTCCGAGAATTTTTCGAGAATTTTCCGAGAATTTTCCGAGAATTTTCAGGGAATTTTCCGAGAATTTTCCGAGAATTTTCCGAGAATTTTCCGAGAATTTTCCGTCAATTTTCCGAGAATTTTCCGAGAATTTTCTGAGAATTTTCCGAGAATTTCCGAGAATTTTCCGAGAATTTTCCGAGAATTTTCCGAGAATTTTCCGAGAATTTTCCGAGAATTTTCCAAGAATTTTCCGAGAATTTTCCGAGAATTTTCCGAGAAATTCCGAGAATTTTCGGAGAATTTTCCGAGAATTTTCCGTCAATTTTCCGAGAATTTTCCGAGAATTTTCCGAGAATTTTCCGAGAATTTTCCGAGAATTTTCCGAGAATTTTCCGAGAATTTTCCGAGAATTTTCCGAGAATTTTCCGAGAATTTTCGGAGAATTTTCTGAGAATTTTCCGAGAATTTTCCGAGAATTTTCCGAGAATTTTCCGAGAATTTTCCGAGAATTTTCTGAGAACTTTCCGAGAATTTTCCGAGAATTTTCTGAGAATTTTCCGAGAATTATCCGAGAATTTCCGAGAATTTTCTGAGATTTTTCCGAGAATTTTCCGAGAATTTTCCGAGAATTTTCTGAGAATTTTCCGAGAATTTCCGAGAATTTTCTGAGAATTTTCCGAGAATTTTCCGAGAATTTTCCGAGAATTTTCCGAGAATTTTCCGAGAATTTTCCGAGAATTTTCCAAGAATTTTCCGAGAATTTTCCGAGAATTTTCCGAGAATTTTCCGGGAATTTTCCGAGAATTTTCCGAGAATTTTCCGAGAATTTTCCGAGAATTTTCCGAGAATTTTTCGAGAATTTTCCGAGAATTTTCCGAGAATTTTCCGGGAATTTTCCGAGAATTTTCCGAGAATTTTCCGAGAATTTTCCGAGAATTTTCCGTCAATTTTCCGAGAATTTTCCGAGAATTTTCTGAGAATTTTCCGAGAATTTTCCGAGAATTTTCCGAGAATTTTCCGAGAATTTTCCGAGAATTTTCCGAGAATTTTCCGAGAATTTTCCGTCAATTTTCCGAGAATTTTCCGAGAATTTTCCGAGAATTTTCCGAGAATTTTCCGAGAATTTTCCGAGAATTTTCTGAGAATTTTCCGAGAATGTTCCGAGAATTTTCAGAGAATTTTCCGAGAATTTTCCGAGAATTCTCCGAGAATTTCGGAGAATTTTCTGAGAATTTTCCGGGAATTTTCCGAGAATTTTCCGAGAATTTTCCAAGAATTTTCCGAGAATTTTCCGAGAATTTTCCGAGAATTTTCCGAGAATTTTCCGAGAATTTTCCGAGAATTTTTCCAAGAATTTTCCGAGAATTTTCCGAGAATTTTCCGAGAATTTTCCGGGAATTTTCCGAGAATTTTCCGAGAATTTCTGAGAATTTTCCGAGAATTTTCCGAGAATTTTCCGAGAATTTTCCGAGAATTTTCCGAGAATTTTCCGGGAATTTTCCGAGAATTTTCCGAGAATTTTCCGAGAATTTTCCGAGAAATTATCCGAGAATTTCCGTCAATTTTCTGAGAATTTTCCGAGAATTTTCCGAGAATTTTCGAGAATTTTCCGAGAATTTTCCGAGAATTTTCCGAGAATTTTCCGAGAATTTTCCGAGAATTTTCCGAGAATTATCCGAGAATTTCCGAGAATTTTCTGAGATTTTTCCGAGGAATTTTCCGAGAATTTTCCGAGAATTTTCCGAGAATTTTCTGAGAATTTTCCGAGAATTTTCCGAGAATTTTCCGAGAATTTTCCGTCAATTTTCCGAGAATTTTCCGAGAATTTTCCGAGAATTTTCCGAGAATTTTCCGAGAATTTTCGGAGAATTTTCCGGGAATTTTCCGAGATTTTTCTGAGAATTTCCGAGAATTTTCCGAGAATTTTCTGAGAATTTTCCGAGAATTATCCGAGAATTTCCGAGAATTTTCTGAGATTTTCCCGAGAATTTTCCGAGAATTTTCCGAGAATTTTCTGAGAATTTTCCGAGAATTTTCCGAGAATTTTCCGAGAATTTTCCGAGAATTTTCCGAGAATTTTCGGAGAATTTTCCGAGAATTTTCCGAGAATTTTCTGAGAATTTTCCGAGAATTTTCCGAGAATTTTCTGAGAATTTTCCGAGAATTATCCGAGAATTTCCGAGAATTTTCTGAGATTTTCCGAGAATTTTCCGAGAATTTTCCGAGAATTTTCTGAGAATTTTCCGAGAATTTTCCGAGAATTTTCTGAGAATTTTCCGAGAATTTTCCGAGAATTTTCCGAGAATTTTCCGAGAATTTTCCGAGAATTTTCCGAGAATTTTCCAAGAATTTTCCGAGAATTTTCCGAGAATTTTCCGAGAATTTTCCGGGAATTTTCCGAGAATTTTCCGAGAATTTTCCGAGAATTTTCCGAGAATTTTCCGAGAATTTTTCGAGAATTTCCGAGAATTTTCCGAGAATTTTCCGGGAATTTTCCGAGAATTTTCCGAGAATTTTCCGAGAATTTTCCGAGAATTCGCATTTCCGTCAATTTTCCGAGAATTTTCCGAGAATTTTCTGAGAATTTTCCGAGAATTTTCCGAGAATTTTCCGAGAATTTTCCGAGAATTTTCCGAGAATTTTCCGAGAATTTTCCGAGAATTTTCCAAGAATTTTCCGAGAATTTTCCGAGAATTTTCCGAGAATTTTCCGAGAATTTTCCGAGAATTTTCCGTCAATTTTCCGAGAATTTTCCGAGAATTTTCCGAGAATTTTCCGAGAATTTTCCGAGAATTTTCCGAGAATTTTCCGAGAATTTTCCGAGAATTTTCCGAGAATTTTCCGAGAATTTTCCGAGAATTTTTCCGAGATTTTTCGGAGAATTTTCCGAGAATTTTCCGAGAATTTTCTGAGAATTTTCCGAGAATTTCCGAGAATTTTCTGAGAATTTTCCGAGAATTTTCCGAGAATTTTCCGAGAATTTTCCGAGAATTTTCCGAGAATTTTCCGAGCATTTTCCAAGAATTTTCCGAGAATTTTCCGAGGAATTTTCCGAGAATTTTCCGGGAATTTTCGGAGAATTTTCCGAGAATTTTCCGAGAATTTTCCGAGAATTTTCCGAGAATTTTTCGAGAATTTTCCGAGAATTTTCCGAGAATTATCCGAGAATTTCCGAGAATTTTCTGAGATTTTTCCGAGAATGTTCCGAGAATTTTCCGAGAATTTTCTGAGAATTTTCCGAGAATTTTCCGAGAATTTTCCGAGAATTTTCCGAGAATTTTCCGAGAATTTCCGGAGAATTTTCCGAGAATTTTCCGAGAATTTTCTGAGAATTTTCCGAGAATTTTCCGAGAATTTTCTGAGAATTTTCCGAGAATTATCCGAGAATTTCCGAGAATTTTCTGAGATTTTTCCGAGAATTTTCCGAGAATTTTCCGAGAATTTTCTGAGGATTTTCCGAGAATTTTCCGAGAATTTTCCGTCAATTTTCCGAGAATTTTCCGAGAATTTTCCGAGAATTTTCCGAGAATTTTCCGAGAATTTTCCGAGAATTTTCTGAGAATTTTCCGAGAATTTTCCGAGAATTTTCCGAGAATTTTCCGAGAATTTTCCGAGAATTTTCCGAGAATTTTCGGAGAATTTTCTGAGAATTTTCCGAGAATTTTCCGAGAATTTTCCGAGAATTTTCCGAGAATTTTCCGAGAATTTTCCGAGAATTTTCCAAGAATTTTCCGAGAATTTTCCGAGAATTTTCCGGGAATTTTCCGAGAATTTTCCGAGAATTTTCCGAGAATTTTCCGAGAATTATCCGAGAATTTCCGAGAATTTTCTGAGATTTTTCCGAGAATTTTCCGAGAATTTTCCGAGAATTTTCCGAGAATTTTCCGAGAATTTTCCGAGAATTTTCCGAGAATTTTCCGAGAATTTTCCGTGAAATTTTCCGAGAATTCCGAGAATTTCCGAGAATTTTCGTTTCCGAGAATTTTCCGAGAATTTTCGGAGAATTTTCTGAGAATTTTCCGAGAATTATCCGAGAATTTCCGAGAATTTTCTGAGATTTTTCCGAGAATTTTCCGAGAATTTCCGAGAATTTTCCGAGAATTTTCTGAGAATTTTCCGAGAATTTTCCGAGAATTTTCCGAGAATTTTCCGAGAATTTTCCGAGAATTTTCGGAGAATTTTCCGAGAATTTTCCGAGAATTTTCTGAGAATTTTCCGAGAATTTTCCGAGAATTTTCTGAGAATTTTCCGAGAATTATCCGAGAATTTCCGAGAATTTTCTGAGATTTTTCCGAGAATTTTCCGAGAATTTTCCGAGAATTTTCTGAGAATTTTCCGAGAATTTTCCGAGAATTTTCCGAGAATTTTCCGAGAATTTTCCGAGAATTTTCCGAGAATTTTCCGAGAATTTTCCGAGAATTTTCCAAGAATTTTCCGAGAATTTTCCGAGAATTTTCCGAGAATTTTCCGGGAATTTTCCGAGAATTTTCCGAGAATTTTCCGAGAGTTTTCCGAGAATTTTCCGAGAATTTTTCGAGAATTTTCCGAGAATTTTCCGAGAATTTTCCGGGAATTTTCCGAGAATTTCCGAGAATTTTCCGAGAATTTTCCGAGAATTTTCCGTCAATTTTCCGAGAATTTTCCGAGAATTTTCTGAGAATTTTCCGAGAATTTTCCGAGAATTTTCCGAGAATTTTCCGAGAATTTTTCCGAGAATTTTCCGAGAATTTTCCGAGAATTTTCCGAGAATTTTCCGTCAATTTTCCGAGAATTTTCCGAGAATTTTCCGAGAATTTCCGAGAATTTTCCGAAAATTTTCCGAGAATTTTCTGAGAATTTTCCGAGAATTTTCCGAGAATTTCCGAGAATTTTCTGAGAATTTTCCGAGAATTATCCGAGAATTTCCGAGAATTTTCTGAGATTTTTCCGAGAATTTTCCGAGAATTTTCCGAGAATTTTCTGAGAATTTTCCGAGAATTTTCCGAGAATTTTCCGAGAATTTTCCGAGAATTTTCCGAGAATTTTCGGAGAATTTTCCGAGAATTTTCCGAGAATTTTCTGAGAATTTTCCGAGAATTTTCCGAGAATTTTCTGAGAATTTTCCGAGAATTATCCGAGAATTTCCGAGAATTTTCTGAGATTTTCCGAGAATTTCCGAGAATTTTCCGAGAATTTTCTGAGAATTTTCTGAGAATTTTCCGAGAATTTTCTGAGAATTTTCCGAGAATTTTCCGAGAATTTTCCGAGAATTTTCCGAGAATTTTCCGAGAATTTTCCGAGAATTTTCCAAGAATTTCCGAGAATTTTCCGAGAATTTTCCGAGAATTTTCCGGGAATTTTCCGAGAATTTTCCGAGAATTTTCCGAGAATTTTCCGAGAATTTTCCGAGAATTTTTCGAGAATTTTCCGAGAATTTTCCGAGAATTTTCCGGGAATTTTCCCGAGAATTTTCCGAGAATTTTCCGAGAATTTTCCGAGAATTTTCCGTCAATTTTCCGAGAATTTTCCGAGAATTTTCTGAGAATTTTCCGAGAATTTTCCGAGAATTTTCCGAGAATTTTCCGAGAATTTTCCGAGAATTTTCCGAGAATTTTCCAAGAATTTTCCGAGAATTTTCCGAGAATTTTCCGAGAATTTTCCGAGAACTTTCCGAGAATTTTCCGAGAATTTTCCGTCAATTTTCCGAGAATTTTCCGAGAATTTTCCGAGAATTTTCCGAGAATTTTCCGAGAATTTTCCGAGAATTTTCCGAGAATTTTCCGAGAATTTTCCGAGAATTTTCCGAGAATTTTCCGAGAATTTTCCGAGAATTTTCGGAGAATTTTCTGAGAATTTTCCGAGAATTTTCCGAGAATTTTCCGAGAATTTTCCGAGAATTTTCCGAGAATTTTCTGAGAATTTTCCGAGAATTTTCCGAGAATTTTCTGAGAATTTTCCGAGAATTATCCGAGAATTTCCGAGAATTTTCTGAGATTTTTCGGAGAATTTTCCGAGAATTTTCCGAGAATTTTCTGAGAATTTTCCGAGAATTTTCCGAGAATTTTCTGAGAATTTTCCGAGAATTTTCCGAGAATTTTCCGAGAATTTCCGAGAATTTTCCGAGAATTTTCCGAGCATTTTCCAAGAATTTTCCGAGAATTTTCCGAGAATTTTCCGAGAATTTTCCGGGAATTTTCAGAGAATTTTCCGAGAATTTTCCGAGAATTTTCCGAGAATTTTCCGAGAATTTTTCGAGAATTTTCCGAGAATTTTCCGAAAATTATCCGAGAATTTCCGAGAATTTTCTGAGAATTTTCCGAGAATTTTCCGAGAATTTTCCGAGAATTTTCCGAGAATTTTCCGAGAATTTCCGGAGAATTTTCCGAGAATTTTCCGAGAATTTTCTGAGAATTTTCCGAGAATTTTCCGAGAATTTTCTGAGAATTTTCCGAGAATTATCCGAGAATTTCCGAGAATTTTCCGAGATTTTTCCGAGAATTTTCCGAGAATTTTCCGAGAATTTTCTGAGAATTTTCCGAGAATTTTCCGAGAATTTTCTGAGAATTTTCCGAGAATTTTCCGAGAATTTTCCGAGAATTTTCCGAGAATTTTCCGAGAATTTTCCGAGAATTTTCAAGAATTTTCCGAGAATTTTCCGAGAATTTTCCGAGAATTTTCCGGGAATTTTCCGAGAATTTTCCGAGAATTTTCCCGAGAATTTTCCGAGAATTTTCCTGAGAATTTTTCGAGAATTT